>CM033276.1:0-322786 GCA_019343175.1 Oedothorax gibbosus
GTAAGGCGTTTTGGATCTCTACTTTAGGAATGTATTTTTTGCATTTTGGGTTTGCGTCCTGAAGTTTGGGCCTATCAGTAATCCAGATTTGAGCTTCAGGTGGTTCACTGAGGTTTATGGAACCAGTTTGG
Organism: Oedothorax gibbosus; assembly: GCA_019343175.1. Lineage (NCBI taxonomy): Eukaryota > Metazoa > Arthropoda > Arachnida > Araneae > Linyphiidae > Oedothorax > Oedothorax gibbosus. Next base: position 132 of record CM033276.1, read on the forward strand.
ACTTTTTCGCAGCGGTATTCTGGCGATGTTGTACTGCATGAGCATAGAAGGCGTACCGCCCGGCTCCCGCGGATTCGTTCCAAACCATAGAAAAAATACCACAACGTTTTCCGCCGATTGTTGAACATCGCCCTAACAGAAACGCTTACACTACGCCGATTCCGCAAGCCAGGCCTCCTGCCAGACTCGAACAGGACAGCACAAATGATCCCGTGGTCGGCGGACGCAACCTCCAGAATGAAACTACCACCACCGCGAGCTGGGAAATGAGGCAACATGGAGGAAGAGGCGTACTGCCCCCGACAACGGCGTCTCTGCTCCCTCCACGACGGGAACGGGCTACCTAAGAGGAACACCACCAAGACACAAGTTCGAAAAACACGAGGGTAATCCCCCTCATACCGGTATTCCCTCGACAACTCACGTACAGCACATTCAGCCTATGTCGCTCCCCCGCCAAGGACGTACAGTCATCCTCGCCGAATGTCGGCCTGCCAACCTCAAAACGGGCGTACCGCCCACGCCAATTGGGCGTCATGTCGCTCCCTCGCCACAACCACAGGAACGCGTACAGCCCCCAACTTCCCGCGCGCGTATGGTGCCCTCGCCCACGAACCTAGCGGCGTACCACCCACGCCGCTTCCCCGCGCGTATGGTCGCTCCCCTCCCACAACATCAAACGCGTACCAGCCCACCGCCGATTCCCGCCGCATGTGGCTCCCCTGCCACGAACCATCAGAACGCTACCAGCCCGCGACTTCCGCGCGCGTCAAAGGTCGCTCCCCTCGCCCACGAACCATCAGGAACGGAGTACCAGCCCCCGCGACTTCCCGCGCGCATGGTCGGCTCCCCTGCACGAACCATCAGGAAGGGTACACCACGCCGACTCCCCGCGCGTCATGGTGCTCCCCTGCCATCGAACCTCAGAACGGGCTACAGCCACCGACTTCCAGCGCGGCGTCTGTCGCTCCCCTAGCCCATCGAACCTCAGAAGCGTACAGACCACCGCCGACTTCCCGCCGCGTCATGGTCGGCTCCCCTCGCCCCGACCCAGGAACCGTCAGCCACCGCCGATTCCCGGCGCGTCATGGTCGGCTCCCTCGCCCGAACCATAGGACGGGGTCAGCCACCCGACTTCCGCGCGCGCATGTCGGCTCCCCTCGCCCACGAAACGATCAGGAACGGGCGTACCAGCCCACCGCCGACTTCCCGCGCGTCATGGTCGGCTCCCCTCGCCCACGAACCACAGGAACGGGCGTACCAGCCCACCGCCGACTTCCGCGCGCGTCATGGTCGGCTCCCCTCGCCCACGAACCATCAGGAACGGGCGTACGCCCGCCGATTCCGCGCGCGTCAGGTCGCTCCCCTGCCCCGACACAGGAAGGCGTACCAGCCCGCGACTTCCCGCGCGCAGTGCTCCCTCGCCCCGAACCATCAGAACGGCGTACCAGCCCACGCGATTCCCGCGCGCGTCATGGTCGCTCCCCTCGCCCACGAACCTCAGACGGCTACCACCACGCCGACTTCCCGCGCGCGTCATGGTCGGTCCCCTCGCCCGACCATCAGAACGGCGTACAGCCACCGCCGACTTCCCGCGCGCGCATGGTCGGCTCCCCTGCCCACGACCATCAGAACGGCGTACCAGCCCCCGCCGACTTCCCGCGCGCGTCATGTCGCTCCTGCCCCGAACCATCAGAACGGCGTACCAGCCCACCGCCGACTTCCCGCGCGCGTCATGTCGCTCCTCCCCCGAACCATCAGGAACGGGCGACCAGCCACCGCCGACTTCCCGCGCGCGTCATGGTCGCTCCCCTGCCCGAACCATCAGACGGGCGTACCAGCCACCGCCGACTTCCGCGCGCGTCATGGTCGCTCCCCTCGCCCCGAACCTCAGGAACGGGCGTCCAGCCACCGCCGACTTCCGCCGCGTCATGCGGCTCCCTCGCCGACCATCAGGAACGGGCGTACCGCCACCGCCGACTTCCCGCGCGCGTCATGTCGGCTCCCCTCCACGACCATCAGAACGGGCGTACCGCCCACCGCCGACTTCCGGTAGGTGGTTCGCCGACCTCAACGTAACCACCGATTCGGCGGAGTGTCCCGAACCATAGTACGCGTACCAGCCACCGCCGCTTCAGCCGTCATGGTGTCCCTCGACGAACCTCAGAACGGGGTACCAGCCCCCGCCGATTCCCCGCGCGTCATGGTCGGTCTCCCTCGCCCCGAACCATCAGGAAGGCGTACCAGCCCACCGCCGACTTCCCGCGCGCGTCATGTCGGCTCCCCTCGCCCACGAACCATCAGGAACGGGCGTACCAGCCCACCGCCGACTTCCCGCGCGCGTCATGGTCGGCTCCCCTCGCCCACGAACCATCAGGAACGGGCGTACCAGCCCACCGCCGACTTCCCGCGCGCGTCATGGTCGGCTCCCCTCGCCCACGAACCATCAGGAACAGGCGTACCAGCCCACCGCCGCTGCATTTTTCAAACACTATTTTGCCTAATTTTTTTTATCTAACTTTCAAATTAAAAAAAAATCGGGACGTGACATAAAATAGGACGACGGCTTGTTAAAACTATTACGTTAAGAAGTAAAACATTGTTTTTTTTGTTTTGTTTTTTTTACATTTTACTTTTTAATTCAATTAACAAACGAATTCTAAATTAGAAATATAATTCCAAGTGATCAATATATTAGAAAACCAAATAGTCAAATTAAATGGATTTTGCCTTCAAATGTCTCGAAATGAAATTAAATTTTTTAAAAAAAGTATAACATACTTTTAATCTCCAGCTTTACAGAGCAGCTTAGTTCTTGAGAGTTGTGGCTGAAAAGAGACAAAAGGAAAGATTTACATTGTTGTAAAACAAAAAGAATAGAACTGACAATACTTTTACTTCTAATTCAATCGATTTCGATTTTTCATTGTTTCAATTGAATGTAATAATGTTCGAAATTGAAGTCACACCGATTTAATAATGATTTTATTTTATGGGAGATTAAATTTATTTTACAAGGGTATGTCATACCGGGTGGCCCAGCGGTTAGTGTTTGAAACAAATGAAAAAAATAAAAACAAATAAGAGACATGAGAAGAATTTAATGACGTTTATTGAATGGACATATTGGGCAATTAATGATAAAGAGGTTCGAAGTGCCAGCCATCTTTAACAAGGACAGCAGTTAGGCGATCCTCGAATCCAACCATACTCCATACTCCTTACCCATACCTTCCTCCATACTCCTGCCATACTCCTTTTGTTTGGCCAATTCTTTTTGTGGAACTTCTCACAAAATTTAAAAAAAGCTTCCCACAAAAAAAATTTGTCAAACAAAAGGAGTATGGAGGAAGGTATTTGTAAGGAGTACGGAGGAAGGAGGAAGGTATTTGTAAGGAGTATGGAGTATGGTTGTATTCGAGAACCGCCTAACTGCTGTCCTTGTTAAAGATGGCGGACACTTCGAACCTCTTTATCATAAATTGCTCAATATGTCCTTTCATTAACCGTCTTTAAATTCTTCCCATGTTTCTTATTTGTTTTTATTTTTTTCATTTGTTGCAAACACTACCCGCTGGGCCACCCGGTATAAATAATATTAACTTTAATACAATTTATGCTAACAACAAATATATTAGCGAAATACGGATTTTCATTTACCAGCCAAAGTCAAACAAAGTCAAAATGGGCAAAGTCTAACTTCGCCAAGAAAAACGTCGTGTGTATGGGACTGATGCTCGTTAAATGTGTCGTGGTTCAAAGTTCTCTTCGGTTGTGCTCAGTGGCAGTCCAGTTGTTGGCCATCAGACTGCCGGCCGATATCGCGCGCGATTCGGCACACCTGACACCTCCGCTGCAGATTCACGGGCCCGGCCATCAGACTGCCGGCCGACTTTGCACGGCGTAAGAAGTCCTATTTTTAGTACAGCAGAAGCTGGTTTGGTATTTACAGTCGAACCCCGTTAACACAAACTCGAAGGGAGCACCGAAACATTTCGTGTTTACCGAATTTCCTGTTACCGTCAGGATTTTTTTTTACATTGAACCAGTGAATGGTTTAAAAAAATAACAACAAAAAAAATATTCTTTTTCTATAATTTAATACTCTAATAAAACAAGCATACAATTAGTAATTCAATTAATAAAGTTCATTTGGAGTTGTTCATACTGAGGAAAATTAGGAAAAATTCATTTTCTCGCGGGTTTGAATTTGTTTACTGTATAGTGCATAGGCCGCTTCAATTTCATGCCGATTATTTAAAATCGTTGAAATGGGTATTTTAGCTACACGATATTTAGACGCAGGGCCGCCGACAGGGTTTATGGGCACCTATGCAACTTAGTTCGGGCCCCTAATTCATTAGTAACCCACTCCTCCCGTTTCCAGCGTCACTTGATCGCGGTTCCAAATTTCGTTACAAAAGTTCGATATTGCCCACTTGGTTTAGCCAAAACTATATTAGTTATGATTGATAAAAAATCAAGGGTTAATTAATAATTTAATTATAGAATACAGTTAATTAGTTTTATTTAACTTAAATGGCTAGTTAATTGTAATTAATTAACAATTATATTAAATATTAAATCATTAAAAATCAAATAATTTCATTATAATGATTTTGAACTCTTAACTTTAGTAACTATTTAATGACCTCTTAAACCTCTTAATTTAAAGCAAAAATTAAAAGTGTCTAGGGGAAATCTAAGGCTTTCAATTTAAATAGGTATTAATTAACAAATAGAAACCTAACATTATATTGACCACTACAAATAACATAACAAAATAATAATTGTTATAAACAAATGGAGAAAATAATTAATAATATAAAAGATAACGAATCATAACTCACATCTTATGTCTTGAAGAATTTCGTAATTCAAGGTACGCAATTCTGTTTTGCAAAATTAAGTATTTTTGGTTATTTAATTTAAATAGTCAAAATTTCTATATAGCGGGATGTGTTTATTTTAAGCTCACTTATTTAATCCTTCACGCTCGGTGTTTCCACCACGCGGATAGTGCGAGTGCCTGCTGCTACAAGTGTGGGTGGAATGCTGTCAATGGCGCGGGAGATTCAGAAGTAGATAAGAAACTAGGGGTCCCCCATCTGAATGAACGGGGGACTCCTTAAGAAATGACCCCACCGGAAATGAATGAAACAAAATCTCCCTTCTCAGGTCCATGCTCTAAAAAAATTCTTGTCTGCCGGTGCCGTCTGCCCACAGAACAGAAAAACGGCCTTTTCCTTCATTTTACGAGTCTACGGAAAAGTGATTAACTGGACATTTTTTTAATAAAATATATTGCAGTAAAAATCTATTTTTTACCATTTTTGGTGCACTAATATTTTGTGAGAACCCTATTTGAATCAATTTTTTCAGAAACCCCATAAGTCACAATGGATCGAAAAAATTATTGAAAAAATTTATTCAAAAACAAAAATAATATACTACGGAAAAACATCTTTACAATATTTCAGTTTTATTCTTATTATATCCGAATTACAAAAGAAAAAGACAAAATTGGGGAAGCAGTGTGATTTTGTAACACTTAACTATGATTAATAAAAAAATAATCCGGCTGCAAAAAAGCTACTTAATAGTTATTAATAAACAATTATATTAAATATAATATTAATTTATTCATTAAAACTAATTTATTTCATTATAATGATTTTAAATTTATAGTAACTATTAATAAAGATTTAAACCCCATATTTCTAATTAAAGTAACTATTTTGTTGTTAGCTAACAAAAATTTCATATATCTTTATGAAATCTAAGGCTACCTATTTAAATAGATGCTAATTAACACATAATCTTAACATCATATTAGTTACTACATACGCCATTACAAAATGACAACTGTAAACAAATAGAGAGAATACTTAATTACATAAAAGATAAAAAAAATCCTCACTTACATCTTATGTTACATCGAAAACTTTGCAATCAAGATTCTGAAATTTGTTTTGCAAAATTAAGAAATTTTTTTTGTTTACTTTAAATAACCAAAATTTATTTTCGATATAAAATTTATCATTAATTATTTATTTTCGATATAAAATTTATCCTTATTTATTTTCGATATAAAATTTATCATTAATTATTTATTTTTGATAAACAATTTATTTAAAAATAATATAATTGATTTGGCAAAAAAAAAGATAAATGGAATTCAAACTACTTGGGTTTTAAGCTTCAAGTACGAGAATGATTACTAGGAATGAATTAGACGAATGTGACTATTTTCCACACAAATAAACACGCTCTGTAGTCTGTGTTGACGCGCAGTGTTTTCTGCCTGTGCCCTGGTAATTTTGCTATAAGTGGGAGAAGCAAGTAGAAGGAGGCGCGGGAGATCCAGGAATAAGATAAGGGAATGGAAATAAGGGGTTCGTCCAGCCAGACGAAACAGGAAATAAATGAAACAAAAACTCTCTTCTCAGTCATCCTTTTCTTTGCTCTAACAAAAATTCTTGTCTGTCCACAGGACAAAAATGAGCGGCGTGTCCAGCTATTATTTCGAATCATTTGAAAAGTGACCTAACCGGTCATTTTTTAAATAAAATATATTGCATTAAAAATCCTTTTAATTTGTACTATTTTTGGTGTACTCATAGTGGAGTATAACCTATTTGATAAATCAAAACTAGTTTACTTCGGAAAAACAGATTTATAATATTTCAGTTTTATTCTTATTTCATTCGAATTAAAAAAATAAATGAAAACCATAATTTTGATATTAACTGACTTGGCATTAAAACTGCAAGTGTCTTACCATTCATTATTACAAATATTTGTCTTACACATTTAGAAAATGCGAAGTGGTCTTTCCCTACTAATAAATCTTACTTGCTTAAAAAATTTAAAAGGTGGTGGTGGGGGGCATAAATCAATCCCCAAAGGGCCCCTCTTGTGAAACTTATTAATGAAGAAGGAATAATTTCTTAGTTTAAATTAATAAAATAAAAGTATAAATAAATTAAAAGTTAAAAGAATAAATTAAAATATTTAAAAAATAATAATGCTAAAAAGTCATAAAAAAATTGCAATAAAAATAACAATAAACACTACTAAGAATTCCACATTTTGTTCCACATCCCCGTTGGTAAATATGATCCTAAAGTGGTATAGGGGTCGGGTCCCCTCTTGTTAAATATTTTAATGAATTTTGTTTATCAAGTTGTCAATAAAATTTTTAAAAAAATGGTTGAAAAGTCACGAAGATTGCAATAATACTAACGAATTTTACAAAATTAATCAAACCTTTATGCAAATTTCTTTTTATAATGGAATTCAATTTTAGGTCCTTCCGACTAGGGGCCCTAATAATGGACATCAGGGGCCCAATGTTAATTTCGAACTAATAAATATTTTAGTGGTAAGCGAATAATTTTTTTTATTTTCAATTAAAAAAAAACAGGGCCCGCTGGCGCGGGCCCTTTAACTTTTCCCGGGCCCCTATGCAATGCATAGTTTTGCCCCCCCCCCCCCCCCCCCCCTGTCGGCGGCCCTGTTTAGACGCAATTTCCGCTTTTTGTAAACATTTGTAGTCGATATCATTTTAAAAATTTACTTTCGTTTCTAACGAAATAGACTGCTGCTTTCGATTCATTTTGAATGAAAGTCTAAGTTTAAATGGGAACCAATTCTATTTTCATATTTCTTTACCTTTAACCTCTGTAGAGAAACACCTACGCTTTTTATGACGTAATGGATCATCCTACACTTGCCGAATCATTCATTGGATTAAAATTGATAGATCATGTCAAATCTCGTGATTTTCTCTGAACCAGAAGTAGATGACAATTTATTTTTAGAATGTTCGTTGCCGTTTTTCTATGTTTGTTTCAGTTTTTAGTCGAAACTTTGAATTTCTAAACGAAAAAAAAAGTCAAACCCTAAATTTTTTGTTCGGGTTAACCGGGATTTTGCCTAAAGCGATTTCGCGTTAAGATATTTTTTTTAGCATTATCTCAAAGCATTTTAGCCCGGGGAAGTTCTTTTAGTTCATGTAAAGCGAAATTTCGTGTTAAGCGAGTTCGCGTTAAAGAAGCTCTACTGGATTTCATCTTCTCTTTTGAGCAATGAAAAGACGAGTAAAATCCAAAATCCAGGAACACATATTTATGGGAACTTCAAAAATCAAATAATTGTCCAGCGGGTGAATGGCAAAAACACAATCAACTATATTGGTACTATTTCCTTTGGAAATCCGCGTCAATGTATTCACATTAATTTCCAGTACAGAACATTTTTAGCACTCGGCGTCCTATGATATAGACGGCGTTTTTTTTGTTTGTCCGGTTTTTTTTAACTAAAAAACACGAAATTTGGTAAAATTTAACATTTTTCTGTTTTCGAATTGTTTAAAAGCGCAATTCATTGGCTTCAATTAATCAGCAAAAAAATTATTTTAAGAATATAAAAAATTCTAATGTAAATAGATAAAAAAAATATCACTGTTTAAGTTAACATTGACCTGACAAGTTTCGTGACAAGTGCTAGTTTAACTAAGTAAAAAATATTTATTATCTGCAAATAAAACATTAAATATGGTCTAGATAATATATTTGTGTGTTTATCGACGCATTAAAAGAGTTAAATGTAATTCGGAGGTAATTTCTTTCTTAAAATTAACATCTTAATGACAATTTGTAGTTTATCTCCAAACAAGAATTTGGTTTTTGCTTTATCGTAAAATACAGTTTCTCCAAAACAATGGCTTCAAATTGTTATCATATGTACTGAGAAAGAAAAGGAAGGTTTTGGACGTTTGTCAAAGTAATATCTTGGAATCGTTTGAATTTGTCTGTATTTGAAATTGGACTTTAAACGCTAATAGAGAATGTGAATTTTATGAAACATATCTAAGAGTCGTTCATGACCTATTTGTTTCTAGTTTACAATTTCCAGAATTTACATATCTCAGTAAATTTATTAAGGGGAGTCGGATGGGCGTTTGGGTCAAAAATGTCGACTTTCTGTTTTTTATTTTATTTTTAATCTGCATATCTATAGCTTTAATTTAAGACCAAGATTATCAATTTCTGTTTAGTAGTTTTCTTTTTATAAGCATTTTTCAGAAACTCTGTCGATCAGTTTTTACGAATACGTCAATTTCTTTTGTGTTTCCTGATATAATTTATGTTTCCTAGTATATAAGGTTTTCCAACAGTTAGGAACATTTTTATCAGGAACTATAAAATATATCAACATGTTTTTTATTATTTCTTTCCCATCAATAACTCTTTGATTTAAGCTGATGAATTTTAAATATCTCTGCTCAAAAAAAAAAGTTATATAACTTTAAATCGGATTTTTTGGGGGTTTTTAATACATATTTTAAAACAATCACTGTAAAAGTATTTTTTTATACTGTGAAATATCCTCAGTTTAAATCAAAGAGCTATATGTGAGGAACAAATTATAAAAAAAGTCATAAAGATATCCCATATAGTTCCTGGGAAAATGTTCCTAAAGTTAGTAAAATTAACATGAGGGAGATAGAACCATCCGACTCCCCTTAAGTTATCATGGTGGAAGTAGAACGCCTACTTTTAGTTTATCTTTATTTTATAGTTTAATAGAACAACTACTTTTTTAACTTTTCACCAAAAGATCGCCAAAAGTCGCGCATTAGTCTATCAGATAATGAGAATGCAAGATCATTGGTTCAGGGTAGTTAGGCGCACTATACTCGCTATTCTTAACGTCTCACTATACTCGAGAGCAAATGCCAATAGCACAATAGTAGGCGTGGTCATTCCGGTAGTCCGTTTTGTTCAGTTTTTTGCGTGGATTACAAGTATGCCAAGACTCAAAATATTTCGACTTCCTCCTGGGAACATTCGTAATCTACTCAATCGCGGAAATGGGAACCAAAACAAGATCTTTCCTTTTAAATTCTAGTAGTATTTAATTCATTGGAACATAGACTTTTATTAATAATAACACTTAGTAACATATAGCAGAACATGTGCAAACAAAATAAAAATACATATTAAAGCCAAGGGCCAATCAACAAAATCCCGCCCAGAAAAAAAAACCCAAAGAAATACTTTCATAAGTTACACATTAAACAACAAAATCTATGAAAAGTATAAGAGCTATATAAGCTAGACAATAAAAAAAAATATGTGCGCTGCAATTATAGAAGTAATTGTTAATTAGAATATTCAAGTAAAATATTTGTCGCCTCTTGTAATAATACTTTCAAATACTTAAAATAAAAATCATTTTGAAAAAGTATAACATACTTACATTTATCCTTGTAACAGCTCTTCACATTCGGTGTACATCTTTACGCAATTCGGACCGAAGATTATTTTTTGGCGGACGAACTGCAAAGAGCAACTTAGTTCTTGAGAGCTGCGGCTGGAATGGGGAAAACGAAGCGTTTTCATTGTTATCACACATTGTCGTAAAACGAAAAAATTAAAATAACAATGCTTTACTTCTCATTTTTAGAATGTCTTCTAACTTCCATTGTTGCGATTGGATAGCATATTATTCGAAATGGATACACCGATTTATTAAGGATTTTAATAAATCCAACTTCAAGTGCATAAACCGGTACGGGCGGGCCACCGCTTGAACATCAGATCATTGATCGTAATATAAAAGCTGTATAACGCCACAAATTAGGTTGCACTTAGGTTAATTAAAAACATAATTTATCAAATAATTATTAAAAATAATTTATTAAAATAAATAATTTTTAATACAAAAGATTTTTTTTAAGTATCCTACTCCTTATTACTTAAGAAAAGTTATGAAATAAAATGTGATTCGTGATTTGTTCTTTTTAATAATAAAACCAGAACTTTTTAACACTACTGCACATACTGTGTCAGAAAAAACGTAAAGAATATATATTATAGGAAAAAACTTACTTTAAACACTAACTTCTACTTAAATTGTTTTTATCCCCCCCCCCCCTTTTTGTGAAATTGCACCCCTACCAGAAGTTAACATGGCTTTAAATAGGAAAAAAGTTGCAACTAATTTAGATTTTTCTTGCAACTTTTTTCAGGGCCACTCGGCGAAAGTGGAATATTTAGTCGCCTTTTAGGCTTCCTATCTTGTTACTTCACATTTTGCAAACGATAAATTCGGATTTTCTCTCTCCGCTTAACCAAAGCGCAAGACGAGCTGATGTGACAAGCTAAATACCCTACGTAATATTAACCAGCGTAGTTCCAATTCTCGTTTAAACCACGTTTGTTCATCGTCAATAGCAGTCTTGTATCTCTAGTGCGACGATAATTTCAACCTAATCGCATCTTCAATTCTATCCCAACCAATTTCTCCACAGCTCTGAAGCAGCCAACCACCCACGGAGATAGGAAGTCAAGGACATGAGTTCGACACCTCTGAAGACGCCACGAGCGGAGTACGTGCTCTTAAATCTGTTGGGTCCGAAAGTCCTGTGGCGTCATTGCGCAGTTTACCACGGGTACAGGTCGCTGGAGACTATTTCCCTCCCCTTCAGGGACATGTCTAAATTGTGGAGGTGGCGATAGATGGCAGCATCTGTCTTGTATGTGTGTGTATGTCGTGTCCGTCCTTCTTGACGAAGGTTTATAAGCGGGTCTTTGTGACCAAGCACACAAGCCTGAAAATATATGTCTACCAACCAACCAACCAATCAAGGACATGATCCGTCGTGCCGAACGTCGATGGAAGAACGCGGACACGGACGGAGACGGTTCTCTATCCGAAGACGAGTTCCGTGACTTCATCCATCCGGAAGAATCGCAGAGGGCTGGAGGTGTGGCCGTGATTGAGGCCATGGACGACACGGACAAGAACGGTGAAGTGTCTCTCGAGGAGTACATGGAGCATCTTAATAAGGTGAGTGATCTCGTGGGGTTGGGTCAATACCTCCTAGAACTAAGTGTAAGCCCACAAGTTTAAATCACAAATTTCCATAAACTTATTTTGAGGACCTGATCCCATTTGATTCAGGGATTTAACTTTTCTGTTATAAAATCAAATTTTCATAATTCATTAACGTTGTTTGAAAAAATTAAAAAAAAAATAATAAAACGGAGACTATTTGCATAATTTCTATAGCTGGGTGGTTGATCATAGCTTCTGTATTTAGCTCTAGTGCGACAATAATTCAACTCGATTATAGTTGAATAATAGGGTACTTGACTGCATCGCCAAAATAACTTCCAATATTATTTAAATTATAGTTGAAAGTCAAAAATAACAAATGCATATAATTTTTTTGCGAAATAAATCTTTAAATTATTAAAAAAATCATTTTAAAAAGGCATTTTTTTTCACGTGATCATCACGTGTTCACAAACACAACGGTTTGGCTGACGTCACTAGTAACTATAAACAAACCGGCGTGATGTTTTTTGTTTTCTGATTAAACTTGATTTAATCTAATTTACTCTTGAAATAATAAATATTGAGATAATGTAAGGCTTTTTACAGAAGCGGATATTTCAAATTTGCCTAAAATCGATTCCAATGTGGTGTTTCAAAGTTTGTTTATAGTCACTAGTGACATCACAGATACCACGTGACAGCCAGGAAGCGTTTTCGGAAGTGATTTTTCGTCCTAATTTTAAATTTTATTTTTCTGCCTTTTTATGGGGTATTTGAAAAAAAAGAAAAAAATACGGGTCTAATATTTTTGGCATAAGAATATTTTAAGCCAATAAAAAAAATTTAGTCAAGTACCCTATTAACTAAGCTGTACTCCGAAATGCTCTACGTTTGGTCCATTCTATAAAAAAGTTACCTGTGGGAGCCCAGTTGGTAAGGGCTTGTTTTGCATGGCAAAGGTCCTAGGTTTAGGTTCGGGAATCGCCGAAATTACTGCTGACCTATATATTAACGTCCTCGTCTGTCTAATGCGACAATAATTCGGCATAACCCTCTATAACTGCCAACCTATAAACGGCCCGTATAGCCAAAACATGTCCGACGAATAATGCCCCGCGTAGAGGGAGTGCACGTTAAGAGGATTCATCAGACGCCACCTACCGGTCGCGTCTCAATAGTAACTCTATGGTAAAATCGCGACAGTTTTCGAATGCATATCACAATAAATTATTGGAATATTTTCACGCGGTTTGTGATGTTAGACAGATTTGACTTTAAAGATACATTACCTTTTTGTTATTTTGTTAAAATTTTCGTTAAAAAAAGTTGCGTAAAAATTAACTTTAACTTCATTTTATTAAAATTGAGAACAAGATTTTTAAAAAGTGAATAGGTATATATCGAGATTGAATATTTCTGTCTTAAACATGACTTTAAACTTAGAAATTGGATAATTTGAACGTGAGATATTGATTAAAATGTAAAGACAAGTGCTAAAAAATTGTGCAAAGCCACGCCTCCCAGTGACGCGTTTATGGATGTTGGGGCCATAGGCGGCTTTCGCATTTGGGGCCCCTCGCCCTCCCCCCCCCCCCCCCCCCCCCCCCCCCCCCCCCCCCCCCCCCCAAACAAAAATTAGAATTTAAAAAATCTTAATACTTGCACAAACAAAAAAGGATGATAAAGGATGAACCAGTTTGTAAATTGGGATTATCCCCTTTTTGGAGCATGAAATGCTAGTGACGCAATCGGGGCTGAAAAAAAGAACCATAGTCTTGGCTAAATATTACAAGAGACAAGAATTTCACTCTTCTTTTAATGTCCTTATATTTACATAATTATTTTCCATTTACAACTTTTTCTTTCTGCATTTTCTTTTTGCAAATTCGTTTATCACCTCTTTGAAATCAAATTTTTTTTGTTTCATCTGATTCGATGTTCAGAATAGCTAAGGCGTATCTGTTCAATCATATTTCTCTGCACATTCTTTATTCTTTTTAGTGCAGAGGTGACAATTCAGTGGTCAGTCATTGTTTATTATGTTTGTATGCAAACAGTTTTAAGTCTAGTTATTTGTTATTAATTTTGAAATTTGGGGGCCCTCGCAATCTTGGGGCCACAGGCGGCCGCCTCTAACGCCTATTGGTAAACGCGTCGCTGACGCCTCCCATAAGAACCTCCCCTTCACTGGGTTCATTTAGTTTGGATAGTAGGTTATCAAACACGGGGAACAGCTTCACATGTGGTCTTGAGTGTGGGGGCACGGGGGGGGGGGGTATCTTTTCCACCTTTGAAAAGGGAATTTTGGCGAAAACAGCAGACGCTGGGGGAGGGTGCGAGTGTCTTTTTACTTTGTATTTTCTTAGTTTAGGGCTTTGTCAATGGCACTCGTTGCGTTCTTCGCCGGGGCTTTGGTTTTGATGCATTTTACATTTAAATAGTACATAGTACATTTAAAATGTAATTTAAATAGTACATTTTAAATATGTATTTAAGGTCTAACATTCATTTAAGGTCTAACATTCATTTAAGGTCTAACCTTCATTCACCAAGCTGAGCATTTATAAAACTTTAATCAGACCTATTGTCCTATATGGAAGTGAATGCTGGACCCTCAATAAAACAGTGGAAGAAAAGTTGCTAATATTTGAAAGGAAATTATTAAGGAAAATATTCGGACCTATTCAGGAGAACAATGAGTGGATAATTCTTTACAACTATGAAATTTACAGAAAATTTGGCGGGACCGACATTGTGAGAACTATAAAAGCATCCTGAATTAGTTGGCTGGGCCATCTGTACAGATGTCACGATGATTTCCCCACCAAAAAAGTGACTTTTTCCAAAATGAAAGGTACTAGACGTAGAGGACGACCACCCACATGATGGTTAGACGATGTTGAAAGGGACCTCAATCTAATAGGAGTCAACCGATGGAGAGCCATTGCGGCTAATAGGGCCAACTGGAGGAGGATCAGCGAGTCAGCCTTGGCTTGCAAAAGGCTGTTGAGCTTGAAGAAGAACATTTTTTACAAACACTGGGTAAATAATTTATATGATGCACATGATTTTAAGTAATAGAATGTAATAAATCCATGATTACTTAATTCCATCATATCAATAATTTGAAATTCTGATTAATATTACAGAATTTGTGAAAAATACTCTTTTGCTCTTACCTTAAAAAGTATCAAGTGTACTTGTCAGACATTGTGATAATTTAATAACGAATTAAAATCCTTTTTTTGGTAGCCTTCTATTTCATTCATTTTGGTAGCCAGCATTCTGTTTAATTTGACTTTATCGATTGGCCATTAATAGTTATTTAAGCAACTAGTGCCGAAAATAATACTTTATTAAGCGAGTGGCTTTTATTTCACGAGACCGTAGGTCGAGTGAAATAATGACAAGAGCTTAATAAAGTATTATTTGGCACGTGCTTGCTTACAATATTTTTTATAATAACGTGCAAAAAAGTATTGTTTGGCGTGAAATTTGTGTTCTTACTTTTGTCTTATTAAATGTCCTTTAATAATTTTTGTAGTACTTGTAGTTTCCATGGAGATATTAGAAAATGCAAAAGTAATGAACCAATAGAAATAAGTGAGTTTCATGACATCATTTAGTTTCCATGGAGATTCATGACATCATTTTGTTTTTCTACCAATCAGATACTCTTATATTTACTTTACCGCACTAGAGCCGAAAGTACTTACTTTCGGCACTGTCTGTGACGTAAGCACGTAAAGTGTCATTTTCGCAACGATTTATGAATGAATATGATATAAAAAAGGTGAACTTTTTTGCACGTTGTTATAAAAAGTACTTTTTAAAAAAAATTCTTTTTACTTTTTCATTTACATGTTCATTTATAACATTCGGTCACACTGTTGCCACACTGCGTCTTATAAATTCTTCAATTGCTTATTTGACCAGTACAACATATTAAATACAAAAGATTTCAAAATTTATATGCCAAGATAGCTTAAAAAAATTTTGTACAAAAATACAATTTTAAGTAGAGAATATCAAGCTAGTTTTGTGCACAGTCATTACAGCTCATCTGAAATAAATTACTGTAAAAGCAACTAAACAGACATCAACTGGGGTAACGCTACACGACTTTCAAATACAGCTAAATAAATCAATACATTTAATGAGAATTATATACTTTACAAGGTAATTTTAAATAAATTTATTTTAATTTTTTTTAATAACTTTAAAAAATAAAAAGTTCTATAGCAGCTAACATTTACACTAGGGCTGGGCAGCCCAGTCGGTTAGGCTTTCGCCTAGCATGAAAAAGGTCCCAGGTTCGGGTCCGGGCATCGCCAAAATAACTGCCGACCTATAAACGGCCCGTGCAGCCATAAATGTCCGACGAATAATACCCGGTGTAGAGGGAGTGCATGTTAAATATGTTCCAAAGTCCAAACGCTGCGTACGATGTCGCCCTTAATGGTTACGTTGGGTGCCTACTCAGGTGTCGGCTCGTCACTTGACTGCGGTTCTAAAATACGAAATAGCCCTCGTGTAGCTCTAGTGCGACGATAATTCAAACTAAACTAAACATTTACGCTAAAAAATTTTCACAAATACCTTATAATGTCAACTGACAGGTATTAAGAACTCTTGTACCAAATTTGAAGTTGTCTGTAGCTCTTTTTAGTTTCAGCTGTAGAGTGATTTCAAACAGAAGGATGGACCAATGTTCAAAAAAACCTTTTTATAATATCGTGCAAAAAAACTAACTTTTTTCAAATTAATGATCGTGGCAAAAGTGATGCTTTTAACGAAATCGTGTTTCAAAGTTACTTTTACGCACTAGTGCAACAAAGTAAATAAGCGCATCTGATAAGCGGTGTAAAAATCTTCATTTGAGCATGATATTTTATTTGGCGGCTTTGTGATTGTTGTAAAATTCTTTATTTGAACGTGATTCTTTATTTGGCGTTTATTTCCAATGCCAATCTAAAAAATACTTTTTGCATGTGATTTTAAAAAATAATCATTAATATAAATAATCACCTTCAAATCATTTGAACGTGATAATAAAATAATTAATAAGCCAATCAATAAATGCCAATTTAATAAATACTTTTTTTGCACGTTATTATAAAAAAATAGTGTATGACAACACGTTGACAATATAGCCTTTTTTAAACTCGTGAATTTATTCAACTCGTTTAAAAAAAACTTACTTTTCACACCAGTTGCATAAATAACTATTTTTTATAATCCGCAACCTCCGAAACATGCAGGAAACACAAACTCCCAGTTTCTCTCATTGCAATATTTTCTTTACCTTATATTTCATATTTAAAAGTAACGAAAACAAACTTGTCTTTCGACAGAGAGGCCAAACCCAAGAACCGTAACATTTTCCGGGAGTCCCATGGGGCGTAACATTTCCGGTCTGAACATTCCTGAATTTCCTATTTCCACCCATTTCTTCAAACCTTCGTGATAGCTGAAGATTTCCATGCTGGGTTCCGTGTACGGATTATAAGCTGGTTTGAAACGGAGCTGCTTGATACCTGAAAGAGTTTATGAAATATGAAGAGTAGAGGGGAAGAACCGCTTGATTTATTAGGAGTCGACCCGTAATTGTGTCTGCTTGGCGGACATTGGCGGCAGGAAACCGGTTTCTCTTTCTTTCTTCTTCGCTTGGTCCAAGCGTCGGAATCGTGCATCTCGTGAATCTCAGTAAGTAGAAAAGTCGTGGTTTAGGACTTTTCAATTAATTTGCGAATCTTAAAATTTCTCTTAATTGTTTTAGAAAAATTCGTGATTTTCAATCAATCTTACTTTATTTTTAAAGCTTAACATGATGATGAACACAGTCTTTTGAATAAAACGCGGAACTGAATTTCAGGGTTGCAGTGAGAAAATGCACAAGAAAGTGAGAAACTGGTTTCCTTACACCAGTTTAGGCGATTACTCGCTATCATCGCCAAAGATGCCTGATGAGGAAAGTTTTCAACGAAATTAAGCGGTTTTTCCCTGTACTCTTCATATGGTTTGAGGGGGTTTAATTATTTACTTGATTATGTAACACAGGGGTTCCCAACCTTTTTGCACCTGCGTACCACTTGACTTTCTGAGAAATTTTGGCGCACCACCAGACTTAAATATTTTAATAAACATATAATATTTACTCTTCTAACAGTGTTCAAAGGACTTCATGTTTAATGGTGAGATATTTGTCAATTTATAATATGCTTATAATAAAGGAGAAATTAAAAGAATAAAATGGTATTAATTTACAGTTTTATTTACCCTTAGTTCTAAAAACATACAAATAAAAAAATGGTACAAACTTGGCAAAAAATTAATCATCATTCAAAATATACTTTGACAGTCTTTAGTGTGAAACTTGTTGTTTGCCTGCGATTAAAATATCACTATTAGGAGTAATAGGACTTATCTTCACTCTTAAGTCCTCTTATTCTGTTTCTATGTTTATTTATTACTAGCAAATTTATACCCGTTCTTCGCACGGAATAAAAAATATCAAATAGATTCCAAATATGTGTACCATATAACCTGCTATAGGATCATAAACTTGTTATTGTTTCCGCTCGTTATAAATTATAAAATCCCGTTTCATTGCCTTAAAATTAAAAAATTAAAAATACGCTATAAAATGCACTCATAAATGTCATCACAATTCCCTCATAAATACATAAAACCTTTTAAGCTCATTTGGCGCGTTTTGGGAAATAATTTGTCGAGAAAATAGATATAGCTACCCACACCCATTATACAGCTCTAACACAATGATCTTCGAACAACCGACCAGCTTATAAATTATTTATAAAAGAAATTGCCTATTTGGCGAATTTTAGTTAATAATTTGGCGAGTTTGGCAACGTATTTGGCGAAAATACCCCGCTCTGACGCTTCGCTTTTGGGGTGACCTTGTTTTTAGAAGTGCCAGATTGGCGCGGTTTAACGCTTTATATTTCGATTCAAGTTACAAAGTGTTGATATATTTTTTTTTCCTTCTTAAGGGACGTACATAAATTGCGTCACGCTCAGGGGCTGGAGGGAGGGGTATGCGCCAACGTGATGGATCGTGACATGGAGGATGGTAGGGGTAATCGCTTGCGCGATGTAACGATTCGAACATTTCTAATTTTGCAAGGAAAATCTGTTTTACATAAAATAAAGTTTGAGAAAAAAAAATTTAATCTTTTTTTATAAGAAACATTTTATTTCAGAAAGAGGATGGGGAGATTATTATATGCAACAACGTCGGCATATTATAGTCTCCTATATTTTACAGATCACCAATAATCTATATACATAAAAGGCAACTTCCGTTTGTTTGTTTGCTTGTTTGTTTGTTTGTATAAGACACGAGATCTAAAGAACCACGTAACAGATTGTCACGAAATTTGGCACAAAAATTCATCTCATCTCCGGAACAAACATAGGCTAAGAATTTTTCGAATCAGACCATTCCTTCTATCGTTTCGAACGTTTTTCTGAAAAAAACGACACCACTTTGGCTCAAATCCGATCATTTTTTTTACTTTCCCGATGCCATCGGCTGAAAAAATTAAATAAAACTTTTAACAAAAGTAATTAAAATTGAAAATGTTTATTTTATTCTGTTGCCTTAACTTCAGAAACTAAATTCATTATTTGAAAAATAATTGACATGTTTCAAGTGACGTAATTCCGGCAGTCTCCATTCCCGGATTTTATTGTGGGTTTATTTGATGATTTTTTCATTGATTTTTCTGTTGACTGCATGTATGCATATTTAAGCAATAAATTTATCGTTAAGCTATTACTGAACTATGATGGTTAATAAAGGCCATCGCACTAGAGCTATTAGTGTTTTATGTTTTTATTTTTTCGCCAAATACGTTGCCAAATTAATAACTGAAACTCACCAAATAGGCAATTTCTTTTATAAATAATTTATAAGCTGGTCGGTTGTTCGAAGGTCTTTGTGTTAGAGCTGTATAATGGGTGTGGGTAGCTATATCTATTTTCTCGCCAAATTATTTCCCAAAACGCGCCAAATGAGCTAAAAGGTTTTATGTATTTATGAGGGAATTGTGATGACATTTATGAGTGCATTTTATAGCGTATTTTTCATTTTGGAATTTTAAGGCAATGAAACGGGATTTTATAATTTATAACGAGCGGAAACAATAATAAGTTTATGATCCTATAACAGGTTATATGGTACACATATTTGGAATCTATTTGATATTTTTTTATTCCGTGCGAAGAACGGGTATAAATTTGCTAGTACTTTAAATATAAAGCATTCAACCATATTTGTCATCAAAACAAAGATTTATCTCTGATTAATAAAATTTTTAAGAAAATAATAATTCCCTAAATAAGACATGCACACAGGCACCATAGCGCAAAATCGAAAACGCACGTCAAAAGTCAACCATTTTATTTGCGGTCAACCCACCAACCGACGGCGACTTTGGGGGAAGACCGAAACGAGAAATTCGCCAAATTTGGCGAAAATTAAAGCCGCAATGAGTGGTAAAAAAACATATTTTAACAAGAACAAGAACCCAGCACTATTTTTTTCTACAATCTACAATATAAGTATGATTGTTTAAACTTTACAGCAGATCTCTAAACAAAAAACTCAATGCGCAGTAATTTTTTAAAAATGATAAATTCCCCATAGAGTCCCATTGTAAAACGAAAATTTGGGGAACACCTGGGAGAAAAAGATGACTTCGAACTCTCCGTAGCGGGGGAGAGCTTTCCGCGATCCATTAACCCTAGAGATCAGTGGTTAGAAACCATGGGGACAATTTTTGTCACCAACTTCGCGAACTAAATTTCTGGCATATTCTTAAAAACTTAAATATCAATTGATAAATTAGTAGCTACATAAATTTAAATAGTTCATAAAATAAGAAAAATAGGTAGTGCTTTTAAATTGAAAAAATCATATATTTAAAAAAAATTATTATTATTAATTTTACAATCGATTAAATCTAGGTACTTAAACGATATACTTGAATGCTTTTGTTTCTGAATCGTTTCTCATTCTATAGATTTGTAGCGAAGAAAGACTAGAGTCACAAAAATACTTCATATTTTCTAGTCTAGATTAAAATATATATATGCTGTTAATATATATTTATAAAATTACTTATCTTACATAAATATATTCAAATGGCAGACATGGATGATTACTGTGGAACTTGGAGGGTGAGCGTGAGAACTATTTCAACATATCTGCGACGGAGACTTCCTTCAATGTTTATGTTATGCGTATTTATTTTAAACACCTATCATTTTTATAATAGCTTAATTTAGTCTTATTTGACCAAAAGAAAAAATTTCTCCCCATTTTTGCTATTAATTATTTTTAACTTGTCTTTTTCATAAAAAATACTAGTGATATATCTGAAATATGTTTTTAACATTTGCTCTTATGTAATCTTTAAATAAATTTTTTATAAGTAAAGAAGTCTGATATTTCATAACTCTTTTAAACAAATTAGGAATTCGTATTGCCCTATTTATCATTTTTTTTTTTTTTTAAATTTGAAGCCTAGATATGTGTTCGGTATCAAAATATTTCTTTTTCTTAGTTTTCTAGTTTGTACATTTATTCTTACATCAAAACTTTCAATTTCCTCAAGTGTAATTGAATTTAAATTAACTCATGAATCTCAAATTTATAAAATAATTTTATTCATAAAACATATAAATGTCAAACCTACTTCCAAGTTATTTATTAACTAATATGGCTGTGCAGTAAAATTTATCATTTAAAGATTTTGATTTTTAAGTCAAAGTGTTGTAACTTATTAACAAATTGTATGTAAAAAGATGAAACAGAGTTATCCTTAGTAAATTCAATAACTGTGTAATCTTAAAGCAAAAACTTTTCACAATGAAAACACTTCTTAAAATGTAATAAAAAGACTGACTGACGATCATTTTTAAAAAATGGTTTTAAATGCAATATTGTATTTTATATTGTGTTAAAGGGTTATATGTGTCACAGATGGAGTAAATTTGATTAATTTATTTAGCTTTTATATTTGTTTACCACATGTGTATTTTTATGATATTAACTAAAAATACTTTACACTCAAAGTCAGTGAGGCCCTGCGCGAGGGTACCTTTCCAGTTCTCCTAACAATGGCCCTGATCTAAAATAATTTTGATAAAAAGTAAAGTGTCGAATTCATTGAAGGATTTTCCGCCACACTCCTTCCTTTCACTGTTTTAGCAGAAGACGAAGGTTGTATGGAAATTCTTCCGTATACTTAACTCTTCATTTTTATGAAGGGACTAGAAGTTTTATCCACATTTTTGTCTGTTTAACATTCATTGGAGAATTTCTGTAACAACTGGATATAATATCCAGTGTCGATTTGGCGATTTGTGCATGCAACATATAGGTAAACTGCAAAAGCTAAAAACTAAACTCCTTGGCGCAATAGCCCATTAGAAGGCCAAGGCCTGCTGTGCCCATTCCAGCTTACGTGACCAAGGTCTCTGGGGTGCTAGGCATATGTCACGGTAAGGTGGTCAGCCTCAGGAGGGACCCCCAGTGTTTAGTTCCCAATCATTAGGGACCCCCATTGTTTAGTTCCCAAGTATGCTTGGTACTCATTTTATCGACCCACTTAAGAGATGAGAGGCTGAGTCAGCCTCGCCTATCAATCTTAAAAACCTTTGGAGCTGTCCGATGTTGTACAAACATTTAGATGGGATATAATATATACTAGCTTTATATAAACCCGGCGTTGCACGGGTGTACCCTTAATAACGTGATTGTTTTTTTTTATGTAAACATTTATTTCATACCAATTGATCCCTTCTCCACTGGTCAGCTTTCCATCTGTATATTATAATTTCCTCCCATTCCAATATCAGCATTAATTTTTAAAAAGAAATCCGATTGTATCCAGGCCCTTCTAGAAGTTAGAGGGCGTTCCCATAGGCCCTGTTCAAATTGCCAGAATAGCTGCGATATAATGGCCAGTTTCTATTTGCTCTTATACACCCAAAAATGCCCAAAATGTGGTAAACATTCCACTCTGTATTCGACCACTCCACAGAGCTGGGTAGCCCAGTCGGTAAAGGCATTCGCCTCGCATGCAATAGGTCCCAGATTCGGGTCCGGGCATCGTCAAAATAACTGCTGACCTATAAACGACAAATGCAGCCAAAACTGTCCGACGAATGTGTCCCCATGTGATGGGAGTGCACGTTAAATATTTTTCAAACTCCCGTATCTGCGTACGATGTAAATGTTGCATTGGGTGCCTACGCGGGTGTTGGCTCGTCACATGTCTGTGGTTCTAAATTAAGATGCCCGTGGTTCTAAATTTAGACGCCCATGGCCAATAGCCCTTATGTATAGCTCTAGTACGACGATACTTCAAACTAACCCTAACCCATACAACTGGATGCGAATAGCTACTTTACGTTAAATTTTCAACTTCTCCAAAAGCCGCCAAGGCCAAAATTCCATTGGCCATTATATCATAACTGTACCAAATTGCCAGTTTCATAAACATAAAGTACATACGCTATATGTAGAGAAAATTTTTCCTTACAAGTATTCATCAGATCTAGAATAGTTATTGCCTTTACTGTCATGAGACATTGTAAAACTATCTTCATTTCTTACCATTTGTAAACAATTAAATTAAATTCGGTAACAAAAAAATCAAGAGATTTAAAATCAATAAATAAAATTTTTAAAAATAATATTCAAGTAACAATCCAACAAATTAAACTTATGTGCTTATACTTAATTTTCGTGCACGCTGAACGCGCTGAAATTTATTTTAAATTGAAATAAAACGTATAAATTCTAATCTTATAATGCTATTCCTATGGGGAAATCGGCTCACGTTCTGCACTCCTACACCCGTTCGGGTTCGAATTTCGAAAAATTGCTTCTTAAATGACGCCTACGATATAAAAAGAATAGATTCCTAAAATTTGGTAGCTGTACCTCCAGTAGTTTTTGCTGGGCGTTGATACATGAGTGAGTCAGTCAGGACACTGCCTTTTATATATACAGATTTCTTCATATAATTATTATCCAAACCTCATCAATAATTGCAAAACTTTATTTTTTGCAGATTGTAAAGTGCCTGGCTTTGCACCAAAGTTCAGAATCAACTGGAATCGAAGGGTAAGACAGGGTTTCTTTTTTTTTTGTTGCCTATATTCTTTAATTTTAAAAAAAAATCATAAAAAGTAGACTATTGTCATGGTAGACCTCCATTTTAGTTTCCGTTCTAACCCTTTTTTACTGTTATTTTAAAGGTGCAACATTAGTACTTTTGTTCTATTTGTCTCTCCATACTTCTCTCAATTTCCATTCTAACAAACGGATTTTCAAATTATTTTTTTCTGTTTGAATTTTTAAACATCAAGGACTTATCTCTCGTACTTTCCTATTCTTCTGCACATAAGAATGTTTCTGTAGAAATTAAAGTGACAAAGGAATGGGTTATTATAGTTCTTTCTTGAACTTCTGGTTTCATTTAAAATGCTCTTAAGCCTGATTTTAGCAACCAACAATGAACATTGAGCTAGAAGGGAAACTGGAGTGAGGTGTTAGCGAGCCGAAAACCCACTCGCACCCTTTTGAGCGAACAGGGCAGAAAAGGACTATTTTCCCTACACTTGTATGCAATGCTTGTATGGGACCCCTCTATCATATTGACTTGGGCTCCTAAATGTATTTTAACATTTTTAGTTCGAAAGAAATTAACTTTCTTTAACTTTAAATTCCAACTCTTTTAAGAAATCACGTGGATCACTCACTAAGAACCAGCGAAGACGAACCCAATTGCGAAATAGGCACGTTTCTAGGTTTTCTGCCCGATTTGTTTCTGCTGCAGTGCTGTGTATTCCTCCGTGTTTCGTTGTTGAACCAGCTCGTTTGCTGCCCTGTTCAGTGAATAACACACCTCACTCCACGTTTCTTCTAGCTCAATGACAATGAATGAGACAGACTGTTCTTCTAATAGTGATAAGGAAAGGATGTTGCGAGAATCCAAGTTTGATTGTTGAAAAGTGCCTAGATGTAACATTAGAAAAATTAAATAAAAATATCTTCAAGTAATGAAAGCTTTTTTTGTCTTATATAATTAAATATTTTTTATCGCTTTACGTACTTTCTATCAATAATTAGCTTCAATTTGACAGTTCAACAAAGACTATAAAAACTAAACTAAACTCCTCGGCTCAACAGCCCATTACTGGGCCAAGGCCTGCCGTGCCCAATTCAGTGTTTGTGACGTGTTCTGGGGTGCTAGGCATATGGCCCAGTTAGGTGGTCAGTCTCACGTGGGACCTCCAGTGTTTAGTTCCCAAGATGCTTGGTACTCATTTTATCGACCCACTTAAGAGATGAAAGGCTGAGTCAACCTTGCCCAATCCGGGACTCGATCCCCGGACCTGTGGCGTGGCAGTGCGAAGCACTACCACTAATCAACTGGGCCGAATAAAAGCTATTGAAATGAATTTTTGGGCCTTAAAATTCTAGTTTTGTAATTTCCCCAAAATATTCCAGGACAGAGTTCACTCTCGATGAAAGTGGGGATGTCTCATGGAAAGTATCGAAAGACACTGAACCAATGCCATTTTTCAGTTGTGAAACATATCAAGTGAGTCATAATACTCTTTACAGTCCTTGGACAAATTATTAGAAGCACTGTATTTTTTTTAGTAATCATGAAAACATACCAAAGAATGCCATATCATTAAAAAAGATGTCCATATATGTATTAAGTATAGCAGATAGTATTTTCTATTCAATAGCTTAAGTTTAGGAACACAAATGTCCTTCTAAAGGTATTTTGTTCATCATTGATTGATACATGAAATATTGCAGTGCGTCTAATAATTTGTCCAGAGACTGTATTTACAAACTGTGTATGAATGTTAAAATGCTTTTAAAAATCATTTTTGATAGACTTAAAGTTTATTCTGATATTTTCACCCCGCCTTTAACTTTTTAAAAATACCTGTAGTTTAGTGTTCCTTTTTTTTTTTTTTTAAATTATATTTTACCAATCTTCTTCGAGTGAAAATGAATGCTTAGAAAAATTAGTTGCTTATATTAGTAGAGCTTTGAAACCAAATGGATTCCTAGGTAGAATGTATCTCAAATTGTCTAGTAATTTTCAAGAATTGTCCTATAACTTCTTCCTCTTAAAGGGAGAATTCGTTACTGTAAGGGGTAACTGAATATTAAATTATTTTTAATTGCAAAACATCGCTATTTTTAAAAAAATTTAATAAGTTATGGTAGTTTTCTCTACTTTTATATTGATTATGTTTTTTAAAAAAATTACAATGTCAATGTTTTTTTTTTCTTTACAGCTCTATTCAAGTGACCCTCATTACTTAAGGTTTTTTGGAACATTTGTTGGTCATGTTATAGAGTTTGAAGTAAGTTTACTTTTATATTATTCCAAATGTATATATAATAATCATATAAAAGTCTTAAGAGATTATTTTCAATGCAAGCATTAATTAATGTACGTTTTAAACTCATTAATATTACTTTTATTACTCTTTTTCTGAAAAATGAAAATGAAATGTTGTTTATTTGCTGTATTTCTTATAGTATGGTATGTGTGCTTTACATGGTGTATTTGTATGGATTGTTTTCAAAAAAATATTTTAATTTAACCTTTCAAATTTTTTACAAATTAGTTAGTTTTTACTTGATATATTTGTTACTATTGTCTAAAAAATTCTCTAACCAAGTTAAACTCAACAAAATCTTAATACTTTTAATACCACAATTTAGATTTCCCCTACTGGTATAAAGTGAAAATGTCCTTGTGTTATCACTCCTTAAATGTGTTTTTTAAAAAATCTAAAAGCTAAAATAAAAAAAAATTGTGTTAAATTTACAAGTACTTAATATATTTGTTATTCGAATGTACCATTTTAAATAAATTATAAGTATCTCTATCTCAAATGCTCAATATTCATGTTTAAAAAATATGATTAACGTAACAATAAATTAATTTATGTAACATTACTTCAGTTTAGCCAATACAATAGATAATTCTTTGCTAGTGTGAAAATTAAAGGTTTAATATTGCACAAAACTTGGTTAATTATATTTATTGTTACAAATATTTTAAATATATGCATTAACCCTTTCAGTCCCAGTGATGCCATTTGGCATCATCATGTTTCTGATCATAATTTTAAAAAAATAATAGGGCTGACACCTATTGGGATTGATAAAAAATATTTTCTAATAGAAAAAAAAGTTTGAAGAATCGAATTATGGGCTTTTTGATATCATAAATGGCTATAGACAATCAGAAAAAAATTTCTAAAATGATGATGCCAAATTGTCATTGGGACTGAAAGGGAATAGTCAAATTTGAAAATTGAAGTAATATTTTTTTTATTATTATTATTGGTAAGAGTAAGAGTGGATATAGTAAAATTTTTTTAGTAACACATTTCATTTGTTTTTATTTATAGTAGTATACCTATCCATACAAACGTATCGATAAATAATAAATAAAAATTAAAAAGATGGTTGGTAATTATTATTCACTTTTTTTTTTTAGGTTCAACGCTCAGCGGATGATACAATTCAGCTTACGTATGATGGTTGGTGTATATTGCAATGTGAAAGGGTAAGATTATTCCCATTTGGATTAGGGGCCGGGGAGCCCAGTCGGTTAGGCAATCGGCTAGCATGCGGAAGGTCCCAGGTTCGGGTCCGGGCATCGCCAAAATAACTGCCGACCTATAAACGGCCCCGTGCAGACAAAAATGTCCGACGAATAATACCCTGTGTAGAGGGAGTGCACGTTAAATATCCTTCAAAGTCCTAACGCTGTGTACGATGTTGCCCTTAACGGTTGCGTTGGGTGCCTACTCGGGTGTCGGCTCGTCACTTGACTGTGGTTCTAAATTAAGACGCCCGTCACCAATAGCCCTCGTGTAGCTCTAGTGCGACGATAATTCAAACTAAAACTAAAACCCATTTGGATTACGTTTAGTGTGCTGACTTATTTAACTACAACATAAAATTTGTATAGTTTTTGAACTCTTTAAAAATATATTAAAAAAAATTATAATATTGAATTCTTTCTTTTATTTAGCTTGGTTAATTTGTAAGCAAACTGTTTCCAATCCTTAGTGTTGCATTAGATAACGTAAAGGTCTTTCTCATCAAAACTTGAAACTCGGAAAAACTTAAGCCTTCTCATTGTGTGTGTTTTTGCTCTTGTATTAAAAATATTTCTCTTAACTTTTTAATCAGACAGTAAAATTTGAAAACAGGGTGCTCTGAAGGGCTTTTAAACACATAAAAGCTTTGTATAAAATTATTACACTTTTCAAATCTATAATAATAAAAATGAAGTTATGCATGTGTGTTTGTGTCTTATATATTCATAAACTAGACATATGTTTGACTCGTAACTTGGCACAAATGCATAGTTCATACTTAAATTATGATTTTTGAACTTTCAGGTTTCAAAATGTTCTATTTTTAGAGAAAAATCAAATTTTCTGAAAAAAACTGCACCACTTTGTCTCAAATCCAATCTTTTTTTACTTTCCTGATGCTATCGGCTGAAAAAATGAAATAAAACTTTTAACGAAAACATTTAAAATTGAAAATGTTTACTTTATTCTTTTGCCATTACCTTCAGAAACTAAATTTATTATTTGAAAAATAATTGACATGTTTCAAGTGACGTAATTTGTGCCAGTCTCCATTCCCGGATTTTATTGGGGGTTTATTTGATGATTTTTTCATTGATTTTTCTGTGGACTGCATGTATGCATATTTAAGCAATAAATGTATAGTTAAGCTATTACTGAACTATGATGGTTAATAAAGGCCATCGCACTAGAGCTGCATATTAGGGGTTAATGTCTTCATTTTTTCGCCAAAATTGTTACTCGCCAAATGGGAAATTTCTTTTATAAATAATTTATAAGCTGGTCGGTTGTTCGAAGGTCATTGTGTTAGGGGTGTATAATGGGTGTGTTTGTAGCTATATATATTTTCTCGACAAATTATTTCCCAAAATGCGCCAAATGAGCTAAAAGGTTTTATGTATTTATGAAGGAATTGTGATGACATTTATGAGTGCATTTTATAGCGTATTTTTCATTTTGGAATTTTAAGGCAATGAAACGGGATTTTATACTTTATAACGGACGGGAAAAATAACATAAGTTTATGATCCCATAACAGGTTATATTGTACACATACACAGATTTGGAACGATTTGATATTTTTTTTAATCCGTGCGAGAAACGGGTATAAATTTGCTAGTGATTAAATAAAATATATTGACTTCTTTTAAAATTCTTACAAGGATAAATAAAATTTTATTTTGAACCTCCAAACCTGTCCTTTTTTTATAGAACTAAGTTAACGAAGTAGATTTTATGATTCTTTAATTGTAAAAGTAAGCTTCGTATGACAGTTATAATATTTAATGCATTTCTCTATTAATGCTAAGATTATAGTTTTTTTTCCTGTGGTGTTTTAAATATAATACAGGTTTTCTAGTTTATTAGCCAGCCATATGTTTTGAAATCCAACTAATTATATTCATTTTTTTTACTTTTATTTCTTTTTTGTATACTTTTTTATTCATCTATAATAATAAAAGAAAGTCTGTTTGTTTGTGGATCGTGAAAGACCTACTTATACTGCTCGAAAAATTTCGAAATTTTTAATATAGATTCCCTGTAATACCTACGTGTGCACCTGAGGCTTAGTTTTTTCATATTTGATTATGATTTTTTAATTAATACAATTATTTACAAAAATACGTCATCCACCTGAGAGCGAGGGACCGAACCTGGGGCTTGAAAACACATGGGCCGGGCTGAAACAGGGGCTTGACGTCATCCGCAGATAAACATGAAAATCCAGTAAGAAGAGCCGTTAAAAAAATTAACACGAATTGCATTTCTACTTTTAATTTTCAATTTGAAAGAAACTGTAGCGCGAGCAAAAATTATGTATAAACACGGAAAATCAAGAGGATTCAATTTGTAGGATTGTTATTTGACTATCATTATTTTATTTCATTTATTGATTGTAGAATAATTACCACATTTGGGTTGTTCAATTTTAAATATTGCCAAAAGTCGCCAATAAACAGACCGATCATTTTATTATAGCTGTGTCAAAAACAAATCACTGTTATTAAAGGTTAACCCGTGCGATGCTGGGTTTAGAAAGCTAGTATTTTATAAATTACTGTTTTCTTTTCAGGTTGTATCATCTAATTCTAAGCAGTTCCAATCAACTCCCTATTCATTCTTGTGTGCCTTAGAGGACGGTTGCTTCTCGGATCTCGTAATAACTGCAAACAATGGGAAACAGGTAAGTACCTGGAAATCGAATTTGTGGCAGGGCCGTATTTCTAAATAGGCTAAGTAGGCTGTAGCCTAGAGCGGCGAATTTTTGGAGGCGGCAAATTTTACGACCAATTAAAGCGTCATTCGGCATAAAAAAATTAAAGATACGAATATTTTTAAGAAAGAAAACAAATAATTTACTTTAATACGTAAACCGGAAACGTATATTTAGTATACTAATATTTTATAGCAAACATGGTCGCTGAAAGAGGTATTGCATTCCCTCCTCCCGGATTTTGAAGTTGAAAGAAAAATAGTAGAACAGTTTAAAAAATTTCGCTATCGATTTATTGTGTAAAAGTACATAGATGATACTAATATGTGTATCTATTTTAAACAGCACATACCACCCTATCGGCAAATCAATCGTAGCCTGCATGCGGCAAATCTTTAAATCCGGCCTATAGGCTGTAAAACCTTTTGAACACTCTTAGCTTTAAATAATTGAACCAATCATTTTAAGAATTATACCATTCTATTGATTTTAAAATTGTGCATATTAGGTTAGTTAATTTAAAGTAAACTTTGTCAGATTCTTTTATCTTCCATGGAAATTAAAATCAATAAAAAAAACAAAGTTTTAATGATGAATAACAAAAAGAAACGTGTACAGGATTTTAAAAAAATACATAATATACCATCAGGCCCAGATTTATTTTAAAAAAACCTGTAAATTTTGGGAGTCCCTTTACAGTCAGATCGTCCATAATGCTGGTGTCAGTTGGCTAATAATTAATATTTTTCTACTATATTGGCATCTTTCTTGTACCATCAATCAGATCAATCATTTTAGCAGGTCAACGTCAAAGTCAAGCTCAAAACAAACGGAGGCGAAAAGTCCCAGGTTTGGGTCCAGGCATCTCAAAAATAACTGCCGACCTATAAACAGCCTGTATAGCCAAAAAATGGGCGACAAATAATACCCCGTTTAGAGGTGCACCTTAAATATCCTTCAAAGTCTTGCCGCCGCGTACGATGTTAATATGTGCGTTGTAAGCCTATATGCACATGTGTCGGCTCATCACTTGACTGCTGCTCTAAATTATGAGGCTTGTCCCCAATAGCCATTGTGTAGTTCTAGTGTGATCATAATTCAACCTAACCTAACCATATCATATTGCATAACAGAAACTGATATTTAGGGACCCCTAAAATTTGGGCCAAGCCCTTAGCCTAATCAAAGATTAGGGTCTTCTGCAGAAGCGTAGCGTGCCTTGGCGGGGCCCCGTATAAAAATTTGTTTGGGGGCCCTCAGGAAGGGTAAAAATTTCTCACAAAAGAAAAAAAATTGCATAAAATTAAAAGAAATATTTATTCTTCTTAATTATCTATCTGTCACTTTTTCCAAACAATTCAAATTAAATAAACACTCTCCTTGCCTTTTTTTCGGCAAACTGATTTATTAAATCATTTATAGCTGATGATGACTAGTTTTTCTAAAGTTTCTGCCTCTATGGACAATAGTGACATATCTGACAGGTGTTCCTGTCCCATCGAAGTTCTTAGGTAATTTTTTTATCAGTTTTAATTTTGAAAAACTTCTTTCAGCAGTTGCTGTTGTAACTGGAAGGGTCAAGAATAAAAAGCATGCTGTTATTATTACCTCGGGAAAACTGGATGCAAGACTGTTGAATTTTATTAGGAATAATTCAATAAGTTCCTTAATGGAATAAATTTTTTGAATTTCAGATTCTAAGTATGTTTTTAGAGCCTTTAATTGGTCATAAAGATTAACTGAGATGTCTTTACTGTATTTAGCCGACAGTTTTCCGGAAGCGTTTAATATATCTTCGTTTGAAGAAGACAGAAGTTTCTCCGGCTGTAATATTTCGAACATACTACTCAGGTAGTAAAGGCTCTGAAATCTTTGTTTACTTTGAGAAATTAATATATCTAAACAGCAGTATACATTGACTTTGAAATAGGATTCTGGGTCTGAAATTCTCTCATCTTGTGATAACTCATCAAAAAAACGCTTCGTTATCTTTCGCCTTTTGTTTTTAAAAACAGTTTTTACCCTCCACTCTTTTGCTAAATCTTTGGACTCATTTAGCAAACTATTGAATGAATTTTGATTCCTTAATTCGCACAGTCTATTCAAAAGATTACTTAATAAAATACTAGTTTTCTGTAAGTCATTATTTTCATGCTGTAGAGCTTTAGAAACAGGATTAATGATTTCAAATATTGTAGAAAAAAATGTGGACAAGGTGTTGCCAACTTTTGAACGCACGCTTTACGTGGGGAAAAAATTGCTTTTTTTGACTTTTGTCATTTGTGAATTAAAAAAAAAATTGGGAAGTTTTTATTAATTTTTGCTTACGCAACGCACGTTGGGGGCCCCCGTGGCCCGGGGGCCCCGTATAATTGATACGGCAGATACGGCGGTAGCTACGCCTCTGGTCTTCTGAATACCAGTAGTGCCAGTAAATCTTGAGATAAAAGCTCGACGCCTGTCACTAGAAGCAATATATTTACTCTTTAAAAAATACATTAAATGAAATGTAAGAATAAAAAGAAAATGTAATGATTTATAAAATAATTATAGTATAGTGCAGTATATGTATATCAAAATCTATATTAATGAAAGTGGAATGTGTGTGTTTTTGTTTCTTAATCTAGACATCTGTTTGACTCGTAACTTAGTAAAAATGTGTACTTCATACTAAAGTTAAGAAATTCGCATATTTTGCTTTCGATTTAGTGTGTAAAGTTACATAGATGATTCAAATATGTGTATCTATTTT
Organism: Oedothorax gibbosus; assembly: GCA_019343175.1. Classification (NCBI taxonomy): domain Eukaryota; kingdom Metazoa; phylum Arthropoda; class Arachnida; order Araneae; family Linyphiidae; genus Oedothorax; species Oedothorax gibbosus. The sequence continues at coordinate 33,134 of CM033276.1, forward strand.
AAAAAGCACATACCACCCTATTTTGCAGCTAATCAGCTACCTTTCCCCGAAGGGAGAGAATAGTGTGACAGGGGCCGCAAATCAATCGTAGCCTACAGGCGGCAAATCTGTAAATCCGGCCCTGGCTACTGCAGTATCATAGGGTTAGAAAAATGCTTCATAAGCATATGGGGCATTAGCCCTCCATAATACCCTCAGACAACAGACCAAATCAATTTGTTATGTTGCAGAACCTAGAAAAATATTTTGGTCCATGACTATTAAATGAATCTTACTCTTCCAGTTCAAAGTGCACAAAACCATCCTGAAGCTGGGTAACCCTGAGGTCGACTGGGCCACTGATCCTTTTTCCGACCAGCCAGAAGAGGTTGTCCACTGTGTGTTGTACTACCTCTACTCTGAGTGCCTGCCACACCCACTAGAGGACGAGACAGCGAGGAATTGTCTAACTGCGACCAGCGAACTGCCTGGGTTCGAGAGGTTCAGGGATCTCTGTCAGCTCTATCTGAAGAACAATGCACTTTTGGAACGTAAGTTAGTTGGAATGTTTTTAGTTTTAGTTCATTTAGTTTGCAGTTTAAATTAATTTAGTTTGTAGTTTAAGTTCTTTTAGATTTTTGGTCAAGAAGGATGAATTGAGATAAATGCTAGGAATGTTTTGTATTTAATGAACAAAATATGTAGAAGGTATTGTAAAAAATTATGATTTGCTGCAGAATTATTCGACATTTAGTTTCAGTTGCTGCTTATCCTCTTTAAACGATCCGACACTAGTCAGATCAACACCAGTAGGTTGTTGATTGCCAGCCAGAAAATCAATAACTAAAAGTGGAACAGATGTTAAGTCCTCTTTGGAAAGTCCAAACCAAATCAGTATGTGCTCTGGGGTGGTTTCAGCATTTTTCGAAAGTTGAATGAAATTTTCTGTCCTATTCAAAGGAAATACACTTAAGGCGGCCAGTAATAAGACTAGCTTGTGCAGCCTGGGAGCCGCAATCACAATTGACCTCCAAAAGAGTACCAGGAGAGGCTCTGGTATACCATCAGTGTGCAGGTGGAATGCACCAAATAAAATTTAATTTTGATCTTTATTCAGCTTTTTTACAACTCAATAAAAAATATAGATTGCAACTATTGCAAATGGTCTGACGAACATTTTATGGAGATGAATAGTCTGGTTTTCTGCATAGTATTTTGGTGTCAATTGTCAAGGTTCTAAAGTTAAGCGAAAATTTTAAAATGAAATAAAATGAAAAGAAAATAGTTATTAAAAAAGTTTGCAAAGTATTTTTATAGATTTAAAATTTACCCGATAATTAGATTTAAAATTAACCCGATAATTAGATTTAAAATTAACCTGAAAAGAATAGTATTCTAAATAAAGAGGTTTTAAGCTTTTCAAGTTTTGATAATTGATTTAAAATTATATATATATATAATTAATTTGATATAAAATTTCATTATCAAAAGTTATTCCATCTTAAACTTATTTTTCTGTCTTTTTCAGAAATTTTAAACCTAGTACAAGACATCCACTCCATAGGAGACCTAGTCATCGACTATTTCAGTGGAGATGTTCTATCTTGTTCCTCAACCTCCAGCGATTCTGACGACGAGATCAACTTTGCCAATAACCCATCCAAGCTGCGGTATATTATCATACAAGCTCTAAGAGAAAGTGCTGTTGGTAAGTTATGATAGTTATTAGGGATGCACCAAATACCAAATTTGGCCGAATAACGAATATTCGGCCTACCTAAACCAATTTTTATTTTTTGTCGGATCTAAGTAAGTTGTATTTATTATTCATCAATTTCAATTCAACATAAACATATAAGTACACAATCACACAATAATTTTAATACAATATAGCTATTAAATTTTTAATTGAAGCAACATAGAATAAAGTAGTACTCGTTTGTTATTAAAACAACCCTTTTAGAAAGTGTAAATTGGTAAAATCGCAACACGGAAACGAAAACGGAAGTATGAAAACAAAAACAGAAGGAGGTGGATCCTGTGTAGAATGAAACCGAATATTTGGCTAAAGTGGCCGAATACCGAATAGTAACCGAATATTCGGTGCATCCCTAATATTAGATTAATTATAGATTAAAATTTTTATCAAATTTTGAAATATAAACCACGAAGGAGCCATTTATAAACATTCACTACAGAAATATAATTGTAAAATAATGCAAGAAATTAAATTTTCAGTTAAAATATTATAATTTAAAATTCACGCAGTGAAAACAAGTTTATGCTTCTGCCAATTTGCTTATCCCAGAGGGTTAATTTGTGCTATGTTTTGCTCATAGATATCATAGTTAAAGTATTAGATTGGCAGATCACGTGACCTCCAATGCTAACGACGGGACGCGCATGGAGGCCAAATAAGAGGGCAAAATGGCCAGTGTTGCTGCCACTTTAAGGAGAAAAATACTACAAAAAAAGACCATTTATTACAAAAATTACAAAAAAATATCATAAAAATACTAGCTGCATTTTGGAATCTTTTTAGTGACTTTAAATCCTTTTCTAGTATTTTTTTTTTTTTTTTGTAATTTTAGAATTAGATAGAATTTTTTCGTAGTATTTTTCTCCTTAAAGTGGCAGGAACACTGGCTATTTTGCCCTCTTATTTGGCCTCCATGCGCGTCCCGTCGTTAGCATCAGAGGTCACGTGATCTGCCAATCTAATACTTTAACTATGATATATATGGTTTTGCTGCTACAATTTCTCGTATTTCTGCTTCGATAGTTAAAAACTACATTGCTCTAGTTTATGTTTCAAAAGTTAAGTTTTGCTGCAGCAAAAATTTCTCCAAATTGGTGCTAGTAAAATTCCCACTCCTGTAATTGGCTAAAGAATTTCTTGTTAGTTTTGAACCAAAAATAGTTTTTATATGTTTTCAACTAAAAATATTGTCTCACTTAATTTTTATTTTATAACTTAATAAAAGACTGTAGAACTAAGCTTCTAACTTAGGTAAGAACTAAACATATAGTAACTTAACCTTAAATATGCACTAAAGGTAGCAGCCTATTCTTTCTAGATAACAAAAAGTAATTAAATTTACTGCATACTTTCAAACTATTAGTGGCTATCGAACTGTATTTTATGCATTTATGACACTTTGAGATTACATCAAATAAGAACTAAACATATAGTAATTTACCTTAATAGCCTAAAGGTAGCAGCCTATTCTTTCTAGATACAAAAAAGTAATTAGATTACTGCATACTTCAAAACTATTAAGTGGCTATCGAACTTATTTTATGCATTATGACACTTTGAGATTACATCAAATAAGAACTAACATTAGTATTACCTAATTGCACAAGTAGCAGCTATTCTTCTAATAACAAAAATATTAGATTACTGCATACTTTCAAACTATTAAGTGGCTATCGAACTGTATTTTATGCATTTATGACACTTTGAGATTAACATCAAATAAGAACTAAACATATAGTAACTTAACCTTAAATATGCACAAAAGGTAGCAGCCTATTCTTTCTAGATAACAAAAAAGTAATTAGATTTACTGCATACTTTCAAAACTATTAAGTGGCTATCGAACTGTATTTTATGCATTTATGACACTTTGAGATTAACATCAAATAATTAAAGTTAGAAATGTATCCAAAGATTTATCTATAATAATAAAAGAAAGAGTCTGTTTGTCTGTGGATCGTGAAAGACCTACTTATACTGCTCCAAAAAATTCGAAGTTTTTAATATAGATTCCCTTTGATACCTACGTGTGCACCTGAGGCTTAGTTTTTTAATATTTGATTACGATTTTTTAATTAATACAATTATTTACAAAAATACGTCATCAACCTGAGAGTGAGAGACCGAAACTGGGGCTTGAAAACACATGGGCCTGGCCGAAACAGGGGCTTGACGTCATCCGTAGATAAACATGAAATCCAATAAGAAGAGCCGTTAAAATATTGACACAAATTCGATTTGTACTTTTAATTTTCAATTTGAAAGAAACTTTAGCGTGAGCAAAAATTAAGTATAAACACGAAATATTAAGAGGTTTTAATTTGTAGGATTGTTATTTGACTATCATTATTTTATTTCATTTATTGATTGTAGAATGATTACCACATTTGGGTTGTTAAATTTTAAATATTGCCAAAAGTCGCCAATGAACAGACCGACCATTTTATTACAGCTGTATTAAAAACAAATCACCGTTATTAAAGGTTAACCCGTGCGACGCTAGGTTTAGAAAGCTAGTTTGGTATAGTTAAATCAGCTTTACATTTCTATATAAAACTTAACATATTCTTTAAGCATTTTATTTGACTAATTATTTAGCAAATTTTAACTAATTCTTACTTTTTTTTTTCTCCAATCAGCGGGAGGAAAGATTCTAGTTCTATGTGATCTCTTTTCGAAAAGAAAAAACGAACTTTGTCGAGCAGAACGCCATGATCTTATTGAATATTTAAAAAATAGGTAAATATTTTTAGATGATTAATTTTATTTACTATAAAATGAACAATTATTTAATGAACTCATTAAGAATAGTTTTATTTGTAACCATAATTATTTTGTAACTGTTATATATAGCAGAACGCCATGATCTTATTGAATATTTTTTTTAAAAAAAAGAAAATTTTTTAAATGCTTAATTTTATCAAAATGAACATTTTTCTAATAAACTCATTAAAAATAGTTAAATAGTTTTATCTGTAGCCAATTATTTGTCACTTAATGTTGTAATTGATTATTTGTTCTAAGCTGCTTTTATATATGTACTTCCTTAATGATAGGTTACCAGACTTCATGAAACAACTGTATAGACTTTTGGAAGTGATCAAAATATCGTTTGGAAATTTAACTCCTGCTCAGCGTATGGATATTGCTGCCTATTTTGTCTCGGATGTATGTATACTTCCTTTCTGCCATTCTATTTTTGCAATATGTGTTTAATTATAGGTTACATTTTATCTTATAGAAGTTGTGGTGGTGTCGACTAGCAAAGCCCAAGCATGCATGAACAGCCCAACCAGTTTTAGGGCTGGGGAGCCCAGTCGGTTAGGCATTCGCCTAGCATGCGAAAGGTCCCAGGTTCGGGTCCAGGCATTGCCAAAATAACTGCCGACCTATAAACGGCCCGTGCAGCCGAAAATGTCCGACGAATAATACCCCGTGTAGAGGGAGTGCACGTTAAATACCCTCCAAAGTCCTGACGCTGCGTACGATGTCGTCCTTAACGGTTGCGTTGGGTGCCTACTCGGGTGTCGGCTCGTCACTTGACTGTGGTTCTAAAATACGACGCCCGTCGCCAATAGCCCTCGTGTAGCTCTAGTGCGACGATAATTCAAACTAAACCTAAACCCAACCAGTTTTAATCGTAATTTTTGTAGACTGACATTCACAGCCAAAAAGCGATTTTCCATTGGAATACTCTACTACAATATATTTCCTTTATACATGACACTCTCAGCAACAATTAATATTATTTATATGTATTTAAATTAACTTGAGTTAATTCATTTCAAGTTCATGTTTAATTAAATGAAGTTGGATTATTATGTGTCCTGCCATTACTCATGCCAAATCCAAAGCCTAACAAAGTAAACAAGCACAGTCCCCTATATATTCTGGGCACTCCCCTTTGTACTTCAGATTTTCATATGTATGTTGTTTACAAAATGCACTAGAAGGCGCTGTCCGTACCATGCACCCAACGCTTCATCCACCTCACTTGCTTATGGATATAATCACTTAATATTAACTTATACAGTCAAACCTCGTTAACGCAAACTCACTTAACATGAAATTTCGCTTAAGATTAACTAACAGCATTTCCCCGTCTTATAAAGCTTTGAGGTAATGCAAAAAAATCCCTTAACGCGAAGTGGCTTTAGACAAAATCCCGCCTAACCCGAACAAAAAAATTTAGAATTTGACTTTTTTCCTTGGTAATTAAAATTTTCGAACAACAAATAAAACAAAACATTAAAAAAAACGAGAACAAAATTTTTAAAAATGAATTGTCTGCTACTTCTGAAAAAATCACGATCTTCCCTGATTCGTCAATTTTAATCCAATTAATGATTCGGCAAGTGTAGGGTGATACTTTACGTCATGAAAAGCATAGGTGTTTCTCTACAGAAGTTAAAGGTAGAAGGCATATGGAATTAGAAGTGGTTCGCATTTAAACTTATTGATTTTCATTCAAAATGAATCGAAAGCAGCAATCTAAAAATTGTTAAATTAGTAGTTTAAAGCAAAAATCCGTAACATTTTTTTTTCAAAAGAGAAGTAATCTATACCTTAAGTTACCTTGCTGCATTTTTAAGTTTACCTACCTCATTAACATGTGTGGGAATGTTCTATTTCTTCATTTGAGTTTTGTAATTCCTCATTATTTTTCTACAGTATGTACTACTAAAGAACTTTATTAATTGAATTACAAATTGTATACAACTATTATTAGTGAATTGCATTAGAATAATTTTAGATGTTATTTTTTTACAGCGTACGATGTCGCCCTTAACGGTTGCGTTGGGTGCCTACTCAGGTGTCGGCTCGTCACTTGACTGTGGTTCTAAAATACGACGCCCGTCGCCAATAGCCCTCGTGTAGCTCTAGTGCGATGATAATTCAAACTAAACTAAACTTATTTTTTTACACTATTCACTGGTTCAATACAAAAAAAAAATGCCTGACGGTTAACATGAAATATTTCGGCGCTCCCTTTGAGTTCGCGATAACGGGGTACGACTGTACTATTTTATGGCAATAAGTAAATTATTCTTGTCGAAAGTTATGGTTGCCTCTCATCTACTATACATCTAAGATGTGGTAGTTCTCCCAAAATTCTATTTTATTTTCTTATTTTAGCTTGAACATGCCTTGGATGTGGTGTTTGAGTTCATAACAGAGATCAAGACAGCCCTAGAACAAATCATCAATGCCTCCAGTTCCAGGAAAGACAAGAATTCTGCCACGTTCGGGGAGAAGTTTAAAGGGAGTGTGGGGCAGGCACTTGGGAAGTCTCTTAAAAATGTAATTTTCCCTTTTTAAATTTTTAGCTGTATTTTTTTAAAGACTAAATTCTAACTTCTAAAAGATCTACTGACTTCAAATCTAGTACACAAGTTCTCCGTACCTGTCGGATGTCATAATAAGGTTTTTGAGAAAACTGTGCAGGAGCAAATCGGTAGCTGCCATAAAACTTTTTAGGTTTTAGAGTTATTGAAATTATGTTATAGGATATATCGTCGGTCAAATAGCAAAACCATGAATGTGCAAATTCTAGGTATTGGTGATTCTTTGAAAATGGTGAGCTTATCAGTATCCAATTTTCCATCCCTGTGCTTTTGCATATTCATGGTTTTGTCGTTTGACCGACGATATAATAGCCTTCAACTGTATTGATTTATTGAGCGGTAATGGAAAGTCGTGTAGTATTGCAAACCCCTAGTTTTGATTCACAATATGAAATATCAAAATGAACTATTAATTACAAAAACTGACAGCTTTTTTTAAAATATTTTTTTAAAATCTTACTTATTTCTAAAAGAAACTTTCCTCTTTCAGCAATTGGCGTGTTTTCTTTTTATAAATTTATCTGGCAATGTGCGTTTTAATAAAAATACTTACAGTAAAAAAAAATTTAATCCAACATTCAATTGACTGGGAAAACTCGGTTTACTGAAAAATTTCTAAATGAAGTTTTAAAAAAACTTTGTCTCCAAAAGTAATTTTTTTTTTATTTCAGGCTCTTCATATGAAAGAACTTATGAAGCTGAGGAGTTTTCATGAGCGTGTCTTAGGAAGTTTCATGAATCTCATGCACAAAAAGTAAGATGTCATTTTGACAAGCAATATTTGTAAAAAATTGCAATGATTGTCTTCGCCTATGCATACAGTTTTCTTAAGTATTTTCCCTTATTTAAATTCAGAAAATATATGAAGAGTACAGGGGAAGAACCGCTTTACTTATTAGGAGTAGTTCCGTAATTGTATCTGTTTAGCGGACATTGGCGACAGGAAACCGGTTTTTCTCTTTCTTCTTCGCTTGGTCCAAGCGTCGGAATCGTGAATCGCGTTCATCCAAGTCAGTCTCCTTGGTTAATCTCGGTAGATAGAAAAGTCGTGGTTTAGGACTTTTCAATTAATTTGTGAATCTTAAAATTTCTCTTTATTGTTTTAGAAAAATTCGTGATTTTCAATCAATCGTACTTTATTTTTAAAGCTTAACATGATGATAAACACAGTCTTTTGAATAAAACGCGGAACCGAATTCCAGGGTTGCAGTGAGAGAAAATGCACAACAAAATTGAGAAACTGGTTTCCTTACACCAGTTTAGGCGATTACTCGCTATCATCGCCAAAGATGCCTGATGAGGAAAGTTTTCAACGAAATTAAGCGGTTTTTCCCCTGTACTCTTCATATTTTATATATTACTTGCTTTCAAATGTAAAACAGTTTAATATAAAGCTAAATTAATGAATACATTTTTTAGTAGTAAGTAAAAGTTCCATTTAAGATAGCAATTAAATACTTGCATTAATTTTTTTCAACCTCTTTGCTCTGAAGGTGCACATACATGGACCTTTGTAACATTCACTTTATAACTTCATTTTGCTTATTTTCTTAATAACATTTCTATTATAAACTACAAAGTTTAAACTTTTTTAAAATGCCAATACGGAAGGGGCTGATTAATTGTTTAAAAAGATGACATAGCAAAAGGGTCTTGCACAATTTCGGAAGCCTTGCAAAAAATATATTTTTAGTGGTAATTTTTTTTTTACATTTTGCTTCTAAAAAACATGTCAAAATGAACTATTAATTACAAAAACTGACAGCTTTTTTTTAAAATTCAGAGCACACAAAAAAAGTATATTTTTTTCGACTCAAAACCTTAAATTCGGACTATTTGATGTATCTCTCGGCAAATACTAAAAGGGTTTTTTTTTCAAAATTATTTGCAGAACAGTTTGAAAAATATGTTCAGATGCAGAATATGTGTAGGATTTTTCTCGTCAATTCTATGCATCTTGGTATAGTTCAATTTTTTTTAATATTATTATTGTAATTTCAGACTTTTAATCCACTTGGGTCTTGTAACAAGATGCTTAGACTGCTCTAAATAAATAAAACTTTTAATTGCCTACTTAATAACAAATTGAAATTGTATGATATCATAGTTCTTTTGCTCTATTCTGGTTGGGTTAAGATAAGAGTGAAGAAAAGATAATGAAGAAAAGATCTTGCTTAAGATGGTTTTTATGAAGGAATTTTAATCATCACTCAAAATGCGGGACATTTTGCAGTACTAATAAAAAAAAGCAGGACATTTTACATATTTTAGGACTCTTTAAAAACGGCCAGACACATTCCTTAAAAGAAGTACTGTACTGTGAAATGCTGTTTTATTATTGTAAATGAGTATTTACTAAACTATCTAATAGAAAAGCAATACAATTTGTCTATTTATATATTTCTTAATAACAATATGTTATTTTGTTTTAGGGAAGTGTTCAGTGACATGAGTGTGGTAAATAAAAATCGCTCAGTAGCAAAGAACTTGGAACAGTTCATTAATGAAGTAAGCACATTAAAACAAAAATATATTTACTACTAGCTGACCCGACAGACGTTGTCTTGTCTTTACTATGAATATTGAATTCTAATTGAAAGTTGAACGAAAAATCCATCGATCCTTGGCAAAAGCAGTCAAAAATGTCCAAAGAATAATACCCCATATGATGGGAGTGCACGTTAAATATTTTTCAAAGTCCCGACGCTGTGTACGATGTAAAAGTTGCATTGAGTGCCTAATCAGGTGTTGGCTCGTCACATGACTGTGGTTCTAAATAAAGACGCCCATGGCCAAAATCCCTCTTGTATAGCTCTAGTGCGACGATAATTCAAACTAACCCTAACCCATACAACTGGATGGGAATAGCTACCCTACGCTAAATTTTTAACTTCGCCGCCAATGCCAACATTCAATTGGCCATTTCATAGCTGTACCAAATTGACAGTTTCATAAACTGAAAGTTTTTAGGCTATACGTAGAGGGAATTAACATTTCTTGGAAGTATTTATCAGATCTAGAATAGTAATCGCCTTTGCTGCCATGATACATTGCAGCATTATCTTCACTTCTTACCATTTATAAACATCAATTAAATTAAATTCGGAATAAAAGAAATCAAATGATTTCAATTCAATAAATAAAATAATGATATTCAAATAAAAATCCTACAAATTAAACTCGCATGCTCTGACGTGCTTATACTTAATTTTCGTTTGCGTTGAACGTGCTGAAATTTCTTTTAAATTGAGATAAAAAGTATAAATTCTAATCTTACAATGATATTCCTATGGAGAAATCGGCTCACGTTTTGCACTCCTACACCCGTTCGGGTTCGAATTTCGAATAACTCATTCATTAAGAACCTTCTCCTGACAATAACAAACACAACGAAAAAAGAATTAGTTAAATCGGTCCAGGCGTGATGCCGTCACAACGAAAAAAATGGGACTTTAATTTATATGTAAGATTATGGTGCTAGTACAATGCACTATGCTTATTTGAAACAGTGAATAATTTGTGATACGTATTACCTTATATAATCTCGTTTTATTTTGTTCAAAAGATTCCAATGTTCATGCTGAGGACAAAAGAGTTAACAGATGCCTTAGATGTCAAACTTACATTCAAAGACTGGAAATACTGGTTCAAACTAGTGACTTCTAAAATGGTAATTAATGTGCTTTGCTTAATGATTATAATCATCATTGCAAATCTTATAATTTATTAATTTACTTTAAAGATTTAAAAAGTATTAAAAGTGATTATTAAGTAATTTTATAGTAATGTTAAAAATATTAATATTAATTTAAAGCGATGGTTTTTTAAAAAATAATTTTGTTTGTTTGTTATCTGCTAATAGTACTTAATTTACGATGCAATACTTGATTGTTGTTAACGCTTTCACTCCCAATGATTCGATTCGGAATCATCAGCTTGCGATTTTTTTTCTCATTAAGTTAAACTCGCACTTATTTCAAATAAATTTTATTAAATTCTCGATAAATTTTTCTATAAAGTTATATTTTCTTTTTGTATCGTTAGATGGAAGAATCGTGTCTTTCAATGATTTAATAATGCTTGTTTTAGTTTTTAAAAAATATGAAAAACTTTTTTAAATAATTTATTCTGGAACAATTTCATTAAATAAATTAGCCCTAAATTCTTCATGCTTGCATTTCTAAATGCTTAAAATTTGAGTTTTAACTATTTTTAACAAATAAATTTTCGGGAAAAAAATCATTGTTATAATTTAATTTTTAAAATATTATTCCAAATTTTTTTCTATTAAATTAGTTTTTAAAAAATAAGATTTTTTTAGCAGTTCATTCTGGATGCTTAATGATTCTATTTCAAAATTTTTAGATTTTTAGAACAAGTATAAAAAGTTGGGATGATTGAAAGGTTTAAACTTTGAATTAGGGATGCACCGAATATTCGGTTACTATTCGGTATTCGGCCACTTTAGCCGAATATTCGGTTTGGCCGAATAGCTTAACTATTCAGCCGAATAGTGAAATTTCAAAATTTCCACATTTCTTCAAGTTATTATCTTATAAAATATCGAAAAATTCCCAAACAGGATTTGTTTTCTTTTATAATAGACTCAAATTCTTAAGTTTTAGTTATTTATAATGTTAAATCAAGCTTTACTCAAGTTGTATTAAATAAACATGTCTATGTTAACAGTTACAATTAGTGGGCTTTAAAAAAACCAATAATTACTATATATATCACAATTGTAATTTTTTCACTAAAAGATAAAAAAAATATTAATTTTAATTGTATAATAATATTGTTAGCTATAGTTTTATTATATTTTTCTGATTTTCATTCTACACCGGATCCATCTCCTTCTGTTTTTGTTTTCATATTTCCGTTTTCGTGTTGTGATTTTATCAATTTACACTTTGTAAAAGGCTTGTTTTAATAACAAACGAGTACTACTTTGTTCTGTGTTGCTTCAATTAAAAATTTAATAGCTATATTGTATTAAAATTATTGTGTGATTGTGTACTTATATGTTTATGTTTAATTGAAATTGATGAATAATAAATACAACTTACTTAGATCCGACAAAAAATAAAAATTGGTTTAGGTAGGCTGAATATTCGGTATTCGGCCGAATATTCGGTTTAGACTTTGGTCGAATATTTGGTATTCGGTGCATCTCTACTTCGAATGTTTAATTATTACTTTTCTTTATAGTTTTACAATTAGTCCCTACATCCTTAATAAAATATATCCTTTTTTTCACAGGCCTGGTTCATAAGTAGACTTGCCTGTCACCGCGAAACGCTCGGCACAATTATCAACCAGATTGACAACCTAGTGAGTCGCGAACAATTCACAAGATGCTTGATCCAGCTCAATTTAGTTGAGCCGCCAGTTACTGCTGCTTCTTCGCCGTCGTCTAGTGTGAAAAGTCCTATGCGATCAAGCAATTGCTCAATGGTATGTTGGGTTTATTAAACTGTAATTTGATACAAATGTTGTTTTGAAGAGCTCAGTGGAAGAATGAGCTATGTGACATTTTGAAGATTCCCCCTTTATATAAAATTTAAGTTAATAGTTATTTAAGCAACTAGTGCCGAAAATAATACTTTATTAAGCGAGTGGCTTTTATTTCACAATACTGTAGGTCGAGTGGAATAATGACAAGAGCTTAATAAAGTATTATTTGGCACGTGCTTTCTTACAATTTTTTATAATAACGTGCAAAAAAGTATTTCTACCAATGAGTGATTTTCTTGACATCATTTTCTTACAATATTTTTTATAATAACGTGCAAAAAAGTATTTCTACCAATGAGTGATTTTCATGACATCATTTAGTTTCCATGGCGATATTCGAAAATGCAAAGTAGTAAAAGAAAAGTTGTAAAATAATTTTCTATTTTGAATCAAAATAGTATAGTACTTGTAGTTTCCATGGAGATATTAGAAAATGCAAAAGTAATGAACCAATAGAAATAAGTGAGTTTTATGACATCATTTAGTTTCCATGGAGATATTAATGACATTATTTTGTTTTCTACCAATCAAATACTCTTATTTACTTTACTGCAGTAGTGCCGAAAGTACTACTTTCGGCACTGCTTGACGTAAGCACGTAAAGTGTCATTTTTGCAACGATTTATGAATGAATGTGATATAAAAAAGTGAACTTTTTTGCACATTATAAAAATATTTTTTTTGCCTTTTGTAAGTTCTGTTTTTAACGTATCCAAGTGCAAACAAAATACGTTAACGCTCATTTTCGATTTCACTTAGCATGTTCTTTCACTAAACTCTACAATTATTTTTTATCATTTTTAATGGATAAAATGTATTTTTAAAAACTAAATTTTTTCAATCTTATTTTTTTTGGTGTTTGATGTATTTGTGCTAGGAAGATTAAACAGTGATTTTTGATGTCACGTATTCAATTAGGACAACATAAAATTGTAGAATACTTTATTTAGTTTTGTTATCTGAAACAATATGATCAAAAAAAAATTTGTCACCATTTTGTAATAAATAACCTATTTATCGGGTAAAGTTATAAAAAATCTCATTAAAAAATCTCTTATTAAAATAAAAGTGGTTTTAGTCTGTTAAAAAGTTTTTAAGGAGGAAACTGAAAAGTTTCTAAGAAAGAAACTGAAATTTTGGAATCCCTCTTTGTTATTTTTTTACCTTTTTTTTGTTAAAGAATATTATATGCTTTTATAAATAAGTAATTAAAAATATTTTGACTGTACATATTTTCTAAATTTCATATCTTATTATTAACTTTATTTTTCTAATTATTTTTCATTAGTGCAGTGAAGTAAAGTCATTCCACGAATCACCAGTTGCTTTGGACAGTAGATTAGCCAAGAATGCGGTAGTTTTCTTGAAAAACGGCCTCGATGCAGATATGAGTTTTGAAATAGTTTCTACTAGTCAAGGTAGGAATGCTAAAAATATATTTAATATACAGTAAAAGCCCGTTTATCCGGCTCTCGATTAACCGGAAAGCTCAAATATCCGGAAAATTTCAAATTCCGATTTGGCGACGGAATTTAGCGATAAAATTGAATATTTTTCGCCAAAATTGCGATTTCTCGCCAAAAACTTTTCAGATTTTTTTTCCAAGAAAACATTTCGTTTGGTGACAACATTTGGCGCAAAAAGTGTTTTTGGTTTACATTTTAAAATATCCTACTGGTTTTAGACCATGGGTTGGACGATTTATGTATTTAGATTTTTAGCATTTGAAAGTAACGATTGATTTTTTTCTTAATTAATAAATATATTAATATTTTTTAATCAAAATATTGTAGTCTATTATATATTAATATAAATGCAACATCGCCTATTTGCATATAAGATTTAGCCATTATCTCGTATTTTCCGAAAAAATCGGCATTTTTGGTAACCCTATTTGGCGACTTCCGATTAACCGGAAAATTCGATTATCCGGAAGAGTCGATTTCCCTAGCATTCCGGATAAACGGGAGTTTACTGTACATTTTTTATAAAGTATTTACTAATTCAAGATACGAAATCATTGAAAGTATTTTACTCATACAAGAGAACTTATTTGTTTTTATTATTTTTTATTTTAATAAAATATTGATACATATATAAATTTTATTTCAGATAAAAGTATAAATTTTATCGAGTAATGTCTTGTTAATTTAGATTTTGATTCGGTTTTTGGATTGATTCACTTATTTTCAGTATTCGTCTTTTCTATTAGTTGCGTAGTGACACGATGGAAAAGTCCTTCATTTATTTTTATTTAATATGATTGAATGTGACATTGGTGTAAAGATTTAAAAGTAAAACTAAATTACATTACACTGGACAACAAAATTTCAAAAAAATTCTGCGACTGAGATGAAAGTACCCAATTCTGAATGATTTCAAAGGTTCTAAACATGAATATCACCTTAAAAAATGTAAGTTAGCTCTTTTTGTTGAGTTACAGTCTTTTTTTCATTACATAGAATATGGCGAAATGCATGGGCGCACCAAACGCAAAATTAATTTAAGTTAATTTTGTTTACAGAAACCCTCAGAATTTTTGCTCATACAAGTTTTATTTGATATTATCAACATGGGGGATGGGAGGAACTGATAACTTTCTAGGTTTTTGCTACCTCAGTAGCAGCTTAATACCCTTCTAAGCAATATAATTGCTCTCGTGTCAAGAGGTGCAGAATAAAGAGCAATAAATTCCTTGTATTTTGTACTTGGTTGTTTTAGAAGCTTTAGAGTATCAAAATTAGTGTTAGTGATAAATCTATAACTGGTAATACCTTGTAAATATATTAATAGCGCTAATAACTTCTGTTATATTTGCGGCAAAGTGCAACACAAACAAGAGCATCTCTGCAAAAGTTAAGAAAGCTTATCATTTGTATTTTGGTTACAAGATAGGAGACCAGGAAAAATTTCTGGGCTCCTCCACGTATGTAGTTACACTTGTGTAGCAAATTTGTCACTTTGACTTCATCTGGGAAAAAAGATAGAAACCCACATACAATTTATTTAAAAGATACTTCTTACAAAGTATCTTCTTATAAGTTTTTTTGGTAGTCTTCTTCTATTAATACGACAGCCCAGTGTGACCACATCTTAATTTGGGTCTACCCTTCACTCTGGTTCCTATTACTTTTTAGTGAAAGATTATGTAAGTTCAACAGGCAGCTTGCATTCTGCAGACATGTCTGGCAAATTTCGATTGTTGAATTTTTAAAAGCTTGACAATGTCAATTTCCTTAGATAAATTATATAGTTCACTGTTGTATCAATGTCACCATAGACCATCGATATTGATTGATACCAAAAATATTACTGAGTACTCTTTTTTCGAAAATACGTAGCTGATTTGTTTGGGATGTGTAAGTGTCCAGGTTTCAGAGTCATCTGTAGCAACTGGTATTATAATGGATTTATAAAGAGTCAGTTTTGTCTTTCATTTAATTAACTTTGTACACATAAAGGTTTTCAAGCCATTAAGGCTTCAGTTACATGTCTTCTAATTTCTGAGTATAAAATATTTTGAGCATTGACATTGGACCAAGATAAGTGAAGTTAACAAGCACCCCAATTGCCAGCCGAGCGGCTTTGGGAGCTTTGCAAGTACATTTTAGCTGCTGAGTGTCAGTAAAATGAATGCCTCCCACAGTGCCTTGTTTGCTCCATTAGTGCTCTCTGATTTTTAAATACTTTTAAAATACCATAAACCAAATTTTTAAATTACTGAAATTTCCTTGTGTTCCAGAATCAAACGGGAAAACCAGCGGTGCTCTCCCCAGTCCTAAAGGTGCCCACGCCGCAATTCCCGTTGAAAACGGAGAATCGCAACACGTCACGATAAAAGCACATTGCATAGTCATCACCTCTCGCTGCGACTGGTTTCGCAAGGCTCTGCTGAGTGGGATGATAGAATCTATTCACAAGTATGTACCGGTTCAAAACCAATAATAAATCCAAAATCTTTTATTAGTGTTTGACCGTTATTTTGGATAAAGTTAAAGAATATTTTAACTCATTGAAGATCATTTTAACTTCTACGTTTTTTTTTTGTCTCCAAAATTTTATTGCACATTACGTAATCATCACTTCTTGTTGTGACTGGTTTTGCAAGGCTATGCTTAGTGGAATGAAAGAATCCATTCGCAATTAAAGAATCTATTCACAAGTATGTACCGGTTCAAAAACAATAATAAATCCAAAATCTTTTTGTGTTTGACCGTTATTTTGGATAAAGTTAAAGAATATTTTAACTCATTGAAGATCATTTTAACTTCTACGGGTTTTTTTGCTTCCAAAATTTTATTGCACATTACATAATCATCACTTCTTGTTGTGACTGGTTTTGCAAGGCTATGCTTAGTGGAATGAAAGAATCCATTCGCAATTAAAGAATCTATTCACAAGTATGTACCGGTTCAAAAACAATAATAAATCCAAATCTTTTAGTGTTTGACCGTTATTTTGGATAAAGTTAAAGAATATTTTAACTCATTGAAGATCATTTTAACTTCTACGTTTTTTTTTGTCTCCAAAATTTTATTGCACATTACATAATCATCACTTCTTGTTGTGACTGGTTTTGCAAGGCTATGCTTAGTGGAATGAAAGAATCCATTCGCAATTAAAGAATCTATTCACAAGTATGTACCGGTTCAAAAACAATAATAAATCCAAAATCTTTTAGTGTTTGACCGTTATTTTGGATAAAGTTAAAGAATATTTTAACTCATTGAAGATCATTTTAACTTCTACGGGTTTTTTTGCCTCCAAAATTTTATTGCACATTACATAATCATCACTTCTTGTTGTGACTGGTTTTGCAAGGCTATGCTTAGTGGAATGAAAGAATCCATTCGCAATTAAAGAATCTATTCACAATTAAAGAATCTATTCACAAGTATGTACCGGTTCAAAAACAATAATAAATCCAAAATCTTTTAGTGTTTGACTGTTATTTTGGATAAAGTTAAAGAATATTTTAACTCATTGAAGATCATTTTAACTTCTACGTTTTTTTTTGTCTCCAAAATTTTATTGCACATTACATAATCATCACTTCTTGTTGTGACTGGTTTTGCAAGGCTATGCTTAGTGGAATGAAAGAATCCATTCGCAATTAAAGAATCTATTCACAAGTATGTACCGGTTCAAAAACAATAATAAATCCAAAATCTTTTAGTGTTTGACCGTTATTTTGGATAAAGTTAAAGAATATTTTAACTCATTGAAGATCATTTTAACTTCTACGTTTTTTTTGTCTCCAAAATTTTATTGCACATTACATAATCATCACTTCTTGTTGTGACTGGTTTTGCAAGGCTGTGCTTAAGGGAATGAAAGAATCTATTCACAAGTATGTACCGGTTCGGAACCAAAAGTGAATCTTTTGTTAGTGTTTAGCTATATTTGGATAAAGTTGAAGAATATTGTAACTTCTAAATGTTTTTGTCTCCTAAATTTTAATTGGTTTCGCAAGGCTCTACTTAGGGAATGAAAGAATCTATTCACAAATGTATGTACTGCTTTGAAACTAAGAATAAATCTTTTTTTGTTTTTAACTGTTATGTGGATAAAGTTAAAAAAATATTTTAACTCCTAATTTTTGCTTCCACGCTTCGTTTATAACGTAAAAAGTGGAAGCTTTTATAAAAGCTATGTCCCGTCTTTAAAAAATATTCTTCGAAAAACCAATAAATTTAGCAAACAATAAGTAATGATTATTGAATTTTGGATGAAAAATAGTTTGTTCAAATCTGACGTTTAAAATTTTATGTAGAAATAAATGCTGTGTTTGGTGCTTTTTTCTATGCATGGGGATTTTGTGTGGAAGCTGTTTTAAGTGCCAGTTTCTGTTGCAAACTTATTTGTTCTTTTTTGTTTTAAAGCGTACAATTAATTTGAAACAGAAGTTAAATTATGATTTACATGAGAAATTTAAGTTCATTTAAATGCATCTAAACATATTTTAAAGAAGCTCTAGCATAAAGATATTTAACTAATGTATAACCAGTTTAATTTTTTTATACTTATAAGCCAAAAGTTTCTCGTTTACTTCTCTAGATCTGCCTTTATTAACTGACTTTTTAATATTTCTACCTTAAAATCCAGACATAAATACACTGCTCAAAACAATTAGGGGAGCGCATGTTTAAATCTATTCACCCCCAATGATTCCATAAGAAATCATCAGCTTGTGTTTTTTTCTCACTAAGTTAAGCTCGCACTTATTTATCATTAGATGGAAGAATCATGTCTTTTGAAGAATTACATAATTTTTGTTGTAATTAAATGAAAATATGAAAAACATGGTAGAATAAAATTCATTCCCAATAAATTTTATGAAATAAATTGACCCAAAATACTTCACGCTTGCATTCTTAGATGTTTAAATATTGATTTTAACTCTTTTTAAAAAAATAAAGTGTTGAAAAAAATAATGTTATAATTTATTCAATAGTTATGATTCCCAGTTTCCTCCTTAAATTTTAGTTAACAAATTAAGATTTTTTCCCTGTTTATTACCATTTAATTCTGGATGCATTATGAATCTATTTCACAAAGTTTAGATTTGTAGAATAAAAAATAAAAGTTTGGAACTGAAAGAGTTAACAAGAGTACGCAAAGTGCTCCCCTAATTGTTTTGAGCAGTGTATTTTGTTTATTTTTTCTACAAGGTTTCCTTGTGTATTCCTGCTTCTTAAAGTATTCCTTTGAAACTTTTATTCATTAAACTATTTTTTTAAAAAATAACTCACTTTTTTAAATTTTTTCCAGAAAAATAGTTATACACGACACAACGTCACAATTATTTTTGATATTCCTCGAATATTTATATGGGGGACAAGTCGACACGGGACAGTTATCAACCGAACAGCTCGCTGATCTAATGCAACTCTCTGATCGATATGAGGTAATATTTCGATTTAATGTTTTAAATACCATCCACTGACTACTGATTTTCTTGAATATTTGTTAACTTGTAGGTTAAGGTCATAGATATCATAGTTGAAGTATTAGATTGGCAGATCACGTGACCCCCAATGCTAACGACGGGACGCGCATGGAGACCAGAATAAGAGGGCAATTTGGCCAGTGTTGCCACCAGTTTTAGGAGAAAATCACTACGAAAAAATACCATTTTATTCTAAAATTACAAAAAAATACCATAAACATTTTAGCTGCATTTTGGAATTACTTTTAGTAGTACTTTTAAAAAAGTGACACTGTTGCTGTATTTTAGTATTTTTTGTAATTTTAGAATTAATAGTATTTTTTCGTAGTGTTTTTTTCCTAAAATTGGTGGCAACCACTGGCCATTTGCCTCTTATTTTGGCTCCATGCGCGTCCCGTCGTTAGCATTGGGGGTCACGTGATCTGCCAATCTAATACTTTAACTATGATATCTATGGTTAAGGTAGATTTGTTAAACTTGCACCTTCTTCAAATAAATGTTATTAAATTATGCATACATTTTTCTATAAAAATATTTTTTTTGTATCGTAAAATGGAAGAATCGTGTCTTTTGAAGAATCAAATGATGTTTGTTGTAGTTAAATGAAAATATGAAAAACATGGTAAAAATAAAATTCACCCTGGAATACTTTTATTAAATAAATTTTCCCGAAATTCTTCATGCTTGCATTTTTAAATGTTTAAAAGTTTAACTTTAACTATTTTTAACAAATAAAGTGTTGAAAAATCGTCCTTATAATTTATTCAAAAATTAATGATTCCAAATTTTTTTAAATTAAATTTTGGTTAAAATATTAAGATTTTTTTCCCTGCTTTTCACCATTTCATTCTGCATAATGAGCCTATTTTACAAATTTTATATTTTTAGAATAAAAAATAAATATTGGGATTTGTTGAAGCCAGTAAATTAGAAATCAGCTTCCAGATGAGAACATTGTTTATTTAGCAGTTCTTTTAGCACAAATTAAAACAGCAGCAGCAAGAGGTTAAATTTAACAACAACAAAAAATCGCCATCAGCGGCACGTTTCTCTTAGCAACCATATAACAGCTCCATAGCAACCATCAAACAGTTAATGTGTCTCCATAGAAACCATAACTACCACGGCGAATACAGGATTGAAAGGGTTTAATGATAGGTTATTAGCTTGAAAAGCTTTAGCAAAAGTTACGCCATTTGACACTATTTAATCAGGTTGCAATTTAATATTTCGTCTTACTCTTTTTTTTCTTAATGCTCTACAGGTTGACTGTTTAAAACAGATTTGTGAAGATTCTTTGAAAGGTCTTATCGACGAGGATTCTGCTTTATTTCTCCTAGGAATCGCAGACCAGTTTAATGCCAGGGCTTTAAGGGTAAAGCATGTGCCAACTGCATTTTGCATTTTTTTTTCTTATCACTTATACTGTGGTGTTATTACAGTCCCTGGACAAATTATTGGACGCACTGCAAGATTTCATGTAAAATGTTAATTACCGGGTGATATTGTACCGTTTTATTCTTTTAAATGGATTTGTTTTTTATTTTTATCTTATCCAATCAATTACCGATTTATTTGACATCAATAAAACAGCATTCATTTAGAAAAGCATAAGTTTATTAAGTTTTAAAGAAAAGTGAAATGAATGTTGGTAAAAGTCAATATTTAGTGGAGCCACCTTTAGCCGCTATGAAAGCTTTAATTCTGCGCAGCATGCTATCAATGCAAGACTGTACTGTCTCCTGCATTGGAGGATGATGATTCCACACATAAATAATCTTATAATAAATAATTAATATAAATTAATCTTAATCATAATTATCTTAAAATAAATACAAAAATGTAGTCTACAACAATTATTTTAAATAAAAAACAATACTATTGTAGTTTAAATATACCATTATTGCATAAAAACTCTTAAGACACATAAAATTACTAAAAAAAATACAGTGCGTCTAATAATTTGTCCAGGGACTGTATGTAATGCAGTCCGTGCTTGTTTATTCAAGGACTCATTAGTGTTGTTGCAGGTCTCGGATTATTTTTTTATCCTCAAACTAGAGTGAGCGACATAAGTGCAAATTTGTCTTCTTATGAAGTCCACTAATTCATTTATAATAACAAAATTGAATATTTTTGATTTCTTATTTCAGGCATGAAAGTGCAAACTAATGAAAAAGTCTGAACTTTGAATTAAAAAATATTTCTCTATCAGGGTCACACAGTGCAAGCTAATTAAATAATTATAGTTATATTATTTCCTACTAGCAAATAAATACCCGTTCTTCGCACGGACTGAAAGAATATCAAATCGATCCAACTATATGTGTCATTTGATTTGCTATAGAATAATAAACTTTGCCTTTGTTCCCGTTCATTATAAAGAATAAAATCCTGTTACTTATATTGCTTTAAAATCCCAAAATAAAAATACATCACTATAAAATGCACATCCTCACATCACAAAAATCTTCCTCAATATGAACTTACTGTCATCGCGATTTTCCTGATAAATTCAAAATTAACCATAACAATGTTATTTTACGTCAAAACCTCCCTTCTGGGTTTTTTTTTAAAAAATAAATTAGCTCATTGGCATGTTCAATTATTTTTCAAATCATTAATTTAGTTTCTGAAGGTAATGGCAAGAAAATAAAAGCAATTTCAATTTTAATTAATTTTTGTGTTCATTTTAATTTCTTCTCTCGAATGGCAACACAAAAGGGAAAAAATGGTCGTATTTGAGCGAAAGTGGTGTATTTTTTTCAGAAAATTCGAATTTTCTCTAAAAATGAATCAAATATGAAAAAACTAAGCCTCTGCTGCACACGTTGGTATTAAAGGGAATCATCTTAAAAATTTCGAATTTCTGAGGGCAGTATAAGTAAATCTTTTAAGATTCACAGACAAACAGACACTCTTTTATTATTATAGATATAATACCCACATTAAAAAATTTATGGATCTCAAAAACAGCCAAAATTAAATAAAAATAGGCAGAAACGACTAATAAAAAAGAACTTTCCTGCCTGATATTCAATTATTCAGTTTACAGTTTAAAACCCGGCAAAGCTGTTGATTTTTTTTTATTAGCACGACAAAATACAAACATATATAGCATAATCAAGAGGCTGAGGCCTTTACTGGTGTGAGAATGAATTTATATGTGGATATTTTTTTCAAAAAAATACTTACTTAATTTATCTAGTTCTAAATGCAATAATAAAATATATAAATACGTACAAAAATTCTGAATCAATGCATTGATTAGTTTTATTATTTAAAAATATTATTTGACTGATTTTAGGGTTTAGTTGCCCATTTTATTCAATTATTTTTTGTGGTTTTTAGTCTTCAGCTTTGGAATTCATCGCTTTAAATAAGGACATAGTCAAAAGTGAAGTATTTTATGACCTACCTGAAGATTTGCAATCTGAAGTGGAAGAAATGATAACTTGGGTTGAACTTAGGTAAGTTTATAGTAATTTGGTTACATGTTTTTACTCATTTAATATGTATGCTATAGACGTAAGCAATAAAAAAAGTGGTGTTATATTTTGACATTTTAATCTACTTTTCCATTTTACAAGCGAAAATTTCACCAAATAGAATCTTTGGCAACAAAACACAATCAGGGCTGGATTTACCAATAGGCCCGCGCCTAGGGGCGCACCATGATGAGGGGCGCAAAATTATTCCGCATTTTTTTTGTCAGAAAATTTCCATAAAATGCTTTAGACTACAATACATGTCTACATCTACATGCTCTCCACGAATAAAAGTCCCATTCGCCATCCTCGTATAGGTGACGCTGGACGGGCGAATCTTTCGCTTGACTCTCAATGTGTTACTACAGCGTGTTATTTATTTAGTTTGTTATTTATTTTATTTACTCAATTTTACTTCACGATGAATTAGAATAAAATACAAATTATCTTCACAAAGACCTTTCTGAGGTCAAATTTCTCCCTCCTTTACGATGGTGTGAAGAGGGGGCGACAAAATACCACGGGCGCATAAAATCTGAATCCGGCCCTGAACACAATGTACATAAAATTAAAGATTATCATTTTAAATATTCCGTTTGGCAGTGATTGTACACTTTTGGAGACTTTATCTCTTACACCCTTAAAATGAAAATGTGCCAAATCTTATTACTGAATGCAGCTAAATATTTTATGACGACCAAGTTAAAAAAGTTAATGTACATATTTCCATATTCCAGAGCTTTTTAATCTTAACATTACTGTAATAATGTTCTATCAATTTGTGTACAAGCTAACCTGTAATTAGATCATTCCAAAGAGCAAATTATATGAACGAAAATTTTTCTTTCAGTTGTTATCAGAGGTAAAATTGTAAAAATAATTAGCATAAATTAATAAAATGTCAGGAAATGCTTAAATATGAGAGAGCTGTATCAAACGTTGTAGAGTAGTTTCAGAACAAATGACCTGTGCAGCCAAAAATGTCCGACGACCCGTGTAGAGGGAGTGCACGTTAAATATCCTTCAAAGTCCTAACGCTGTGTAGGATGTCGCCCTTAATGGTTGTGTTGGGTGCCTACTCGGGTGTTGTCTTGTCACTTGACTGTGGTTCTAAAATTCGACGCCCGTCACCAATAGCCCTCGTGTAGCTCTAGTGCGACGATGATTCAAAACTAAAACAAAATCTCCACTTTGGATTTTCAACCCTATTTCAAACCTTTAGTTACCTTATTTTTCAAATTAGGTATTAAAAAGTAAAAAAAAGACTGATTACTTACGGTATGCTATCACTGAAAAATGTTGAACACCATTAATTTTTTTATATTGCCATTTTTAGTTAACTTGCCACTAACAAACATGTGTTATACAAAGTTCGTAGCAAATATATTGAAATATTTTCTTTTGTAAATTCGTCCAAATGATTCTTGTCTTACGGCTCAATGGAACTGGATCATAGATATCATAGTTAAAGTATTAGATTGGCAAATCACATGACCTCCAATGCTAACGACGGGACGCGCATGGATGCCAAATAAGAAGGCAAAATGGCCAGTGTTGCTGACACTTTAAGGAGAAAAATATTATGAAAAAATACCATTTAATTCTAAAATTACCAAAACTTCTAGAAAAGGATTTAAAGTCACTAAAAAGATTCCAAAATGCAGCTAGTATTTTTACAATATTTTTTTGTAATTTTAGAATGAAATGGTATTTTTTCGTGGCATTTTTCTCCTTAAAGTGGCAGCAACACTGGCCATCTTGCCCTCTTATTTGGCCTCCATGCGCGTCCCGTCGTCGTTAGCATTGGAGATCACGTGATCTACCAATCTAATACTTTAACTGTGATATCTATGAACTGGATGTAACTCATTAATTCTTGTTTTAGAAATTCTCAAAGGAGTGAAGAGCTTTCAGGACCTCAGTTTCTCAACCACGATAGTCCTAGTTCTATGTCATCGAGTTTATTGGATATTGAAGAACTATTTTCAGCCGTTAACCTCTCAGGAAAAGATGTGAGTTAAACTTTACAATCAGGGTTGCCTGCAAGCGGTATTAACAACGCAGACTACCTCTTTAAAATGTCATTATTATTGTACATTCAATAGCTTGAAAATACAAAACTAAATTTATAGGAGCCCTGCAATTTTTAGTTTCATTAATGCAGGGCTCGAAATTAGCGGGTGCACCGTGCACTACAAAAGAAAATTGTGCACATAATTTTTCAACTTGGGTGCACGTTGTGCACCCAAATTCCGTAATTCGCGAAACTCTGGTGATCCGAAAGTCGCGAAACTCCGGCGATCCGAAAATCGCAAAACTCCGGGGATCTGAAAGTCGCGAAACTACGCCGATCCGAAAGTCTCGGAACTCCAGTGATCCAAAAGTCGCGAAACTACGGTGATCCGAAAGTCGCGAAATTAAGGCGATCCGAAAGTCGTGAAACTCCGGGGATCCGAAAGTCGCAAAACTAAAGAGATCGGGAAAATCGCTAAACTACAGCGATCCGAAAGTTGCGAACTCTGGCGATCCGAAAATCGCAAAACTCCGGGGATCCGAAAGTCGCGAAACTACGCCGATCCGAAAGTCTCGGAACTCCAGTGATCCGAAAGTCGCGAAATTACGGTGATCTGAAAGTCGCGAAATTACGGCGATCCGAAAGTCGCGGAACTCCGGGGATCCGAAAGTCGCAAAACTACGGAGATCGGGAAAATCGCTAAACTACAGCGATCCGAAAGTTGCGAAACTCCAGCGATTCGAATACAACGATTTTCATGACTTTTGATCGTTTTTTGCTAAATTCATGACTTTTCATGACAAAATTTACCCTATGTCCAAATTCATGACTTTTCATATGCGCGGAACCCTGAATTTAGTCAATTTGTATGAAGAAAAGTTTTTTTTAACTTGTTATTCATATTATATGTGTGCACATAATATTTATATTTGTGCACCTAACTATTATTTAGTGCACCTAATTCACAAGACTTGGGTGCACTCGTGCACCTGGCATAAAAAGTTAATTTCGAGCCCTGCATTAATGATACTTTGCAATGGATTGTTAAGAATTTAAGACACTTTTACTTCTGTGTTCGATTATAAAAACAAGCATTTGATAGTTTAGATTATCTTTTAGTTTTAGCTTCCACACTACGTTTATAACGTAAAAAGTGGAAGGTATTACAATCGTTCAGTCCGTTTGTCTGTCCTCCTGTCCGTCACCCACTTTCATAGTCCAAACTACAAATGCTACGGACAAGTGTGATACGTCAAAAAAAATTCAGCGCATCAAAATTAGAATACATTGAAAATTTCAGAGAAGAATTCGAATTCAAAGAACTTCAATTATTTAAAAAAAACTGCAAAAAATTTAATGCTCATTTAAAAAGCATAAGAAGCCATTTTTATTAGAATTAAATCACCATTTCCATTCGCAACAATCGCTCGAGAAAGTTTAATTCTTTTAGACAATAAAATTAGTTTATTTTTGTGGCATCGATCAGTTTGAAATGACGTCAAATATATTTCACTACGGGATTCTTTGTACTTTGATATGAAATGTTTTCATTCTATTTAAAAGCGAGAAATATGACATATTTATTCTTTGAAATATAAATTAATTTTTGCAAACGATAAGTAATAATTATTGAATTTTCGAAATAAAATAAATTAAACTTGCCAAATTTAGCATGTAAATGTGTAATATAGGATTAATGCTGTGTTTGGCGCTTTTTTACCTGTTAAACACAACTGTTATGTGGAAGCGGGTTAAGTGACAGATTCTGTTACAAACCAACTTGTCTTACAATTAAAATTATTGAGGAAGTAGTACCAGATTTTACATTTTTGCACCTTTTACATTAAAATTGTCTAAATTGGGGCATTAAAGATATAAAGTATACATATTTTACTGAATTTCTGTAGGCAATTGCTCTAAATATCCAAGTAAGAACTTTATCTTTTAACCACTTCCTTCCTGCTCCCCTGAATATAGCAGGGCGAGGTATTTCTTGCTCCCGTGACATTTCTAGGTTAAAAACAATAAAAGATGTAGGAAGGAAAGTCTGTGCTACTGTTGTGGCGGTTCACCACACACGCAACCTCAATATGCCATCAACAACTAGGTGGCGCTGATTTACCATCTCGTTCCTACCACTATTCTTAATTACAAAGTTAATGGTTGTATATAAGCCGAGGTAACTCATCTCCACCTTGAGGATCCTTTTGGTAGACTGTGGGTTACTGACGCAGCTTTACTGTCCAGATTGTTAGTTTGGCCTATGTGTCTCCGGCTTTGAAATATATCACACAAGAAAAAGTTACTAATATTCATATTATGTATAAGTTAAATCAAATTCTTTTTTAAATGTTTAAAACGCATATTTTTCAAAATTTTCCTTGCTTGTTAGAAAACCAATATTTAGTCATAATAATCCTGAATGTTGGATTTTCGTAGAATTTTTAATTTTTTTTTTAGTTTCAAGCTAAAAACAAATTAAAAATCTATATATATTGTTCATTTACATATATGCAGTTTTGATTGGTAAAAAATAGGCACTTTTTATGACCATTTTCGTGAAAAATATCTAATTGTTAAGGGGTTAAAATCTAACAGTTTTCATATTTTTTGAGAATAACTCTTTATGCCTTAGAATTTCATTACAATTTACATTTTGCTCTGTCCCAGACCTTGGAGGACCGCGCCTCAGACTCCAGTTCCCTGGAAGACCTCCCTTTAACCCAAGACTCTGCCCAATTGGAAGCCTGCGTCGCCCAGTTGAGAGACATCGTTGGAGACGCGGTTCCCAGAGAAGAACTGGTCCGCGTATCACTGGCAGCGGACTATGACGCCAACCGGGCACTCAATTTCTTCTTCTCTCACAACACCTAGTAGAACCCTTATCTTATTGTTTGATTTATGATCGACAGTTGTATTTATATTTATGATCAACTGTGTTGTTGGCATTTGGGGAAATTGATGCTGGGGGGGGGGAAGAAAATTGTGGTGGAATTTGTCTACCGGAAGAAATAGATCTAGTCAGAAAGTTTAGTTGGATTATCATGTACTTGAATTATCGTAACATATTAAGATCGACGTTTTGGGTTAACACATGCCAAGTTGTTGTTGAAGACTCGAATTTTACTTGCTTTTTGTCTGACAGAAAAATAGCTCGCTTCAGGGAAAGTTTGGTTGATGATGGTTGCCATCTCGGAGAGACCGGACCTGGTGGAACCTTCATCTTATCATTTATTTGATTGGTTTCAGGGCCGGATTTAAAGATTTGCCGCTTGTAGGCTACGATTTGCCGACCCAGTCACAATATTCTCCCACTTCGGGGAAAGATATCTGGTTAGCTGCAAAATAGGGTGGTATGTGCTGTGTAAAATGGATACACATATTAGAATCATCTAACGTTCCTTTACACATTAAATCGAAAGCGAAATAGGCGAATTTTTTTATAAACTGTTCTACTATTTTCTTTCAACTTCGAAATCCGGGGGGAGGGGTGCACTGCACTTGCCCTTGCAGCGACCATGTTTGCTTACGAAATATTAGTACTATATATACTTTTACGGTTTACGCATTGATGTAAATTATTTGTTTTCTTTCTTAAAAATATTCGTATCTTTATAATAATTTTTTATGCCGAATATCGCTTTAATTGGTCGTAAAATTTGTCGCCCCAAAAAGTTCGCCGCTCTAGGCTACAGCCTACTTAGCCTATTTAGAAATCCGGCTCTGATTGGTTTTATTATATTTATGATCAACTGTGGGTTGACACTTGGGGAAATTGATGCTTGGGGCATAGAAAATTGGAACTTGTACCGGTGTATTTTGTCGACCGGAAGAATAGATCTAGTCATAAAGTTTAGTTGTATGTATATCTGTATTTGGCAAAATTGATGCTTGACAAATCAATTTTTTTTTACTTGCTTTCTGGTCTGCCAGAAAAATATATACTCAGAAAATTTTGTTGATGATGATTGCTATCACAGAGACCAGACCTAGTAAAACCAGACTTAGTAAGATTTATCTGATTTGATTCATCATATTATATGACTCTGCCCAGTTGAGAGACATCGTTGGAGACACCGTTCCAAGGGAAGAACTTGTCAGGGTATCACTGGCAGGGGATTATGACGCCAACCAGGCACTCAATTTCTTCTTTTTCTCATAGCACCTAGTTGAACCTTTATACTTATCATTTATTTGATTGGTTGCATTATATTTATGATCAACTGTGGGTTGGGAAATTGTGGCATAGAAAGTTGTGGTGGAATTTGTCTCCCGGAAGAATAGATCTAGTCAGAAAGCTTAGTTGGATTATCATGTACTTGAATTATTGTATCATATTAAGGGTCAATTCTGGGTTAACATTTGACAAAATTGACGCTTGGCAAAAGCTTGAGGATATTAAATCCCTTTTTTTACTTGCTTTTTGTCTGAATAGCTCCATTTGGAAAGTTTTGTTGAGGAAGGTTGCTGTCAGCGACCAAACCTAGTAAAAATTGTTAGTATGATTTACTTGATTGGATTTGTTACATTATATTTGAAGAGTACAGGGGAAAACCGCTTAATTTTGTCGAAAACTTTCCTCATCAGGCCTCTTTGGCGATGAAAGCGAGTCATCGCCTAAACTGGTGTGAGGAAATCGGTTACTCACTTTGTTTTTCTCTCGCGGCAACCCTGATTTACGCCAGAGATCAGCGGACACAAGTCACACGTTTGTACCGCGAAAGAAGAACCAAAAGGAAAACCTGTTTTCTGTCGCCAATGTCCGCCAAGCAAATTACGGAACTACTCCTAAAAATTAAATCGGTTCTTTATTTGGGAAAATTGATACTTGAAGCATAGAAAATTGGTGAGTGAAAAACTGCTGGATCGGAAGAATACCTCTAGTCCGAAAGTTTACTTGGATGTCATTGTTATGTACATGTTTCATTGCATCCTAATTGATGATCAACTTTGGGTTGACATTTGGCAAAATTGATACTTGACAAAATTTGTGGAATTGCTTGACAGGTCTATTTTTTACTTACTTTTTGTCTGCCTGAAGAATATCTCTCCTCAGAAAGTTTTGTTGATGACGGTTGCTATTAAAGAGACCAGAACTAGTAAAACCTGTTGGTATGATTCCATCTGATTTGATTCCTCACATCATATGACTCTGCCCAATTAGAAGCCTGCGTTGCCCAGTTGGAGACGCGGTCCCCAGAGAAGAACTGGTTCGGGTATCACTGGCAGCAGATTATGACGCAAACCGGGAACTCAACTTTAACTTTTCTCCCGACACCTAATAGAAACTTTTATCTTTATTCTTTGTTTGGTTTAATTATATTTGGGGAAATTGATGCTTGAGGCATAAAAAAAAATCGGTGAGTTAAAAAAAACTTGTTTGTCGACCAGAAGAATAGATCTAGTCAGAAAGTTTACTTAGATATTATTATCATGTACTTGATTCATTGCACCACCTTTATGATCAACTTTGGATTAACATTTTGCAAAATTGATGCTTGACAAAAGCTTGAGGAATTGTAGTCTGTTTCTTATGTTAAAAAAACTGTCGGAGAAATAGCTACACTTGGAAAGTTTTGTCCATCACGGTTGTTATCAGAGAGACCAGACCTAGCAAAACTTACTAGTCTGATTTATTTGTTTGTATCATTTATGATCATTTGGTTGTATTAAATTTTTGTATCAACTAGTGGGTTGAAAAATTGATGCTTGAGGCATAAATGGGTGAGTTAAAGACTTGTTCTGGTGGATTCTGTCTACCAAAGTTTAGTTGGATATCGTTACCATGCACTTATTCATTGTAATAATGAATTCACCAATAATTCATTATTAATGACTTATTCATTACCCTTATTTATAATTAACTTAGGGTTGACATTTTGCAAAATTGATGCTTGACAAAAGCTTGAGGAATTGAGTTCTATTTTTTTACTTGCTTTTTATCAAAAAAAATCACTCCACAAAAAATTGTGGAAAGTTTTGTTGATGACAGTTGCTATCAAAGAGACCATACCCAGTAAAACCTTTATCTTTATCGTTTATTTGATTGGTTGTATAACGTATTTATATTTATGATCAACTGTAGGGCTGATATTTGGGGAAATGGATGCTTAAAAAATGGAACTTGGGGTGGATTTTAACTTGGGGGTAGGTACGGAAGAATAGATCTAGTCGGAAAGTTTAGTTGGATTATCATGTACTTGATTCATTATATCATATTAAGATCAACTTTTTGGAGAAATAAAATCCAGGAATAAAAGCAGGAATGATTTACGCCACATAAAACAAGCCAATTGCAGTATTATTTCAAGTTTTGTCTCTGGATGTTGTTGAAAAAATGATAGAATAATATTCAGCATATTCCATTGCATATGGCACATTTGTATACTTAAACATTAAAGGATAAAAAAAAAGGTTTTTTTTTTAATTTAAACCTTCACCCACCAGCTTGGAAGCCCTTTTAAGCTAAAACTCCTCTTAGACTATTTTGTTTAAGAATAAACTTCAGTTTTTGCGTTTTTATTTAATGCATTGTTGTAGATTTCAAAATGCCTACAAATATAAAAGTATTGTATAAATGATGGTTATATACTGTTAGGTGAATTTTCATATTTATATAACAATGGCAAATTTAAATATTTAAAAAATTAAAAAATCTAAGATGTTTTGTATTATAATAAATGTATAATGCTCAGTGTCTTTATACCTATAAAATTTAATATTGTGATATTGATAGTGTATATTATATCATCAAATTGAAAGCATTTAATTCTAATTTAAAAAAAATTCTTGCTACACTTTTTCTGAGCTTACATGGATTTGTTTATATGAGTCAATAAATTACTGTTATTTTTCAAGAAAAATATATTTCAAAAGCAGTATTCAGTTATTTTATTTACAATTAGATTGCATTCATATTTATTTAATCTAGTGAGTATATATTTATCTTTAAGCTTTAAAATGTGTGTGTGTTTTTAATTTCATGACCTACTAAAATTTGTATTTATTCTTTATTTTTACTCGAGAATCTATACTTCTGAGTTTATTTAAATGTTGCATATTATTAGTGATGAAGTATAATTGTTTTTTCTTTATTAGTTTCATGCTGGTTCATGGAAATTTTATGTAGTTCAGTGTTCTTTTAAAAGATTGTTATTGGCAAAGAGAATTTTTTTTTAAAGAAACCTGTGACTTTTTTTTGCAGGAGGTTGTATTAAACCACGGCCTACTCAACTACTAAAGCCAAAGAAACTCTCACAAACACGCTCGGGGACGGAAATTTTGACGTCATAGTTCCGAGTGACGTTGTTCCGAAGATGAAGATAACCTGTCTCGAAACCTATTCGGAACCACCTGTCACAGCTGACCACATTTTTATGGTTCCGAATGCGTCCGAACTAGTTTCTCGATCTTCGGCACTCGGAACAGTGACGTCAAAAATTCCGTCTACGCTCATGTTTGGGAAAGCTTCTCTGGTCTTGTTATTGAAGTTGGCCGTGATTAAACATTTTCTCAATGACTCACTAGTAAGGAATTGGTCAATAAAATATAAACATTCGAAACTGTTTTTATTTATTTTACAAAAATCCAAATCCGTGATATTTAAGGTGCATTCCTCACCAGTTAACAGGGTCCTTTAAAGACTTAAGATTTATCTTGAAGGATTTTTAAACTGAGTTTTTAATGTCCGGAAACTTATTATTTTTTAGTCAAAATAAGTACAAATAATTAATTTTAAATGATTCCCTTTTATCTCTTTGGACAATCACATGAATATATTTTAAGAAATTTCTCAATTTACTTTTTGTTAAAAATATTTTTGTTTGTTAACTGTCTATCCTTTGCATGTTTAAATTCGTTAAATATTTTGATTCGGTCCATTTGAAATGTAAATTAGCCTATGTGTTGCTCTCGAATATTTCATTCTTGTAAGAATACCTTTTTGACTTTTGATGTACTACAAGAAATTTAGGGAACATAAGACAATGCATGTAATTTAAGTTACGCAACATTAAAATTAAAATTATAAATTTACAACTTCAATCATATTTTTAACTTGGCATTTGTGACAAATAATATAGTATTTTAAAAACAATTAAATATAATTGGTTTTACTGAAAGACAAATTACACATGATTCAATTTAATACCCAGAATTTTCTTTTCAAGTATTATTTATGAGTAGTTGATGTTTCAGTTCTTAAAAAAATACTTTTTCCTTCTATATCTATTGATTAAATGTAAAAAAAAAATCCCACTTTTTACTTGAATTTTGAAATAAATATTTCTAACTTATATATAGAACTTAAATTTGTATCACCTTCCCAAGAAAGGGCCAGCTTCGCTTGCCTTCTCTATTTATAATAAGAATTATATAATTACAAAGTATTTTACTACTTATAGAGTTATATAACATTTCAATGTGTGAGAAAAATATACTATTATAAACTCATTACGATGGCCTGCATTTCCCTTATATTTGTGATATAGTTAAACTACTAGTTTTCCTTGCACAGAGCCACGACCATGGGCGGAGCTATAAAACGCGCGGAGCAATCAGATAAGAGAAAATTTCATCCGTTTTATTTTGTCTTTATCTGATTGCTCCACGCGTTTTTATAGCTCCGCCCATGGTCGTGGCTTCTGTGCAAGGAAACTATGAGTTTAACTATAGTATAACATATTGTTGTAGATTCTTATGTATAAATGGGACACTTAAATTCCTTTTGCCTTTTATTTTATTAACTCATAAACTGTACAATGCGCCCATGCAGTTTCAAATGTCAATATTTCTTTTTTCGTAGGTGCTCTTCGCATTAATAGATTTTTGTCAAATATTTATGTGTATCATTATTGTTTGATAATTCCTATCATCTTTAAATATATCGACTGTCATACCAGCCTTGTGATTGAATAAAAGGCATTGAGCTAGAAGAAACGTGGAGTGAGGTGTGTGATTCACTGAACAGGGCAGCAAACGAGCCGGTTCAATAACGAAACACGGAGGAATACACAGCACTTCAGCAGAAACAAACCGTTCAGAAAACCTAGAAACTTGCCTATTTCGCTACTGG
This sequence comes from Oedothorax gibbosus, assembly GCA_019343175.1. Taxonomy (NCBI): domain Eukaryota; kingdom Metazoa; phylum Arthropoda; class Arachnida; order Araneae; family Linyphiidae; genus Oedothorax; species Oedothorax gibbosus. The sequence goes on from CM033276.1 coordinate 67,255, forward strand.
GTTCGTCTTCGCTGGTATTTAGTTAGTGATCCACATGGTTATTTCTTTAAAAAGTTGGAATTTAGAGTAAGTTAATTGCTTTCGAACTAAAAATGTTAAAATACATTTAGGAGCCCAAGTCAATATGATAGAGGGGTCTCATACAAGCATTGCATACAAGTGTAGGGAAAATAGTCCTTTTCTGCCCGGTTCGCTCAAAAAGGTGTGAGTGGGTTTTCGGCTCGCTGACACCTCACTCCAGTTTCCCTTCTAGCTCAATGATAAAAGGTGAATAAAAGTGGAAACCTCATAAAGGGAAGTTTTCAGAATCTATTCTGCTTGGTGACGAAAATCAATGCCATTTTTTAAAATGTTAGTAAACTTGTTTACCAACATTACCATACTTGGTTCTTCATGTTATTGTTAAAATTTCCTTACGTTATTAACCCTAAATTGGCAATGATCGAATTTTGTACACTTGGCTAATTTATGTAATTGTTTCCCGATTTAGTTTTTTCGAGTGTAGCATGTCAAAGGAAGAAAGCGATGTTAGAAAATATTGTATCTTAAAGTAACATATCTTAGATCAACAAATTATCTCTAGAAGTAAGCTGTATTAGTTTATTAATTAATTAAAACTGGTTTTTTTAATTAATGTACATTTAATAAAAATTTATTTCTTAAAAAAAAAATATTTGACTGTGTACCTTGCCTGAAGCATTTTAATTGCATTCTAATTTTTTTAAAACTATTATTTTTTTATATTTAACTAAACTCAATGAGGCCCAGTGGCTAGTGGTAGTGCTTCGCATGCCACACCACAGTCGGATCGAATCCGGATTGGGCGTGTTGACCATCCTTTCATCCTTGAGTGGGTCGATAAAATGGGTACCAAGCATGCTTGGGAACTAAACACTGGGGTTCCGCTGAGGCTGACCACCTTACCGGACATAGCCTAGCACAAGCCTAGGTCACGAAGCTGAAATGGGCGCGGCAGGCCTTGGCCCAGTAATGGGCTGTTGCGCCAAGGAGTTTAGTTCATGAGAAACATCCCATAGAGTGCCCTATCCGACTTATTAGACCAAACCTCTTTTAAGCTACTAAGCCAGCAGATATTCTTATTAGTTGAATGCAAAATCTCTGTTTAGTTCCCTAGTTACTTGGTCTTCATTTCAGCGATCAACTTAAGGAATGAAAAGACGATTAGGAATATTGTGATACTAGGTCTTTTTTAAATCTCAATACGTTCAATTGGTTATGGTTGCAAAGCAGAGAGGTTACAAAAACTTTCCTTTCTGATACATTCAGCTTTATTCACCAGATTTAAATAAAGTGTATTCTCTTACAATTATTGTTCTATTTAGAGTATTCTATCAAGTTGTATTGTGTGCAGATTAAAAGTACAAATCTTCATTTCTTCTTAGCCTAGTGATATTTTTGGTTTGTGTTTATTTAAGGATATATTGGAATCTTTATATGTGATGGTTGCGCATTTAATTTGAGGAACATTTTAAATGTTAGCTTTTGTGCTGTAAACATTCTGTAACCATTGTTTTGATGTAAAAAGCTTTTAATAAATAAATTAATAGAAAATTATCTTTGTTAAACACTTTACAGCAACAACTACACATTCACATAAAATTCAGAATTATATTAACATTGAAGAACTGAAGGTTTAAGATTTTGCTATATCTATATTTTTATTTGAAAATTTCTTTTAATTACTAGCTTGTATTATATACATCACAATACCAATTAAATTATTACTTTGATTGTGAAACTGTTCACCAGTCTAGTAGAAAAATATACTTGTTACTTAAAGTACAGTATTTAAGACATGAAATACTTAAATGTTAAAAGCATTCTGAATTATATGAATAAACTAGCTTATAAACTCGGTGTTGCACGGGTGTACCCTTAATAACCCTAATTAGTAGCTTTTTATGTATTTATTTTATACCAATTGATCCCTTCTCCACTGGTCCACTCCATCAGGATATTATAATCTCCTCCCATTCTGATATGAAGGGTGGATTGGATCCAGGAGTTAGAGGGCTTTCCCATAGGCCCTTGTTCCAATTGCCAGAATAGCTATGGTATAATAATCTGTTTCTATTTCACGATTAGCGCAACGAAACTGCCCAAATGTGGTAAACATTCCACTTCATATTTCACACAACACGATAGGGCTAGGGGGCCCAGTCGGTAAAGACTTTCGCCTTGCATGGATGTGGTAGGTCCCAGGTTCAGGATCCGAGGACATCAAAAAAAATTGCCGACCTATAAAGGGCTCGTGCAGCCAAAAAATGTCCGAAGAATAATACCCCATGTAGAGGAAGGACGCTTTAAATATCCTCCAAATTCCAAACACTGTGTACTATGTCGCCCTTAAAAATTGCATTGGGTACCTACTCATGTGTCGGCTCGTAACTTGACTATGGTTCTAAATTACGACTTCCGTTTCCAATAGCCCTCATGTGTAGCTGTAGTGCGACGATAATTTTGAAAAATATCGTCAAAGCGATTTTTTTTTTTTGAAAAATCGTTTCTTAAATGACGCCTACGATATAAAAAGAATATTTTCCTAAAATTTGGTAACTGTACCTCCAGTAGTTTAGGCTGGGCGTTGATATGTGAATGAAGGAGTCAGGACTTTGCCTCTTTTATAAAGATTAATAAATACATATTTTTACAATGAAACTTTATTATCCAAAGAGTTTCAATACATTTTAGTTTTATATAATTACCTTTCAGAGATGTATTTTAGATTTTTTTTAAATATAAAATGCACAAATTAACTCATTTCTTTTAGGACAAAATGTAACTATTTAGCATTAAGGTTTTTTTTATAATAAGGGAAAAGCAAATGAACATAAGGTACAGAGTAAAATAGTTATTTTTTAATTCACAATTTTATCTTATCAGAAACAATCTAAGATTTTGTGCTTTATTAAAATTATATGTAAATACCATTTACACTTTCAAAGTGAAATCCTGAAATCAATTTCGTTGAAACAAACTGAAATAGGCTTTTTTCATAAAATAAAGTTTAGTATATTTAATATTTCTTTCATTAAAAAAATGTTAGTTCATAATTTTAAAAAATTACTTAATTTACCGAATTATCTAAGCCAGTGGTTCCCAACCTGGGGGCGATCGCCCCCAAGTGGGCAATTTGTGTTATCAAGGGGGCAAAAAATACTTGAGGGCGATGAGAATTCAAAGGGGGAAAATTAAAATAATGTACCTTTGTACAGTAAAACCGTTCTCCAACCATAACCAAACCAGCCAATTTTTACATTCAACTCTCTTAAATTTTCTAGAAACCAGTAACAATATCTTAGTTAATTATTTAACTTTTGTTCTTTAAAAATAGGTGTTATGTTTTTTCTATTTTATTTAAAAGTGATCGGATAAAGCTTCTTTGGTTGTTTTTATAAACGGTAGTGTTATAAAACTGTTTTATAGTTACACTTTAACTCAAATTATGATTATACATAACATGAAAATTAAAAGGGGGCGACGGATGTTAATCAACCTAAATACGAGGCGATGGTCCAGAAAAGGTTGGGAACCACTGATCTAAGCAATCCCAAAAGCACAAAATTCATTTAAATTTTTTAAATATACTACTTAGTTTTGTCCCTTTATTTAAAATAGTGGTTAAAACAAGTAAAACCATATGCAATTCAAAATGCTAACATTCAAGAAAAGATTCGAAGCCACTTTGGTTGAAAGCCATACAACTAAAAAAAACCATTGATATTATCAGAAATAAAGAAATCTAAATTTAATGAATATTAATTAATAAAATATTACAATTAAATTATAAGACTATGCATAGAATTAATGCATAAGTACACTGCTCAAAACAATTAGGGGAGCACTTTGCGTACTTTTGTTTACCCTTTCAGTTCCAACTTTTTATTTTTTATTTTAAAAATCTAAAATTTGTGGAATAGATTCATTATGTATCCAGAATGATATGGTAAAAAATAGGGGGGGGGGGGGGGATCTTAATTTTTTTAACTAAAATTTAAGGGGGGGGGGGGAATTGGAATCATAATTTTTGAATAAATTATAACAATAACTTTTTCAAAATCCTTTGCTAAAAAAGTTAAAATTAATTTTCAAACATCTAAGAATGCAAGCATGAAGAATTTAGGGTCAATTTATTTCATAAAATTTTTTGGGAGTGAATTTTATTTTACCATGTTTTTCATATTTTAATTTAATTAAAACAAACATTATTTAATCCTTCTAAAGACATGATTCTTCCATCTAACAATAAATAAGAGCAAGCTCAACTTAGTGAGAAAAATCGGAAGCTTATGATACCAAAGGAATCATTGGGGGTGAAAGGGTTTAAACCATGAATTCCCCTAATTCTTTTGAGCAGTGTATTTGGGGGAAAGGCGATCAAAGTAACTCAAACATCAAAATGTTAGTACAACTCAAATAAAACTAATATAATTTTGTTTAGCACAAATAAAAACTTTACTAGATATAAATATGAATCAATATATTTAACATATAAAAACGTATTAAACATCACAAAATAGTTAAGCAAATAAATATTTTTAATGTACAATCACATTTACCAATATATTTCTTAAAACATTTTTAGTAGTTATTAAAACAAGAAGTTTTAAATAGTAACACACAAAGGAACTAAATAACATGTAAATTATTAAAGAAACAATGGTTTATAAAAATAACAAAGTATATGATTCATAACCATAAGTATTTTGTTAATTAGAAGTAATTTAAGTATTTTTCAAATTAAAATGACAGTTGACAAGCTAAATTGAGTTTTTAAAGGTCAATTTGATAATGCTTATAATCTTTTCTTTAAATAGAAAATATGAAGGTCTAAAAAATTGTAATTTAACTTAACAAGTCTTTCAATCACAAAAACTTCTTATGTAATGTTATGGAAAAGACAATACAAAATTGAAATGCATAGTGTCTAAGGGGCTATAATAATTCACTTCAATAGTTAAACATGAACCTAGCAATTGATTTTTTAGACATCCTGCATCATAGAAAATCGTATCACCTTTTTGTTAACTTAAACATTAACATACATAAGTACCTGTAAAATAACTGGCATAGCCATTGAGCTAGAAGGAAAACTGGAGTGAGGTGTGTGATTCACTGAACAGGGCAGCAAACGAGCCGGTTCAATAACGAAACATGGGGGAATACACGGCACTGCAGCAGAAACGAACTGGGCAGAAACCCTAGAAACTTGCCTATTTCGCTATTGGGTTCGTCTTCGCTGGTTCTTAGTGAGTGATCCACATGGTTATTTCTTAAAAAAGTTGGAATTTAAAGTTAAAGAAAGTTAATTCTTTCGAACTAAAAATGTTAAAATACATTTAGGAGCCCAAGTCAATATGATAGAGGGGTCTCATACAAGCATTGCATACAAGTGTAGGGAAAATATGCCTTTTCTGCCCGGTTCGCTCAAAAGGGTGCGAGTTGGTTTTCGGCTCGCTGATACTTCACTCCAGTTTCCCTTCTAGCTCAGCATACACTCTAGATTACACTGTAAAAGGGTTATTATAATAAATATTTCGTATCTCTCCGTTAAACGCAAACCGCTTACTCAAAATTTGCCAGGTATAGGAATAGGTGCCAGTTACAGCAACCGGACCAACAACCTGATATAAATTATGCAACATAAAGATTACGCCAATTAGCTAAATTTCTGCGGCACAACTGCAATGATAAAAAGAAACAGGTATACAACTTTATTGAAAGCTTTTTCTGAATGCATGCCTACGAAGATTTCTTCTTTTCAAATTGCCATAATACTAGAATGCTTTTTTAAAAAGTAAATAAGGTTTCTCCATTTCCAAAATTTTGACGTAAAAAAAATTTATTATAACGTTATTGAAATTATTGCGAAAAGTGGTACTTTCGATTCTAAATTGTACGTATAAGGAGCAGGGCCGGATTTCTTAATAGGCTAAGTAGGCTGTAGCCTAGAGCGGCAAATTTTCGGGGGCGGCAAATTGTAAGACCAATTAAAGCGTCATTAGGCATAAACAAATTATTATAAAGATACTAATATTTTAAAGAAAGAAAGCAAATAATTTTCATCAATGTGTAAACCGTAAACGTATAGTACTAAGATTTAGTGATAATATATAGTAATATTATCATTTAGTATTAATTATTTAGTAATATATAGTGCCGAAAATCGATCATGGCCTACAAGCGGCAAATCTTTAAATCCGGCCGTGATAAGGAGATTGAGTCATGGCTTGCTTATGTAAAAATGTTATGTTAAATGCTTATGCAAAAATGTTATTATTTCTGGTTCAAACTGGCTTTAACAGCAGCGATTTTGAATAAGTGGTTTAACAGAAAAGTACTGAATCTTTTTTTTCTCAATCATAACTGACTCTTTTCAGAGTGCACCATGGAAAAGTGCAAATCACAGCCAAGCAATCAGTTCCGATAACAACTCTGGGTGATACAGTGAAGCCTTTATTAACCGGTCAATTCGTAACTTTTGGTAACTGGTTTACAGAAAAGCACATTTAAATTTTCAGTCGGTTTAGTTTAGTTTGAATTATCGTTGCACTAGAGCTACACGAGGGGTATTGATTTTTCAGTCGGTTAAGATACTGCTTAAATATATGTTTAGTCTTATTAAAACAGTTATAATAGACAATAGGGTATTTGACCAATTATATTGTCTTAAATTACTTCTGGAGTAATACTTCGAATTCTAATTATGCATTGAAATTTTTAAAAAACATCTCCTTAAAAATAAAGAAATGTGTTTAGTCAAAATAACCAAATTGCTGGATTTGTACCAATCATTTCAATTTACAGGTACCTGTAATTATTTTTAAAAGGTTTAGAAACTTAACACTACACTTGTCATCAGGGCCGGATTTCTAAATAGGCTAAGTAGGCTGTAGCCTAGAGCGGCGAATATTTTGGGGCAGCAAACGTTACGACCCATTAAAGCGGCATTGGCATAAAAAATTATTATAAAGATACAAATACTTTTTTTAAAAAGAAAACAAATAATTCAAATTAATGCGTAAACCGTAAACGTATATATAGTACACTAATATTTCGTAGCAAACACGGTCGCTGCGAGGGCAATTGCATCCTCTCCCCCCGGATTTGGAAGTTGAAAGAAAAATAGTATAGAACAGTTTAAAAAATTCGCCTATTCCGCTTTCGATTTGGTGTGTAAAAGTACATAAACGATTCTAATATGTGTCTATTTTAAACAGCACATACGACCCTATTTTGCAGCAAACCAGCTAACTTTCCCCGGGGTAGAATATTGTGACAGGGGCGGCAAATCAATCGTAGCCTACAAGCGGCAAATCTTTAAATCCGGCCCTGCTTGTCATGTTAAAGTTGCAATAGTGAACCATAAATAAATTTTAACCAATTCAATCAACTAGTTTACCAGAATAGTTAGGTCAACAGCGGGCCAGTTAACAAAGGTTTCACTACATGTTCAAGTAAGTTAGCACAAAAGTAATAAACAAACAAAAAGTCAAACAACAAAATAAATACCTTAATACCCATTTTTGAGTTATGTACAAGATATCTCACTAATCAATCAAAAACTACATAACCCCAACAAAATAGTTCCTAAATAAAACAATTACAGTCAGTTATATACAAAATTTTGCTTTAAGGATAAATAAATACAAACCACACAATACAATTTTTTTGTTTTAATCTTGAGAGTGTATCAATTGTTTTATTACTATTTTTATTATAGAGAGAGACTGTGTGTTAAGAGATATTTTTAATAATACTTTTTCAAAAACAATAGGAACTAAAAACTAATTAAAAATAATATATTTTAGCATCTTTAAGTACTTTTGGAGGTAATTTAATTTTTGGTGATTTTTTTTTACAGATATTTATTTTTTCACAGTTTAAAATGATATATATTTTAATAAACTAAATGAAATGTGTTTTAAACCAAAAATAATAATAAATACTTAACATCTTAAAGGCACTTTTTGCTATTGTGTCAAATTGATATTTATAAAACATTTGTACCGGGTTGGACGTTTACTATTTGAAAATGTAATATTTCTGCAATTAAAAATACTTTGACTCTATATTGTTTAAACGAGAATGAGTATAAGATACATTAAGTATTTATTTAGATAAACACATCAGGGAATTTTGACACAGTAAAAACAGTTGGCGTTTTCAAATTACAAATATTCTTAAAACATAACCTAAAACTTTAATTTAGCTTTTAAAAAATAGTGCTACTATACAACACCAATTCACTGCAATTTTTTTTAATTAACCAAACTACTACCTTTTTCATAAGGGTCTAGAACAACATCCAAAATATCTTTTATTCTACAATATTTTACAATTTACAGGGTTCCCACAATTAAAAATTAAAAAAATTAGTGCTTCTTAAACTATAACATAACTTAAGTTGAAGAAGAAACATTAACATAATAAAATAAGTTGATAACAGGGCTGGGCGGTAACGCGTTACTTGTAATAATTACTTTTAACAGTAATTTTACAAGTAATTCGTTACATAATTTTCGAAAAAGTAATCTTTGTTACAGTAGCGCGTTACTCATTAATTTTATCATTAACATTCTAATAAATGTCCAAAACAAAAAAAAAATGCTTTAAAAAACGAAATAAAAAAACTTTCATGTACTCTTTGCTAAGAGGAGAAATATTGTTAACACAAATATGAAACGTTCCCTACTGATTGCAGTGATTAAACACTCATCTAGCAGTGATGATGATTTGTTTGAGAATGTAAAAACTAGACATCCTTCCGCCGAAGCCAATTTTGAGTTGTCTACATCTTTCCAAAGTAACGACCATAATATGACTGTATTCTGTACCCTACTAACAATTAAAAGCATGTTCATAAAATATAATACTCCCTCATCATCCAGTACGGCTGTTGAAAGGTTAGTTCTGGTGGTTTATGTCTCCGACCCAATCGTAGCTGTGTAAGCGACAAAAATTTTGAGATGCAGCTTTTATTGTACTCCAATAAGTAGATTTTCAGCTGTTTAATAAAGTCGATTTTAGAAAAAAAATCATTTATTCATTTATACTTTATTTTTCAAAACATTTGTAAATATGAAAGTTTGTCGTAAAAAGTAATCTTAAAAGTAATTGTAATTTGTTACTTTTGGAAATTAGGAATTTTACAGGTAATTAGTTACTTTTTCGAAAAGTAATTGTAATTGTAACGAGTTTCATTTAAACAAGTAACGGCCCAGCCCTGGTTGATAACAATTCAAAAGGAAAAGTAAGCTTTATACATGCAGACATTTTATTTTTTCACAAGATCAAATACTAAATTTTAAACAGTTAGTTTTTTTTAAAGGTTACGGTTAAATTTACAATAAACAAGTTTTCATAATTGACAATAACTTAACTGATATGTTATTTTCAACTTTCCAATTAAAAATATATACATAAAACATTTTTACGATTAATAAGATTAACTAATAAATAAACTTAAACATAAAATTTTCTACGATTTGTGGAAACCCTGCATTAAACTACCGGCCTAGAATCACTGTACTAAACCCCAACAAAGAGTATATATAGGTATTGGCAAACAAGCATCTCCACTGGACACAATCCTAACCAATTTTTTTCGAGGTAACTGAAAGACTTGTTTTTGTTTGATTTAATAACGGAAGAAGGGGGTGGGAAAAGTTGACTAAAAATAAATGCCTGTCGACTCTGGAGAAGTCGACTCATGCTGTCAGGCTGATGCAGTCTTGGCTAGATTTGCTGATCAAGCGCTTGGATTGTCTGAAAAAAAATGTGAAATAGTTATTTAAGAAAACAAGTGGGTAAAGTAAAACTTTTTTTTAGCAAGTAGAATGTTTGTAAGGCGAAAATACCATTACACAGAAATGAAACTTATTCTTTAATGGGGTTGTTTCACGGAGGACCTGGCAATAGCTCTACGGTTTTGTTTTCATGTCTCTCGAATTATTGTTGTTTTGGTATTCGGGAGTAAGTTTTCGAAGAGAATATTTTAGTTGTTAATTTTTTAAAATTCCAACTTCTTTCAATGCAAGTTTTCGTTGATAAATGATTAAAACAACCAACAGCACAGCAAGAAGTTAAAATTTTAAAAAATAACAACTAAAATAACTTATTCTTAGAAAACTCAATTTCGAATATCAACAAAAGTAATTCGAGAGACATGAAAACAAAACCGCAGAGCTGTGGCCAGATCCTCCGTGAAACAACCTCATTTTATTTTAAAAATGAGGAAGATTGGACATCTAAAGATATTGTATTATAAAGAAATCATTTGAAAATATTTAAAAAGAAAGGTGCCATCTATTTTCAATGGTTGCGACAAAGAAGTTTAAAAGTGTTCTGTTGCTTTTGCAATTTCTTGGAGAAAGAATTCAATCACACGGCTGCATTGAGCTAAAAGAAACGTGGAGTGAGGTGCGTGATTCACTGAACAGGGCAGCATACGAGCCGGTTCAACAACGAAACGCGGAGGAATACACGGCCCTGCAGGGGAAACGAACCAGGCAGAAAACCTAGAAACTTGCCTATTTCGCTATTGGGTTCGTCTTCGCTGGTTCTTAGTGAGTGATCCACATGTTTAGTTCTTAAAAAAGTTGGAATTTAATGTTAAAGAAAGTTCATTTCTTTCGAACTAAAAATGTTAAAATAGATTTAAGAGCCCAAGTCAATATGATAGAGGGATCTCATACAAGCATTGCATACAAGTGTAAGGAAAATAGTTCTTTTCTGCCCTGTTCGCTCAAAAGGGTGCGAGTGGGTTTTCAGCTCGCTGACACCTCACTCCAGTTTCCCTTCTAGATCAATGCACAGCTGAGACTGTGGAACTGTGTGACGAATCGGCAAGACATTAGCTGAATATCATTGAAGAAATAACTAAATATTATAATAATATTGAAATAATTATAATATTATAGATTTGTGTATTACATTGCATATTTATTTGAGGAGCTAGTCAAGAGCCTAAAAAAAATATTCTTTAATTTTAAAAGTTTAATTTACAAAACCGATTTGGATAGATAATTTTTTATTATTTCATGCAAAGAATATTTTTAACATCGCATACAAGATTTTAATGTTACTTTTAATACTTTCCCGAAGTTTAAAGGTGAAATATTTATCCGGGGCTTAATATAGTGTTTTTTAGGTATCACAAGGAAAATGTAGCCTAGAACCGTGCAAAAATTATGCTTAACAGTAATTTTTTCTCAATGGTTTCTCAAAAGCGTATGCTATGTTATTAGAAATAATTTACATTTTAAGTTACTATTTTTTTAGTATATAACATTCAATTTAATTTCATAATCATTTCAGCAAAGTTGAAGTTTGTTACGACCATCATTTGCATTAACCCAGAAAAAGGAAACTATTTAAAATGCTACTATTCCCAAAAAATAATTATAGCTTTAAAATAACCAATATTTATTACCAACTTTAAGTGATTACCATTTATTTAAAACAACAAATTAGACTTACATGGGAGACTGCTTTTCTGCATCTTCTTTTTCAGGTTTCGGAGAATTTTCTTTCACATAGGCTCGACATGAAGCCAACTTAGACTCTAGAGCCTGAAACACCCCAAAAATATATAATGAACTAGCTGTTATACCCGACGTTGCACGGGTAGAGGTGGAAAAATAATTTAACAGTCAATTTAGCCATTTTTTTTCTTTCATTTTTGTTTTAGATGTTTATTTCTAATTTTTTAGCTGTAATTAAACTAAATATACTTAAAAATCGTTTTTAAAAAATGTGCAAAATAAAAATAAATAAACAATCCGTGAAAACGTGCTGTTTAAGGAGCAATAAACCTCTAAGGTCTTCAATGCAGTGAATGGGAAACATAAAAACGTTCGAAAACGATAGAAGGAATGGTCCGATTCGAAAAATTCTTAGCCTATATTTGTTCCGGAGATGAGATGAATTTTTGTGCCAAATTTCGTGACGACCTGTTGCGTGGTTCTTTAGATCTCGTGTCTTATACAAACAAACAGACAGACAAACGGAAGTTGCCTTTTATGTATATAGACTGTGTGGCATTATGAGTTATGCTTTGGCTTCATTTAACTCTGCTTGGATCTAACTTATATCAGTAACTTATACAAAAATTTATATTTAAAAAAACTTGTTCAAGTAATAAGATTTTTAGTGTGTTTGGGCTTAAATAGTGTTATTATAATCACATATTCCTGAACAATTGTTTTAAAAAAGGCAATCAACTATGAAACTTTTTAATTTTTTAATTATCAAAAATTGCTGCTATTAAATTGTTGATGTATGTACAACAAATGTGCCTAAAATGTCATGTGATACCCTTAGATAGTATAAGACTATATGTTTTTAACATACAGACAATGAGACAAGTGCTCTTTTAAAACTATTACTCAATATAGCTTTATTGGAAATTAATAATTAATCAGACATCTGACAGTTGAAAACAGATATCTGAATGCAAGACAGAAAAAACAAAAGTATAAATAACAACTGTAGATAAGATGGACATCCAAGTTCAGGGCCGCATTTCTAAATAGGCTAAGTAGGCTGTAGCCTAGAGCGGCAAATTTTTTGGGGCGGCAAATTTTACGACCAATTCAAGCGGCATTCGGCATAAAAAAAATATATTATAAAGATACGAATATATTTAAGAAAGAAAACAAATAATTTGCATTAATGCGTACACCGTAAACAAATATTTCGTAGTAAACATGGTCGCTGCGAGGGCAAGTGCACCCCTTCCTCTCGGATTTCGAAGTTGAAAGACAAATAGTAGAACAGTTTAAAGAAATTCGCCTATTTCGTTTTCAATTTAGTGTGTAAAGGTACATAGATGATTATAATATGTGTATCTATTTTAAACAACACACACCACCCTATTTTACAGCTAACCAGCTACCTTTCCCCGAATTGGGAGAAAATTCTGAATGGGGCAGCAAAATCGTAGCCTACAAGCGGCAAATCTTTTTTAAATCCGGCCCTGTCTAAGTTTATAGGGAGTTCATCTTACTTAAAAATGCCCAATTTAACTTACATAAATAACCATCTATTCATGCTTTATTATTTTGAAATGGCTGAGAATAACATGAAAAAAGGTCACAATATTAAAAACCTTTCAGTTATGCTTTAAAAACAATAGCAAAACTACAAATGCACATGGATTTAGATCAGTGGTTCCCAACTTTTTCTGGACTATCGCCCCTTTATTAGGTTGACTAATACATATCGCCCCCTTTTAATTTTCATGTTTTGTCCAATTATAATTGAGTTAAAGTGTAACTAATAAAGGAATTTTATCATTTTAAACACCTAACTACCATATATAAAAACAACCAAAGCAGCTGTATCCGGTCACTTAAATACAATAGAAAGAAATAAAATGTTTATATTTAACAGATTTTTTTAAAGAACAAAAGTGAAATAATTAACTAGATCTTTAAACTGGATTCTGCAAAATTTAAGAGAGTTGACAATAAAAATTAAATAAAAAATTGAATGTTGAAAACTTTTATTATTTTATTTTTTGTCAAGTTCATGCGCAAATGTCCAACTGATTTCTTTGTTTAGTAAGGAGCTGGGTGATAACAGAACCAAATCCTTTTTCAACTAAATATGTTGACGGGAACGAGATGAGAAGTAGTTCGGCTTTTTACTACAGTTGTGGACAAGTGTAAATAAGTTTCACGCAGGCTAACTCATAGATCTACAAACTCCGTCTGCAAAGTGCAAAGAGTTATCAAGGATATCCACAACCCACAGCTTCAAACGAGAATGGATCTACAATAGAATCAGGAATTTCTAACTTGGTCAAATCTTCAAATCTTGTAAGCATGTCAGTTTTTAACTTGTCAAGGTGATAAAAAAAAATTAGAATGGTTTTACTGTACTACGGTACAGTATATTATTTTAATTTTCCACCTTCGAATACTCATCGCCCCCCTATCGCCCCCAAACTATTTATTGCCCCCTTGATAACACATATCGCCCACTTGGGGGCGATCGCCCCAGGTTGGGAACCACTGATTTAGATGGACACCTAAAAACATGGAAATTCATAGAGAGTTCATCTTACTTAAAAATGGCCAATATAGCTTATACTTATACACAAGTAATCATCTATTAGGGCTTTGTTCTTTTAAAATAAAGCCCAAATAGAGTTTTATTTCTTTAAAATAGCAGACTATAAAATGAAAAAAAAATAACAATATTAAAAAAACTCCTATTATTTACCTTCCATTTAGGCTTTAAAAACTAAATAGCTACTGTTGAATTCGGAAATGTTAAAAGGGTTTTTAATTTCAATGGTTTGTTTTATTTGTTTTTATAACAACGTGCAAAAAAGTTCACCTTTTTTATATCATATTCATTCATAAATCGTTGCGAAAATGACACTTTACGTGCTTACGTCACAAACAGTGCCGGAAGTAGTACTTTCGGCATTAGTGCGGTAAAGTAAATAAGAGTATCTGATTGGTAAAAAAACAAAATGATGTCATGAATATCTCCATGGAAACTAAATGATGTCAAGAAACTCACTTATTTCTATTGGTTCATTACTTTTGCATTTTCTAATATCTCCATGGAAACTACAAGTACTACAAAAATTATTAAAGGACATTTAATAAGACAAAAGTAAGAACACAAATTTCACGCCAAACAATACTTTTTTGCATGTTATTATAAAAAATATTGTAAGCAAGCACTTGCCAAATAATACTTTATTAAGCTCGTCATTATTTCACTCGACCTACGGTTTCGTGAAAAAAAACCCCACTCGCTTAATAAAGTATTATTTTCGGCACTAGTTGCTTAAATAACTATTAACACTCTTAAGAAACTCACCCCAACTTTCCTCAGGAGATCTCCCACGATATTTAGAGCCGATATGCGTGAGGATGGGGTAAAAGGTGTCGAAGAGTTCAGTTGATGACAGCTCAACCCTAAAAAAAGATAACAAATAATAAGGGCTTTATTAAGGAATACATTTGGTTGTACAAACTCTGGTTACTTCTGAACAAAAATAGGTATATCCCCTGGTTAGTTTTTTTTTTTTTAAAAGTAAACCCCCTTTTTATATGAATATGATTTGTAGTTTTTCATTAAAAAAAATAGTATCATAATATATTACAAAACTAAGTTTATTGTTATTTTTAAAAAAACTTCTCGGCGCAACAGCCCACTGCCGTGCCCATTTCCGCTTTCGTGAACTAGGGCTCTGGGGTGCTAGGCATATGTCCCGGTAAGGTGGTCAGCCTCACGCGGAACCCCCAGTGTTTAGTTCCCAAGCATACTTGGTACCTATTTTATTGACCCATTTAAGAGATGAAAGGATGGGTCAACCTCGCCCAATCCGGGATTCGAACCCCGGACCTGTGGCACAGCAATGCAAAGCACTACCACTGCACCACGGGGCCTCGTTTATTGTTAGTATAAATGTTATTTATACTTATTCTGTTCCTTTTTATGTAAGTTTCCCACCACCTTCATTAAAAATTTCTATCAGTTAAGAGTATACACCATCTTTTTTATTAATGTACAATAATATACATTAAGCTACTTTTATTAATACAGTACGGCAAATAAAATACTGAACATAAGGACTAATGGCACACGTTACTAATCTCCACAAGAAAAAAAAGTCTTAATATTAGAAAGCGACGAGCTGATACCTGAGTAGGCACACAACACAACCGTTACGGGTGACATCGTACACAACGTTTGGACTTTGGAGCATATTTAATGTGAACTTCCTCTACACGGGGTATTATTTGTCGGACATTTTTGGCTGCACAGGCCGTTTATAGGTTAGCAGTAATTTTGGCGATGCCCGGACCCAAACCTGGGACTTTCCGCATGCAAGGCGAATGCCTAACCGACTGGGCGTTTATACATTTGTATCCTTCAGAGAGTTAATACTACATTTTTTACATTTAGCAAATAACATTTTTTTAAAAATTCAAAGAGTACTTGGCATATAAGATTTTTAAAAAAAATTCACAATTACAACCAAAAATTTAAATGAATCTTGTAGATATTACAATACTATTTTTTTTAAAAACGATACTTACTTTTAACTGGAATTTCTGGCTGATTTTCTAACTCGGATTTTATCTTGTTGGAATCGACAATAGTCTTTACATGATCCGATTTCGTGTCCACGCTTAAGGATTTTTCCAGTACTGGTCGGTGATGCACAACCATTTCTTGCCTCAAGTCTGAAAATATACATAACATTTTTGGCAAATTGTTGTTAAGAGGGACTGTCAGTCCCATAGAGCTAATGCATTAGTTTTGGAATCATAACTTCCGCAGAAGTATTGCTTTGCCTAGTTAGACCTTTTTTTCCCGTGTATGAGAATCAACATAACATCGAAATGAAACAAATTTGAAACGAAAATGGTATCTAGTTATTTAATTATATATTTTTGAAGTTTGAAAATGCCAAAAATATAGTTCAGATGGCGACACTATTTTAAAATTTTATCAATTAATAATTAAATAGCCGGATGTTATTTTCTTTTCAATTTTGTTTTAAATTGAGGTTAAGATGATTCCCATACCAGGTGAAAAAAGTATAACATAGTCAAGCAATTATTTTGCGAAATTTGTGATTTCAAAACTAATACATTAGCTCTATGGGACTGACAGTCCCTCTTAAATGTTAATAATTTCAGAAATGTAAACATTTTAAAATCTAGATCAGTGACCAACGATTAAATAAACCTTGTGGATTAAATAATCTAGAAAAATGGTGACAATCAGCCACTTTCAAAAAGATGAATATCTTTCGAAAGATCAATAAATTGCATCAATACGTATGTCAAGGAAGTTGAAAGTAATTCCACAAAAATAAATTCCATTAAATAAAAAACAAATTCCACAAAATTAACAAATTGCGGTATGTGGTACTTTAAAGATCACAAAACCTTAACATCAAATAATTTGCAACAAGAAAAATTTATAAATTAGGGTCTCTGCCAAAATGAAATGTCTCAAATTCATGACTGAAATTAACAATTTTCATGACTCCAGGAATCGGACCAAAAATAAGAAATTTTTTAATTCGAGCCATTATGAAATTTGACGTGCAATGCATTATTTTCTAAAATATACTTTTATATTAAGCAAACAATTATTTCTTCGAATATCTAAACCTATAGGAAAATAAAAATCTGAACTAAAAACAAAAAAACAGTAAATATAACTACTCATCTGCTACACAAACATACTCAACTGCTACACAAATCATTCATTGTGTAGCAAAGAAATAGCCAGCTGCAGTGATCAAAAACTCACATTGCACATACGTACACTTGACGTGATAATAGAAGCTGTGGTGGAAAAAAAAGTTAACAAACGCGGCACCCCGCAGCAACAAGCCGTGACGTCACCGATCTACGCAATAGCCCAATGACGTAATCGCTATTAAGAACTTATATTTGCATGAGAGGAAAAATAATTAATCTTATAATATTGCGAACAAAACCCATACCATCGATTTTCATGACTTTTGGTCATTTTTTTGCTCAAATTCATGACTTTTGGTCGGTTTATGCTCAAATTCATGACTTTTGGTCGGTTTATGCTCAAATTCATGACTTTTGGTCGGTTTATGCTCAAATTTATGACTTTTCATGACAAAATTTATGCTCAAATTTATGACTTTTCATGACAAAATTTACCCTACGTCCAAATTCATGACTTTTCGTGATTTTTCATGACTTTTCATTTGCGCACAAACCCTGAATTATTAAACTTTAGGACAGGCAAAAGCTTGAATTAGAGAACTGACACTTTGCTAAACAAAAAGGAATTAAGTTTTTGATTTTTTAAAAATTATATCCTACAAATCCACAGGAAACTATTTTCTGATGTAAGTAGTCGATAATATTTCAAGAGACAAAACCTTAAATCAGGATTTGCAACATAAATTTCAGGAGTTATAAGGGGAACATCGGAAAAAGAAAATCAGGAGTTTTTCATGATATATGTTTTTCATGAATACAGTTATTCAAGTTCATTAAACAGGGAGACATGGAGGGCTTAGGTTTTACCCTAAATAGCCGGACCAGAGGACATGATCAGAAATTGAATAAATCGTGTTTTAGAAAAGGAGGTAAGAAAACATTATTTTTACAATAGAGTTGTCAATGAGTGGAATGCTTTACCAGATTATGTTGTGCATTCGAAGAGAATAGAAGATTTTAAGAAGAAACTTGATAGTCATTGGAAACTGGTAATGTATTAGATTTATTTTGGACCAACCTTGCTGGGCCTATGGCCTGTTGTTGGTCGACAATTTTTGTATTTGTATATTCAGTAGGAGTACAAACTTTGAACGAGCAATATTTTTCCAATTACAAATAAAATTCAAATGAACAATGAGAAAAAGAAAATCAAGTTTTACCTCTGGATTCATCTTTAAGTCTTTGGACAGTAACTTTTAACATTTCTTTTTCGTCAAGCTCACTTTCTAAGAAGGCATTTCTTTCAATCGCCTATAAAGAATAAAATAATTTTAGAAATAAATATAATGACATTGATTATAATAATTAGGCAGGAAAGTTAAAATTGAAGTAAGGAAAACAATTTGTGTATTCAACAAATATTATGTACTAGCAAATAAATACCCGTTCTCTGTATGGACTAAAAGAAAAGTTGTAATCGATTCCCAAGTATATGTACCATTTAATCCAATTCTAGAATAATAAACTTATGTTATTGTTTCCGCTCATTATAAAGTATAAAATCCTGTTACTTATATTACCTTAAAAATCCAAAATAAAAAATACGCTATAAAATGCACACATAAAAGTCATAGTAATTTCCCTCATAAACATATAAAACCTTTTAGCTCATTTGGCACGTTTTTGGTAAGAAATTGGCGAGAAAAGAGATATAGCTACAAACACACTTATTATACAGCTCAAGTTCAATGGCCTCCAAACAACAAACCAGCTTATAAATTAAAAAAAAAAATAATCTTTTGGCCCGTTTAGGCAAGAATTTGGCGAGTTTGGCAATATTATTATATGGCAATATTAAAAATTTAATCTAGATAATATAAAGCAAGAAATTTGTAGCTATTGTTCATTTCAAATTTATAAAAAAACAAAACCTCTAATTTGAGTTAACTAACAAAAAATACATAATTTTTACTAATTTTTTTTTAAATATAGAGTGATCAGTAACTTAATTAAATATCAAATCAATCTTATTATATTCTTACTTACGAAATATTATTTAAAAATATTAATATAATATGAACAACAATTTGGTATACTAACCTGATTTAACCGTGATTCGAAATCTTCCAATGAAGATACTGCAGCTCTGTTAGGAAAAAAAAGTAAAATATTAACCTTTGAAGTAAAAATAATAATTTTAAGATAACCATGCCAAAATTATATTATAGTTATAAATTTATAATGATGAATAGTAAACCACGCGATACAGAAATGTACAGTCTGATGGATTTTCATATACTATACAGTCCCTGGACAAATTATTAGACGCACTGCAATATTTCATGTATCAATCAATGATGAACAAAATACCTTTAGAAGGACATTTGTGTTCCTAAACTTAAGATATTGAATAGAAAATACTATCTGCTATACTTAATACATATATTTCGACATCTTTTTTAATGATATAGCATTCTTTGGTATGTTTTCATCATTACTAAAAAAATACAGTGTGTCTAATAATTTGTCCAGGGACTGTATTTATACTATTAAATTATATAAGAAATTCTAAACAACAGCTTATTATTTTTTTTATTTCAATAGCTATTCCATTCATTTCAATAAGTCAAGTTTTCTATTTAAATTTGCAAACATTTTAGCAGGAAATTCTTTGAAAATTCCTGAATCTGGAGCCAGCTTGTTGCACAGCAATAAGATTGGCTTGGATTCTCTCGGCAAAAATAAAATCTTGGCAGACTTTAACATCCACAGCGAGCTCAGATTCATTGCAATTGAAATCAGGTAGGTAAATCTAATCTAATTGGCATCGAGAGCCGCCTAAATAGTGCCACAAAAAAAAAAATGCCTTTAAGTTTTGAGGAACGTGCAAAGTCTGCAAAAAGCTTGATCTTCCAAAAAAAAAGCAGCCTGTTAAGAAAAAATTATTTCCAAATAGGGATGCACCGAATACCAAATTTGGCCGAATAACGAATAACGAATATTCGGCCAAAGTCTAAGCCAAATATTCGGCCGAATACCGAATATTCGGCCTACCTAAACCAATTTTTATCTTTTGTCGGATCTAAGTAAGTTGTATTTATTATTCATCAATTTCAATTAAACATAAACATATAATAAGCACACAATTATACAATAATTTTAATACAATATAGCTATTAAATTTTTAATTGAAGCAACACAGAATAAAGTAGTACTCGTTTGTTATTAAAACAAGCCTTTTAGAAAGTGTAAATTGGTAAAATCACAACACGAAAACGAAAGTATGAAAACAAAAACAGAAGTAGGTGGATCCGGTGTAGAATGAAAATCAGAAAAAAATAACAAAACCATGGCTTACAATATTATTATACAGTTAAAAAAAATTATCTTTTAGTGAAAAAATTACAATTGTGATATATATAGTAATTATTGTTTTTTTTTAAAGCCCACTCATTGTAACTGTTAACTTAAAGAGACATGTTTATTTAATATTACTTGAGTAAAGCTTGATTTAACATTATAAATAACTAAAACTTAAGAATTCGAGTCTATTATAAAAGAAAACAAGTCCTGTTAGGGAATGTTTCGACGTTTTATAAGATGATAACTTGAAGAAATTTGGAAATTTTTAAATTTCACTATTTGGCTGACTATTCGGCCGAATAGTTAAGCTATTCGACCAAACCGAATATTCGGCTAAAGTGGCCGAATAGTAACCGAATATTCGGTGCATCTCTATTATTTACTGTTCCCTTACCTTTTAGCTCTTTCCAGGTCATCATTTAGCTGTTCGAGTTCTCTGATATATTTCTGCAGGTCGTCTCTTGTAGCTGTTACCCGACCCAGTTCATCTTCTAGATCTGATATCTGGGTGTGACTGTCATGTTGTAGCTTTTGCAGTTTATCCTAAACATACATTTTTAATTTGTGATTAAAAAAATATGCACCATTTTTATTAGCTTAGTTGGTTAAGGAGAGTGGGATGGTTCTATCTTGCCCATGTTAATTTTCCTAACTTTAGGAACATTTTTCTCAGGAACTATAAGAGATCCTATCATTATGAACTTTTTTTATGTGTTGTTCCTTACATATAGCTCTTTGATTTAAACTGAGAATATTTCAGCTTAGCTTAGCTGGTTAAGGAGAGTGGGATGGTTCTATCTCGCCCATGTTAATTTTCCTAACTTTAGGAACATTTTTCTCAGGAACTATAAGAGATCCTATCATTATGAACTTTTTTTATGTGTTGTTCCTTACATATAGCTCTTTGATTTAAACTGAGAATATTTCAGCTTAGCTTAGTTGGTTAAGGAGAGTGGGATGGTTCTATCTCGCCCATGTTAATTTTCCTAACTTTAGGAACATTTTTCTCAGGAACTATAAGAGATCCTATCATTATGAACTTTTTTTTATGTGTTGTTCCTTACATATAGCTCTTTGATTTAAACTGAGAATATTTCAGCTTAGCTTAGTTGGTTAAGGAGAGTGGGATGGTTCTATCTCGCCCATGTTAATTTTCCTAACTTTAGGAACATTTTTCTCAGGAACTATAAGAGATCCTTTCATTATGAACTTTTTTTATGTGTTGTTCCTTACATATAGCTCTTTGATTTAAACTGAGAATATTTCAGCTTAGCTTAGTTGGTTAAGGAGAGTGGGATGGTTCTATCTCGCCCATGTTAATTTTCCTAACTTTAGGAACATTTTTCTCAGGAACTATAAGAGATCCTATCATTATGAACTTTTTTTTATGTGTTGTTCCTTACATATAGCTCTTTGATTTAAACTGAGAATATTTCAGCTTAGCTTAGTTGGTTAAGGAGAGTGGGATGGTTCTATCTCGCCCATGTTAATTTTCCTAACTTTAGGAACATTTTTCTCAGGAACTATAAGAGATCCTATCATTATGAACTTTTTTATGTGTTGTTCCTTACATATAGCTCTTTGATTTAAACTGAGAATATTTCAGCTTAGCTTAGTTGGTTAAGGAGAGTGGGATGGTTCTATCTCGCCCATGTTAATTTTCCTAACTTTAGGAACATTTTTCTCAGGAACTATAAGAGATCCTATCATTATGAACTTTTTTTATGTGTTGTTCCTTACATATAGCTCTTTGATTTAAACTGAGAATATTTAAAAGTATAAAAAAACACTTTTACAAAGATTTTTTTAAAAACATGTATTAAAAAACACAAAAAATCAGATTGAGTTATATAATTATTTCTCAAACAGAGATATTTAAAATTCCTCAGTTATAATCAAAGAGCTATATGTAAGGAATAAAATATAAAAAAGTTTATAACAATAATTTTAATCACAGGCAAACAACAAGTTTCGTACTAAAGACTATAAAAGTATATTTTATATGATGATTAATTTTTTGCTGAGTTAATACTATTTTTTTTTGTTTGTATGTGTTTAGATCTATAAGTAATAAATAAAATTGTAAATTAATACCAATTTAATCTATTTATTTCTCCTTTATTATAAGCATTTTATAAATAAATATGTAACCATTAAATAAGAAGTTTTCTCAGGAATTCGTTATTTAAAATATTTATGTCTGGTGGTACGCAAAATTTCTCAAAAAGTCGTGGTTCGCAGGTGCAAAAAGGTTGGGAACCCCTGATTTAGAGTGTGGCTTTTTACAGTTATACTCTTTCTGTTCACAAAGCAACCTTTGAAAACTTTTTCCCCTATCCCCTTATATGGTTTTCCAGGAAAGAGTGATTTTCATTGAATTTAAAAATTTTAAGTAATCAGGATGTTTATAAAACTATTTACCAGATAAATAAAAGTACATGAAAAAACTAATTAATAAGTCAAAAATTTAAATCTAATGAGGCGAAAACAAGTTTACACTTTTGCCAAAAATCAGTTTGAGAGTTAATGTGATTCTAATTCTAACTAGTTTAAATTCTAGCTAATTAAAAAACTAGTTTATAATTCCCACGTGTAAATCAAAAGAGAAAGCCCTTAAACAACATGATTAATACACAATAGTTTATAAAATACAAGCACAGTGATAAAACTTGACTCAGTAACCCAAAGCTACCTTTAAAGAATCACATTCTATCTGGAGACGGCCGGACAGGCTCTTAAGCTCTCGGTTACGAGCTTCGGTCTGCTCTAACTGAGCTTCGAGTTCGGCTTCAAGCTCTCGGCTGCTGTCTTGAAATTCTTCAAGTTCCAGTTTGGTTTCCTGATACCTGAAATATAAAAAAAAGACCAAATTGTTATTTAATATTCTGATCAGATTAAAATAATATATCGATAACTAAAGCAGAATTTATTTAAAGTTAAAATGAGTGGTTGTCACAAGAAATTTAAAATTTTATTGCGCTACTTTTTAACGCTACCTAACTCATATCTAAGAAGTGTGGTTAAAAAGAGCAACCTGCTTTTCAATTTTGAAAGAAAAAAATATTAAACTAACACATAAACTAATGCATAGAGACATACATTGGGGCATTACCGTATATACTCGTGTATAAGCCGAGAAATTTTGGATAATTTCAGTGCCGTAAAAATCGGGGTCGACTTATACACGAGACATCAAATTTCCAAAAAAAAAATCCCATGTCCTTAAAATAAAACTAAATTTCAATCAAACTTAAGGTTTAGATACTATCTATTAAAAATAAGGACCCAAAAGCGGTTAAATCTTGAAGATGAAATAAGATTGGTATCTATTCACGGTATCCACCATAATGATACTTAATTGTTAGTTCTCCACGTGATGCGTATTTTGCACGTGTAGCTCTGGCACAGGGCAGTTCAGTCAACCAGTCTTTAAGGTGTAAAGAAAACAACATCGGTCAGTGACCTTGGCAGCATAGTCTTCACGCTTCACTGAACTTAGTTTCAACTAAGATTCTCCATTCAGGGTCGGCAATGTCAAGGACACTCGGAGATGAAACCCGTTTTATTTTCATTGGGGTTGAAATTTAGCTTGCAAAATAACTAAAAATTACGATCCCGTTATGAACCGGTTTCTTCTTATTTTCTTCAGAAGGCTGGCCTACCTGGCCTTTTCCTACCTCGACTTATACACGGGTTACCGATTTTGGAAGGATATTTGGTTTAAAAATGGGGGGTCGGGTTATACACGGAGTCGGGTTATACACGAGTATATACGGTAATCAAATTTTAAATCTAACTAACAAACAATTTTAAAAGCAGGGTAAATTATTTAAGTATAAGGAGTATTTCCTGATTTGGTTTTAGTTTAATTAGGGTGGCACTATACACAAGAGGACTATTGACGCAAGTTTATCCTGACAAATTCGATTTCACTGCAGTAGAATCTTGATTTTGCTATCCCACAATGTAGCAACTTTGTACTTGGAAAGAAAACAAATGTTTCATTTTTTGGGAGGAAAATTAAAGTAGAAAGTGAAATAATAAAAAAAACTAATAGTGAAATAATTAAGAACAATAAAAATTATTTAATTCATGACACATTAAGTTAATTGCACATAAATTATGCAAGATTTGTGATTCCTTTTGGCGAGCGTACTATTTTTCTGGGACTGTGTGTCCATGCGCGCGTGCACACAGGCGTGATACGGTTCGCCACCAGGGGAAGCACACGTCACTCTATCTACTGCTAAGCAAAAGTAACGGACGTCATAAAATATGACGAGAGTAATGCTGTGTTTTGCTATGTTGACTTATGACTTTGGAGGGGGGCTCTGTGTGAGCCAAGCACTGCGACCAGGGGTCTATTGTACCATCCCCAAGAAATAAATCCCTCGTTCTTATAAGAAGAGCCCCGTTGCCGAAGCAAAATTCAGCAAGGATCTGATAGGAATATCCTGGAGTTCCCAGGGCTCGAGTAGGTGATGCCCCAGATGCTCAAATCTGTGAGCTGCGAAATTCTCGCATTCACAGAGAATGTGGGTGACCGATTCATCCTTGTCCTTACAGCCTCTACATGTGGGATCGTTGAGGACCTTCATAATGGTAAGGTGCCTTTTAAGGGTGCAGTGGCCAGTAAGTAGACCTAGTAGAAGTTTTGCTATGTTAATTTGCAGTGTGAATAAAATGAGAAATATTTAACTGGACGATCCACTGATTTACTAACAAGATTAAGCGTTAAATTTTACATTCATTTTCACCTTTTTTTTATATTATAGAAATTTGTTTTAACCCCCAAAAATGCAAAATAGTTATTAAAAACATTATGAATTATTGAATTAATGACATATCATGTTTAATTGTGCATTAACTACGTACAATTAAGTACGTTACATTCATTTTCATCTTTTCTTTTTAGTTTAATCATTGAAATTCAATTTCCCGACCCTAAATTGTCGATCTCACAGAGGGTTGCTCTATCCAGGTTTTACTGTACAGTAAACCTACTTTTGCTCATATTCATTGGCCAAATCCTTGTAGTAGTCCCTCTCTTCTTCAACACTCGAGAAAGAAAGGTTCTGTGCTTGCATTGCTGCTCCTAAAAACCCACATATTAAACATTATTGGGCAGATATATATAATGAAATCAAATACTATAATGATAAGGGATGCACCGAATATTCGGTTACTATTCGGTATTTGGACACTTTAGCCGAATATTCGGTTTGGCCGAATAGCTTAACTATTCGGCCGAATAGTGAAAGGGTGGGAAAAACCTAATTTTTCCCAGGACGGTAAATACCAGTTTTTACCATGGTATTTACCGGGGGTGGTAAAAACCATGCCAACCCTGGCTGTTATATAATGGTTCCTGATCATTGGCAACTTTTAGCGAGCTTATTAATTTAACATAGGGTTGCTATACCCATTCCATTGTATGAAATCTGAAGTGAAATGTTTAACACATTTGGTCATTTTCGTTGCTTGCCAACATAATGCAAATCAAGATCAGTCATTATATCATGGCTGTTCCATTTCATTTATTATGCCTTTATTTTTATTATAAAATTGTTTCTATAATTTTTATAAAATAACTTTAATTTAAATTTTTAATGTTTTTGAAGAGCACACTTTATTTCATATTACAGTATTTTTATTAGTGTGTGTAGAAAACTTCAACAACAATGTGAGAATTGGTAGAAACCATTCAAAACTAATTTGATTCAAATCTAACTCCTTTTCACTAATATCTCTCTTTCACCCCCAAACTACATTTAGATCAGATTTACTGTACGGTCCCCCTTGGCGCGATTTTTTCTGATTTGCGATAAATAATTTTTTCTGGCAACCTGTCTGACTTCAACTGCAGATTCGAATTCTATGACTTCGTTCCGATGACGTTTTCCGGCAACCCTATCGGACCATTGGTAGAGTTTTCATAAGAAATATTCCCATACGATCTTTTCTTTGAATCGTGATTTTTTAAAAAAGTCGCCAAAATACGGACTTTTGGCGCGATTTTGGAAAGTTCGCCAAGGGGGACCATACAGTAAATCTCTACCATATCTCTCTTTCACCCCCAAACTACATTTTAACTAAATTAAAAATCACTAGACAAAATGTATACAACACATTAAAATTATATATAACTATTTTTTTTTAAATCCTGCAAATTTTAAGGATATTTTTAATATTAGCTCTTAACTATTGTTGTATATATGTTTTTTGTTAATAAAATACGCGTAACGATACGTATCAATGTTGTCATAATCGAAGAATCACTGAACAAATATTCAACCTTGAAATTCATAAAATCCACTCAATCAATACCACTTAACATTAAGACACATAATTTTCTTTTGTAGCGTATAAAATATTTTAGCATTACGATATTTTGATAGAACACTTCTGATTGTAAAAAGAAATATGCTGTTTGACACTATTTCGACGTAAAAATAAAACAAAAACTAAGTTAAAGGGATAACACTTGACAATTCGTATACTACACATCCATGGCATAAAGTGAATATAAGCATGTATATAAACGGAGCAAAAATTAGTTTATAATTCTTATCAATATGATACATACCTATTATTTTAGTTACGAATAAATAAACTTTCCATTTACTTAGCAAAGAAACCCACTTAGTCGAAATTGAATTTGAAAAGGAAAACTAGTATGAAACTGGAAACAATTAAGTTGAGAATCTAAAGAATTACATAAGTTGCGAAATAAACAACAAAACTACCATTTTTTCTTTTTAAAATCATTGGAAAAATTATTGTTTACAAATAGTTAAAAAATTCAGCCATTTATTGTCTACGGTGATTTTTGAAGTGAAAGTTGTAGTTGTGGTGGTTGTAGGTTGGTGACCCGCTTATAGTAAGTCAGAATCTTATAGTAAGTTAGAATCAGACAGAATTTTTACTGACACAGAGAGAGAAAGTACACCCAGGGCACAGGCAAACATCGAGCCCGCACCCGGTATAAAATGCAATACGTTAGCGTAATGAGCTGCGATTAAACCCACTACGTCACCCAGACTTCTCATTATCATTGATTTCCCTTCTCAACTAATTGCAACGCCATCTATCGGATTCCATTACAACAATGAATTAACACTTATAAAATGCATTAAGACAAAATATTGTTACGATAAAACTACCACTAAAAATAATTAACAATTTTAATCCTACTATATATACCAAAGATGATTATAATATATTTGGAGGCGTTTCGAAGGTCGAGTGCTGGAGCCTCGGCCCATGGTCCCAACGTTTGGATCGCGCGGAATCTGACTCATTGGTCGTTCAATTCGAAGCATTTCCCGGGTGGCTCCTTACTGTAATACAGGGCGAGTTTGGCCGCTTAATAATTAATTGTAATATTAAATTAACTAAAATACTGTGCCAATGGTGGTAGGGTTGCAGCAATGCAACGTTGTTTGGCATGTAGGGTGTTGTAAAATGCTCGACTTGCAGTGGAGACATATAAGGTCTCCAGTGCCTAATCCTGCAGCATGTTCGAGCCAATCCTACGGCACACAATTTTTTTAAATTATCGCTTTTTTTAGTCGCCAAAAAACACAGTAACTAAGCCAAATGTGTGTATTTTGTGCCGCAGAAGAGGTTTTTTAATTTAAATAACAATATTTTACAATTATGGTTTAATGGACATATTTCACGTCGTGAATGGCAACAGCTTCAGCGACCTTGTTTTCATTTTTTGTCTAGAATTACTTTTGTTTTGGTATTCGAAAATGAGTTTTCTAGGAATATTTTGCTTTTTTAACTTTTAGAATTCCGCCTTCTTGCTGAGCTGTAGGTTGTTTACATCATTTGCTAAAGACAGCTTGCTTTTCATCAATAACGGAAATTTTGAGAGTGAAACCGAAACAACTAATGAAATCGCAGGATAGTAAAATTGAAAACAAGAGTGTTACATCATTTGATGCATCCAAATTAGATAAACTGGTGAAGTGAAAATTTATGATGAGGATCCATTATTATTTTTTTACACAAGTTAATAACTTAAAATACCAAGCATAAAATTTAATTGTAGTGCTTCACATTTTTTTTTAATTATTTAGAATATACAAACGAGTACGGAACAACGGAATTACGAAACCTTTTACGATCATTTGTCAAATTCAGATGTCACAGCTTTTTTAAACTAGAAAAAAAAGGCAACCCTGTAAGAGTGACCCAACTTTTGCCGCCAATCCTATACTTTACCTGTTAAAATAGGTATTTTAAACCAACTTTTTCAATAATTTTTTTACGGAAAATTGATATGTTATTGCTTTAGAAGGTTCTTCATATGATGAAGTTTCGGAAACATATGTACTTTTAAAAAAATAGAATTGCAGGAACAATCTTTAAAACTTAAATTCCTTGGAGTACTATTCTTGGCGAGCGATTTTGACGATCCAATGAAAACTGTCAAGTAAAATGTCAATTGTGATCGGCGAATTCATGCCAAATGTGGCACATATTCTCATTAAAGCTGTCGCCAAGTGACCCAAAAATAGGCTTTCACCCTCCTCCCTGCTTTCACCAGCTTTTCATGGGATGCTAATTCCAGAGTTTCAGTTCAGTTCAGTGAGTATAGCTCTATCGCCATGTTAGCGAAATTGAAATTGCCCAAATCGAAAAAAATCTTGTTAAAACTCGCCAAAGTTAGATTGCTGGCATTTTGAACTGTTTAGTTTTCTATTTATTAACTGTGGTTGTTTTCTATGCATAAATAGTTTATTGATATGAGATTTTTTTTTATCTTAATAAAATTATTACCATAGAAGCATTTCGCAGAGTATATTAAGAAACAAAAGGTTTAAATAGCAATTTGAAATTCAATTCGGAGGAAATATTACATTCGTATATTTAAAAAAATATGGTTTAAGAAACTAAATGCAATGCTGATAATATTATGAAATGAATGTTGAATATTTTATTTTCACAGAAAATTAATTTTAATAGTTATTTTATTTACACTTATGTACAAAATTTATTTCTTCAAAACTATTTTTTTCCGGATCTTTTTCAAACCGAAGTCACAGTTGCAAAACATTCAGGACAACTTTAAAACTTTTTTTAACCAAATCAGATTTCGCCTAACCTAACTATTTTATTAAAATCAAGAACATATTTTACAGTTTGATTTTATCTGTACCTCTATATGTGTGTATTTATAAATGAAAAACTGTACAATTATGCCATCATAAGCGATAAATATCAGTCATGAGCTACCCTTCCAGAAACTTGTGACGTCAGAATCTGAGAAAACAGACTCACTATAAATTTTCAAGTGTGTAGCTCTATGTGTCTTCCAGCAATGCTGTAAAACCTAAAAAGTTCTAAGGAACCTACCTTTGCACATGCACGATTTTTTTTTTTTAGAAAACCTTATTATGACGTCCAACAGTTATTAGGAACCCGCATATTAAATCTTGAAGTCTTTAGTTTAGACTGAAGTAGGGAGGTTTCAGACAGAGAGAAGTATGTTCAAAAACAACTTTTTTTAAAATCAGCACCCTCCAAAAACAAGTGGAAAAAACAAAATCTTGTATTCGGATGATCAACACCATTATCGCAACTCCTTTGAGGAATCTTGCATTGTGATACGAAGTACACTGCTCGAAACTATTAAGGGATCACTTTGCGTACTTTTGTTACTTTTTCGGTCCCAACTTTTTATTTTTTTTTATTCTAAAAATCCAAAATTTGTGTAATAGATTCATTATGCATCCAGAATGAAATGTTAAAAAACAGGGGAAAAAATCTTAAATTTTTAAACTAAAATTTAAGGGAAAAAATTGGAATCGTAACTTTTTTGATTATAACAATAATTTTTTTCAAAACTATTTTTTAAAAATAGTTAAAACCAATTTTTAAACATCTAAAATATGGAAGCATGAAGAATTTAGGGTCAATTTATTTGCTAAAATTAATTCAGAGTGAATTTTATTTTACTATGTTTTTCATATTTTCATTTAATTAAAACAAACATTTAATTCTTCAAAAGACATGATTCTTCCATCTAACGATACATAAGTGCGAGCTCAACTTAGTCAGAAAAAATCTCAAACCGACGATTCCAAATGGAACCATTGGGGGTTAAAGGGTTTAAACCATGCGATCCCCTAATAGTTTTGAGCAGTGAAGAATTGAAGGTACACTTATTTTTTAAAATATTAAAACCATAGATATCATAGTTAAAGTATTAGATTGGCAGATCACATGACCTCCAATGCTAACGACGGGAGGCCAAATAAGAGGGCAAAATGACCAGTGCTGCTGCCACTTTAAGGAGAAAAATACTACGAAAATATACCATTTAATTCTAAAATTACAAAAAAATATCGTAAAAATACTAGCTGCATTTTGGAATCTTTTTAGTGACTTTAAATCCTTTTCAAATATTTTTTTTTGTAATTTTGGAATTAAATGGTATTTTTTCCTAGTATTTTTCTCCTTAAAGTGGCAGCAGCACTGGTCATTTTGTCCTCTTATTTGGCCTCCATGCGCGTCCCGTCGTTAGCATTGGAGGTCACGTGATCTGCCAATCTAATACTTTAACTATGATATCTATGATTAAAACACACAAATGAAAAGACATACAATAAATACACATAGATACATACAATACACAAAATAATTTAATGGAAAACTGAGAATATACAAATGAAAATGTTGTTACGTCACAAAATTACGGCCAGAATAAATAACTTCACACAAGGTATTCTTTCTGAGGTATATAAAAATTCATTTGGGATTTGTGCAATCCGTTTTTTATTAAAAACTCCTTGCTCTGATGAGTTAGGGCCCCGTGAGCAAGTTGGAATCCACACAAAGCTTTAAGGGGCTGCAACAAGACCTGAAACAAAAATTTGCATTTTTAGTAAATAGCATAGATATCATAGTTAAAGTATTAGATTGGCAGATCACGTGACATCCAATACTAACGACGGGACACGCATGGAGGCCAAAATGGCCAGTGTTGTCACCACTTTTAGGAGAAAAATACTATGGCATCATCGGGAAAATACCATTTAGTTCTAAAATTACCAAAAAAAATCTAGAAAAGCATTTCAAGTCACTAAAAAGATTCCAAAATGCAGCTAGTATTTTTACGATATTTTTTTGTAATTTTAGAATTAAATGGTATTTTTTCGTAGCATTTTTCTCCTTAAAGTGGTGACAACACTGGCCATTTTGCCCTCCATGCGCGTCCCGTCGTTAGTATTGGAGGTCATGTGATCTGCCAATCTAATACTTTAACTATGATATCTATGGTAAATAGTTAGCTTAAGGGTAAATGGTAAAAAATAACTTCTAAGCCAAATAGATTCCAGCTGAATTGAATATTTTCATAAACGATTTTTTTATTTGATAAATGTAGCTGTCTTACAGGGCTTTATAATTGAAATTGGTTCCAATTTTTTTTAATTTTCAATAATTTTTTTTAGTTTACTGTTGTTATTGAAAGAAATTTTATAATTTAAAAAATTGTTGCGTAAATAATATTGTTGCATATACTTTTATTTTTATTTACAGAAATGAGAACTGTTTTTAGTAAGTTTAGTGGTTCATTGAGTAAACACTCATGATCTAAAATGTAACTACAATGTACACAATATCTGCTCATAAAATTTTTTGTGATTATATAAAACAATTCTCAGAGTGTTGTAAACCCTTTTTCATATGTTGGTATGTAAAATTATACTTTTTAATTTTCATCAATGACAAATACTTAGTCAGGTTCCACTCTTATTGAAATAAAAATTAAGGACTTTTCAAGGACTCACAAAAGTTTTTTCAAGGACCTTTAATCGTAATCTACAACTAAAACAAAATTCATAAAATCTACACATATAAAAGAAGAAGTTCTGACTGACTGAGTGACCACAGGGGTCTGTTCAACCACCAGGTTGAACATGGCCACAGTGGCCCGGTTGGCCGATTTCTAAATGAGAATAGCATTGTTGTAAGATTAGGATTCATGCTTTTAATTTTCAATTTGAAACAAATTTTGGCACAAATTGAGTATAAAAACAATAAAATACACAACAAAACAAAATTGAGTATAAAACGCAAAAACACATGGGTTTAATTTGTAGGATTGTTATTTGAATATATTTTATTTATTGATTTAAAATCTTGGATTTTTTTAATGCTGAATTCTTCAACTGGATTATTCTATTCTGTATCCATAACCAAAATTTTAAAAAAAGTCAAAATAGCTTTTGAAATATCGCCAATACCAAGCGTTATGGCAACCAAATAAGAGGAAAACACAGAAGCGTTTGTCGAGAAGGTAACAGGTTAAAAAACATTGTTATGTAGAATGCAGATGTCGCCATTTAGCGCTGAGTCGGCAATTTGTTTAGAGAATGACTTCTTGAAATTTGAGTTTCGCAAATGAAGAAAATCAAGGATTTTTCAACGATTTTTGGTTAAAATCAAGGAGTATTAATGGTCCTTGAAATTGAAAATCAAATTCAAGGACTTTCAAGCACCAGTGGGAACCCTGTAAGTTTGTTTTAATATAATAAAAGGCACAAATCACAAAATACACAATTCAAGTAAATTTTACGCATTATAAAATATAACAAAAATTTATAACAGTGCCTTTTTAAAAATAATTAATTTTATAAAAATAATTTATGTACAAAAACTATGAAATTAATGAATGAAAATGCTACTACAAAATTTAAAAAACACAAAACTTTTTTTTTATATACCAGTGAGCCAAAAATGTAGTGGAAAGGGAACTTAGTAAATGCGAAACTTCGTATTGTGAACTAAAGAATCGACTAATGAAGTACCCAAGTGTTTTTAGACACAACATACTTAACGCTTGAAATGAAAGTACAATTATGTAACCAATTACATAAGTAGTCTTACCGGGTGGCCCAGCGGGTAGTGTTTGAAACAAATGAAAAAACAAATAAGGGACATGAGAAGAATTTAATGACTTTTATTAAATGGACGTATTGGGCAATTAATGGTAAAGAGATTCAAAGTGCCCGCCATCTTTAACAAGGACAGCAGTTAGGCGGTTCTCGAACCCAACCATACTCCCTACTCATACCTTCCTCCATACTCCTTTTGTTTGGCCAATTCTTTTTGTAGAACTTCCCACAAAAGCTAAAAAAAGCTTCCCACAAAAAGAGTTGACCAAACAAAAGGAGTATGGCCGGATTATGGAGGAAGGTATGGGTAAGGAGTATGGTTGGGTTCGAGAACCGCCTAACTGCTGTCCTTGTTAAAGATGGCGAGCACTTCGAACCTCTTTACCATTAATTGCCCAATATGTCCATTCAATAAACGTCATTAAATTCTTCTCATGTCTCTTATTTGTTTTTATTTTTTCATTTGTTTCATTAATTACCCGCTGGGCCACCCTGTAATTAAACCATTAACTTAAAATTTTAACCATCAATCAAGAATATTTCACTATACTTTTTCAAAAATATCTTACTTCTTTTAGAGTTGGGTTTCCTTCTAAAATTGAGAGGGCTTCGGCAGCTGTCTCTACTGTGGACAGGGCTGTTTCAGTTGGCTGGGTCCGAATAACATACTCACTTGCCATTTTGGAGTTTATTTGAACCTTAAGTAAAGGTTTAGTTTAGTTTAGTTACAATTATCGTCGCACTAGAGCTACACGAGGGCTATTGGCGACGGGCGTCGTATTTTAGAACCACAGTCAAGTGACGAGCCGACACCTGAGTTGGCACCCAACACAACCGTTAAGGGCGACATCGTACGCAGCGTTGGGACTTTGGAGCGTATTTTAACATGCACTCCCTCTACACGGGGTATTATTCGTCGGACATTTTTGGCTGCACGGGTCGTTTATAGGTCGGGAGTTATTTTGGCGATGCCCAGACCCGACCCCGAGACCTTTTGCATGCTAGGCGAGCGCCTAACCGACTGGGCTCCCCAGCCCCCCCCCCCCCTAGTAAAGGAAGTTACCATAACTTATCACACAATTAAAATTAAGATACAAATAAATAAGATACAAATGAATACAAATATGATATGTAATTAAGATATGAATTTATTTTAACCTATAAAGACAGTTATTATGACTCATCAAATGTGACGCTGATTCATCAGTTGTGATGCTGATTCATCAGCCTCACTCACATGCTTCCAAAAGTAAAGAGTTCGTTGTAACTTTGCGCCCTGACTTCGAAAGGCTTCTAAGCATCTGATTAGGGGTTGATTAAACTGTTAAGACACAACAAATAATCTTAAGTCCAGAGTATTAACTTTAACTTAATCTAATGTAAAGTTAAAAGTTTAAATTGATTTTATACTATATAAACCCAAAAGTAAGAGAGCATTAGGGAGCAATTGAAGGGTGCCTTAGGAGAGCATCCACTGCTCTATAGTAATTGAAAAACATAAAATGGGTAAGTTGCCATTGCCATATTCTCTTTTGTGTATTTTTGTGCGTTTTTATAACAAATAATTACTGCAATCTAAATATATAATTATATCTAAGTTGTTGTCTAATTTAATAAAAGTAAATTTCAATTGAATAAAATGTGGTTATGAGTTTATTCCAGTGAAATAAGAAACTTTAACATTAACTTTAGATGTAAGTGAGCGTACAGAAAACCGTGACACAAACAATTGAAATTAAGATATAAATACGATAGAAATGAATATAAATAAATATGATTCGTAATTAAGATATGAAATTATTCGAACCTTAAGTTTAAAAAATATATAACTTATCAAA
This sequence comes from Oedothorax gibbosus, assembly GCA_019343175.1. Classification (NCBI taxonomy): domain Eukaryota; kingdom Metazoa; phylum Arthropoda; class Arachnida; order Araneae; family Linyphiidae; genus Oedothorax; species Oedothorax gibbosus. Next base: position 102,574 of record CM033276.1, read on the forward strand.
CAGTTTAAAGATATAAAAACCAAACATTTTATTTTAAATTATCTCATAGTGATATTATCTTTAGTTTAGTCATTAAGCAAAAATTTTATGTTCTTAATAATAAATATGTTCATATTTCTATTACTAATGAACATAACATAACTATATTTTGACTTGAATAAAAAAAAGATTATTAAATATTAACTTGATTTAAATTTGAAATGTCTGAAGAGTTCTGTGTACACCTGGTTAAATATGAGATCCAGAATCAGGATTGTTACGATTTTACCTGACCCGAAAAAACCTGGGTGGGTCTTTAAAAAACCCACCTGAAAAAACCCAAGTGGGCAATTGAACTTAAATTTGCCTTTACTGAAAATTAAAAAAAGTAAAAACTTTTTATACAACCAAAAAATATATTTCATATCATTTTTAATTAGTATTTTAGTATTATTTTTAATATACTTTTACATTTTTATAACTTCAATATTTAAAATATATACATTTCCAAATTTAAATTTTTACTAATTATATTACAATTAATTTAAACTAATGTTTTTTAAAATTTGTATAGTTACAATATTCCGGGTTTTATAATTTTACACATACACAAAAAATACTTGGTTCTAGACAATACATATATAAATTTGAATGTACATTTATCTAACAAGTATATGTAATTATTAGTTTTTTAATTATTCAAATTCAAATTACATCAATCCTGATTATCTCTCTAGATGTTCCGTTAGTTTTTTTAAAAAATTAATAAATAGATAAATAATTAAAACATCCCTACATAAACCACAATAAATCCTGAAAAGAACATTCAAAATACTAAAAAAAGCCCCTAAAACCCTGAAAAAACTCGAAAAAACACCTAAAACCATGAAAAAAAACCCAAAAACCTAAGTGAGTTGGGTTTTTCATGAAAAAACCTGTGTTTTTAACAACCCTGTCCAGAATAGTAATAAATATGATAAACCAAATTAACTATACATGTTTTATTGAATATTTTACAAATACTTGCAAATAAGTAAACCTAAGAATTTGTAAAATTTAATTTAAACTGATGTACTTACTGGGATTTTTATGTTGATTCATTTAAAAAAGAAATTAATTCTTTTAAAGTTAGTAAATAATATCCAAATTATCATTAAGTAAGTAACATCAGTTAACTAAAATGGCACTTCTGCTCCATTGACCATTGAAAAACTTAGTGGATGAAAGTGCTAAGTGACATTTTTGGGGAAAATTAAGATTTTTGTGTTAATGAACATATTATTCCATCCTTTGAAGATAACAAGTTTCCAAGTTTGCATAAACTGAAATTTAAGTATATTTTTTACCGTTTGCAAGTACCGATTTTAACAAATTGATGTGCAAACTAAAAACTGTAAAGCTCATTTTCACCTTTTTAGCTTCCACACTACGTTTATAACGTAAAAAGTGGAAGGTTTTATAATCGTTCAGTCCGTCTGTCTGTCCGTCTGTCTGTCACCCACTTTCACAGAAAGAACCACAAGTCCCACAGACAAGTGGGATACGTCATTTTAAAGCAAAAAATCAGATTAGGCTACATTCCAAATTTCATTAAAAAATTTAAATTAGAAGTTTATTTAAAATTTAAATAACTAAATTTTTTTTATCTACATTGAAATAACATGCAAATTCTATTTTTATTCATATTTTCACTGTTGTCATCCACAAGTCCCACAGACAAGTGGGATACGTCATTTTGAAGCAAAAAAATCAGATTAGGCTACATGCCAAATTTCATTAAAAAATTTAAACTAGAAGCTTATTTAAAATTAAAATAACTAAAAATTTAATCTACATTGAAATAACATGCAAATTCCATTTTTATTAAATATTTTCACTGTTGCCATTTCGTTAATCGTACGAGAAACTTTTGTTAAAATAAAAATACACTTTTGAAAAAATATTTATTTATGTGATATAATTCGGTTTGGATTGTTGTATTATCACAATAGAGTTCTTTTAATGGTTCTATATATATGTATGTAGAAAGATGCATAGAGAATTCTAACTTAACATTAAAAAAAATATGCTAAGTTTCGCTTTTATTTTTAAAGCATCAATTGTACAAATTATAAATTTTTTTAACTGTAAATTAATTTAACAAATTATAAATAAGTGAATTTTCGAAAGAAATGTAACTGGGAAATTGTGGCGACAAAAATATTTATTAAAAAAGATTACATAATTATTCTTCGAACTTCAAACAAATTTAGCAAACGATAAAGTCTAATTTTTAAATCTGAGAAAGAAGATTAATGAAAATAGTTAATTTTGGCGTTTAAAAGTTTGAATTACAAATAGCTAAAGGCCCTGTTTTTCTTAGAATTAAATCACATTTGCCATTCGCAACAATCGCTCGAGAAACTTTAATTCTTTTAGACAATAAATTAAAATAAATTTATTTTTGCGACATCGATCAGTTTGAAATGACGTCAAATATATTTCACTACGGAATCCTTGTATGGTGATATGAAATGTTTTTATTCTATTTAAAAGCGAGGAATATGACATATTTATTCTTTAAAATATAAATTAATTTTTGCAAACGATAAGTAATAATTATTGAATTTTCGAAATAAAATAAATGAAACTAGCCAAATTTAGCTTGTAAATGTTAAATATAGAATTAATGTTGTGTTTGGCGCGTTTTTTCCTGTTAAACACAAATATGTGGAAGCGAGTTAAGTGACAGATTCTGTTACAAACCTACTTGTTTAGCTTCCACACTACGTTTATAAGGTAAAAAGTGGAAGGTACTATAATCGTTCAGTCTGTCTGTCTGTCACCCACTTTCATAGTCCAAACTACAAATGCTACGTACAAGTGTGATACGTCGAAAAATTCAGCGCATTGAAATTAGAATACATTGAACATTTCAGAGAAGAATTCGAAATGCTTCAATTATTTGAAAAACTGCAAAATTTAATGCTTATTTAAAAAGCATAAGAAGCCATTTTTATTAGAATTAAATCACCATTGCCATTCGCAACAATCGCTCGAGAAACTTTAATTCTTTTGCACAATAAATTAAAATAAATTTATTTTTGCGACATCGATCAGTTTGAAATGACGTCAAATATATTTCACTACGAGATTCTTTGTATGTTGATATGAACTATTTTCATTCTATTTAAAATTGAGGAATATTACATATTTATTCTTTGAAATATAAATTAATTTTTGCAAACGATAAGTAATAATTATTGAATTTTCGAAATAAAAGAAAAGAAACTAGCCAAATTTAGCATGTAAATGTTTAATATAGAATTAATGCTGTGTTTGGCGCCTTTTTCACCTGTTTAATACAACTGTTGTGTGGAAGCAGGTTAAGTGACAGATTCTGTTACAAACCTACTTGTTTCACTTAGCACGTTCTTCCACTAAGCTCTTCAATTGAGTAAGTGATCATATGAGATAAAAAAAAATTATTTAAAAATCCAACAGCAATCAATTAACAATCCAATAAAAATACATTTCAATTCATCTCGAATAAGTTAGATATCAAAGGGGGGAATCAAAACGGGGGAAAAAAAATTATAATTCATTATGAAAACTAGATCTTACTTGTTTCACTTTTTTTAGCTCGGCGCAATTCGCATACAAGGACTTTGCTTGTGGCCAGGTACCATCCAGAATAATTATGTTATACCCGTCACCCGTTTCTTTGGCAATGGGTAGGGTCTCCAAACTGACAGCCCTAGGTCCTGGGTAGCATAGAAGGGTGTTTGGTGAAGCAAAAATATGCTTTAGTCTTTCATTGCTATAGTTTGCGAAAAATACAAAAAGAATAACTATCCACGAGCAATAGAGTGATGGTCAGTTTGTATTGTTTTATACTTCAAATCTAGAACATAATTTATATAAGTGTAATTGCAGCTTTTACAGAGTTTGTGATTGTAATAATCAAAGAGTTGCTTAAACAAAATAGAGAAGTAAAAATTTTAAATGTGATAAGCGCTTTAAGCAAGAAATAAAAGAAAAAACATGATTTCTAAAAATCTTTTAAAAAAAAGAACATAAGAAAAACAATGGAATGTACAATCAGCAATCAATTATCAAAACTAGTGCATACGTTTATTAATATTTAACACGGTTTAAGGGTTACTTTTCTCAGGTAACTGGAACAGTTACTTTTCTCAGGTAACGCTGAGTATCAAAGTGATATTGGCTGTGTCCTGACTACGGCATCAAATGCCACAAATGCTTGGCGACTTGGCGGAGTCAGCCACATGCTATTGCATCGCTTGGTGCCGAAGTTTTGGTGGATTTGTGGCATGTGATGTCTTGGTCTTCGATCGCTTGGCATCAAAGTTTTGTTGCATTTGATGTCGTAGTCAGGACACAGTCAAAGGAATATACTTGAATAAACCCTCATACTTACTTTGAAGAAGAAAACCTTCGTCCTTTCAATAATAAGAAGTTGGCTTTCGGCAAAGAATACTCCAACATTGGAGCAGTACGTAGACAACGCTTTTCCTGAAGAAAATTAATTAAAATTTATCAGTTAAATAAACACAAACATATTGTAAAATAACATGGAACAAAAACATGGTTTGAAACAGAAATATAAGGTAGCAACAAAACAATTGTGTGTCATAAATGGGTGGTTACCTTTAAAATAGAATTATTGCTTGGGAAAAACATACATAGCCAATAACTGTCATATTGGGTTATAAATTACGAGGCGTTATTAGCTGTGTTAAAGCTTTTAAAGGAGGCTAGAAAGAGGCAGCCGGAAACGATTACCTTACCTAACTGTCATATTCGTGATAGATAGTCTATAATATGTTTTATGCTAAAATCTAGAATATGAATAGGTAAAGAATTTTTAAGAAAATTAAGGCAAAAAAATATGAAAACAGACTTGACATTTTGATGGCAGTGGATTTAAATATTAATAATTATTGTTTAAATAGAACAAAAACCTTAAGTGAAAACAGTTTTGTTATCAGAATTTAAAAAAATAAATTTATGTTTGTTTTTTGATTTTTTTGATGAAAAACCCTTCGGGCAGTACTTATTCTTTAGAAAAACATATTAGAAGTGCTTTATTTAAAACAAAAGAAATTGAAATATTCCATTAACAAAAATAACATTCTTTTAACCTTTAGATTTTGGAGCAAACAGCCAATCAGGGAAAACTTCCACAAGATTCAATGCTGGAACTTTATTAGGCGTTGGTGAATAAGGGCAAAGGTTTAATCACAGATAAAAAAAATTCAAAAAACTGTCAACTAGGGATAATTTGATTGTGATTTGAACAATCAATGATCACTTATAATACTCTATTGCTAGAATTCAGCTACCTGAGAATCACCCTTTTACTAGAGAATAAGAATATTTTAGTTATAGAAGTTTTAGTTATCTGACTTTTAATTAATTCATAGAGACCGGTAGAACTAGATGCACGATGAAAGAAACACTCAACAATGTCAAGCTATTTAATTTTCATTTAAACATTAACAGCAAAAGAAACGAAACATAGAAACTAGTATTCTGCTGTTCTTATTTGAATCTAAAAACAAAACAAAAGTTCTTTTTACAATTCTTAAACAAACCGGTTCAAAGTTGAGATGTTTTTCTTCTGCTAAACCCAACAATAAGTATTCTTAATTAAAACTTCTGCAGTAAGCTAGGATACAATGGTCGGTCTGTCCATGGCAACTCCTGGCCAGCTTGAAAATTTAACATAGGGTTGGTATACTTATAGAGTTGCGTGAAATATTAAGTGAAATGTTTACTAGATTTTTAGTGCTTGGTAACGCAACACTCGGGCCGTAGTGAGCCTAGTGGTCAGCATCTCGGTCTCGGGATCGGAAGGTCCTGCGATCGAGTCCCGGTACCACTGAAGACCTACCGAGTATATGCGGAGTACGTGCTCGTTAAATCTGTTGGGTGCGAAAGTCCTCTAAGTTCCCATACCAAATCAATACCTCTGGGGGTGACAAGCCAATTCTGGGGATCCTCTAGTTGGCCTCTGTCTCTAAAAATTAGATGGATCCACTTATGTGTGTGTGTTGTCTGTTGTGTCTGTCTTACTTGACGAAGGTTTATAAGCGGGTCGCTGACCAAGCACACAAACCTGAATATATATGTCTACCAACCAACCAACGCAACACTAATCGCAAATCGAAACCGGCCGTTATATCATAGCTGTTCCCTTACCTCTCCAGGGTGTTGCAGAATAACAATAGTACTATTGATTTGTAAAGGCTCGCTCGGAAGAAAGGGACACCAACACACTGTTAAGGGTCGCCTGAAAGATAGTTTTTTTATTAAATTTTCTGACAAACGGAAAATATAATGATAGGCGATTCCACATGTGACAGAATGACATTTTGAATTGCAGAATGAAGTTGTTTCACAGAGGATCTGGCAATAGCTCTGCGGTTTTGTTTTCATGTCTCTCGAATTACTGTTGTTTTGGTATTCGGGAGTGAGTTTTCGAAGAGAATATTTTAGTTGTTAATTTTTTTAAATTCCAACTTCTTTCAATGCAAGTTTTCCTTGATAAATGATTAAAACAACCAACAGCACAGCAAGAAGTTGTAATTTTACAAAATAACAACTTATTCTTAGAAAACTCAATTTCGAATATCAACAAAAGTAATTCGAGAGACATGAAAACAAAACCGCAGAGCTATTACCAGATCCTCCGTGAAGCAACCCCATTGAAGTAAAACAATTACCACAAAGCAATTTTCAAAGGAAATTTTGTTTTTTAGTTTATATATTACTGTTATGATTAAAAGATAATAAAAGAAAATTGAATTTTTTAAAAAAGTATTTTATTATTTCATTTTTGACTAACTTCTTTTTGTGTGACGGAAAGACAGTTTTGCAACCACTACTGCATCCTGGTACTTAAAAATGGAAACTTCTGAGAATTAACAATACATTGAGTTTTTAAACTAATTCATATCTTAAATATGATATATAAGCTATGTAAAATTATAATTTAGTGCAACCTACCTGTAACATGGATTAAGTTATTAGCCGTCAATTGACGTGACGGAATGACTAGAAGTTTCATAAACATATATTAAATTAAAAGTGTGTAAAATAATATAATTTTTTTTATTATCTAGAATACTCATAAGATATTTATTAAATATTACATTATATACATTTATTGACGTGTGAAAGGTTTTTCAAACACGTATCGAGGACGATTCCCAACTAGTTGAAATGCTGGCTGAATTTGCAGAGCCAACAAATCTTTTTTGTCTACTAAGTATCGGTCTTCTTTTTCGAAAATTGTGAATAGATGTACTTTATCGTCCTGCTTTCTTAAATCATAACTTGAAAACTTGGAATAAATTTTAAAACTTAATTTGTAAAAATACTTTTTTATTTTATCAAAGTTGACATTTTTATGGAATAGACAAGTTGCATGAAACGCGAAATTCATAATATATGTGTTTTTCTGGTACATTAGAATCTGCAGATTCCGAATGTAAGGTTAAATATTCACAAATATGTTTAATTTCAACAAAAAATGCATTTGAAATTTGCCGAAAATGTACGTCACTGAAAACCGCTCTGACGTCAACTGTTATGTTTTTGGCGATGTTTCGATCTATGCTGTAATACAGTTTATAAAATAGTAAACCTTACAATTTCTGCGAAACCTCATTAAAAGAAGAAGACAATATTATTTGTAACCAGTTCATATCAAGGAAGTTAAACAGCTTGTTCCAAGTTTGGTTGTTAGTTAAAATACACACACTAGAGCGCGTATGAGCTATTGCAGAACTATTGACTGTTGGATCTGATCGGAATAGTCGAGTGAAATCGTTCAACGTTTGAAGAAATTAACTGGAATGAACATGACATGTTTCTGTAAAATAGCATAACTTTTTTAAGTATTTGATAAGGATGAAAGCACGTTTCACAGTTTCAAAAGCGATACAGTGAAACGTGATACGAAATAACACGCCAAGAACAAAAAAGAGCCAACCGTGACGTCATCTGTTATGCTAAGAGAGGTTTAACAGGAGTGACGTATCATTAACTTTAAAAGTGAATTTAAAAATAAATACATCTTTGAAACCAGAAAAACTTTAGTTTTAGAGGTTTTTTAATATGCTTAATCGAATAAATATGTTTGTGGAAAACGCTGTAATTGTCCATTGCCCTGATTCAATATGCACACATTCAACACAGAGTCAGACTTCCAAAAAGGCAAACTGAGCCCATACCCAGGGCCCCCACTTTATCTTAAGGGAACGGTTAAATCCTAGTTTCAGTATAAAGCAACTTTTTCGGAACGTTGGTGACAAAAAAAAAGGCGATAAATAATTCCAATCTGGCAACACAGTTGTTTGACTTCGCGGTTTCCGAGTAGCATTGTCTAATCATGTGTCGCTATGCGATGTTTTTGCGCCAACAAGTTTGGCAAGAAATAAAAAGTCGCTGTATACCGAAACTAGGAATTAACATTTCCTTGAAAAGAATAATATCAAGGAAAAAAAAGTGACAAAATTAGCTGCCACAAAAATAAAAATTACCAATACATATAATATAACTGAACCTAGCGCCATTAATTTTTCAAAAACGAGTCCCTATATTTGTTATATATATATATATATATATATATATATATATATATATATATATATATATATATATATATATATATATATATATATATATATATATATATATATATGTGTGAATAAAAATTCTGTATGCATGTAAAATATATAACATGATATAACAATATGATATGTGTCTGATATCATATCTTATGTATGATTAAAAAAATTATGAAACATTTAAAATATGCTGAGCGAATGTACATATATTTAAGATAATTGTTATAGATTATGTATTTGTACAAATTTAAAATGATAAATCACGTTCATAGATATATGAATGTATGTTGTTAGAGACCCCAAATTTACTTGTGCCCTGGCAGGACCGGATTTAAAGATTTGCCGCTTGTAGGCTACGATTTACGGCCCCAGTCACAATATTGTCCCACTTCGGGGAAAGGTAGCTGGTTAAATCTGCAAAATAGGGTGGTATGTGCTGTTTAAAATATATACACATATTAGAATCATCTATGTACCTTTATACACTAAATCGAAAGCGAAATAGGCGAATTTTTTAAAAAGTGTTCTACCATTTTTCTTTCAACTTCGAAATCTGGGTGGAGGGCGTGCACTTGCCCTCGCAGCGACCATGTTTGCTACGAAATATTAGTACTATACGTTTACGGTTAAGCATTAATTATTTGTTTTCCTTCTTAAAATTATGCGTATCTCTTTATAATAATTTTTTTATGCCGAATGCCGCTTTAATGGGTCGTAAATTTACCGCCCCAAAATATTCGCCGCTCTAGGCTGCAGCCTAATTACCCTATTTAAAAATCCGGCCCTGTGCCCCAAAAGATGTAAGTCGGGCCCCGATTCTAAACATTTGTTATTGCAAATTCAAGCAATAATTTCAAATAGAGATTTTTTCATATGAAAATAACAAGCAAAACAAACTTAAACATGGGTGATTTAAATTGCTTTTTTGCATAAATTATTTTGTAACAAAGAACAAACTTAAGAAATTTTAATTTCAAACCTGCACCGGTGACATTGCTCCCTTTTCTTTGGTGGATCGGCTGGAATGCAAGACAATTCTTGAAATACTTCATTGAAATCATCTTCAGCCATTATTAGAAAGAAAATAAAAAAGCTTAAGTAAATGAAATATTTAAAAAATATTAAGCTAACTTAATAAAATTTCATAGTAAACAAAATAGCGAAACCATAGTAATGAAAAAAAGAATTTTACAAATAATTTTGTTGCCAATTTAAAGGTTAAATATCTTGTTATTTTTTTATCCAAACATTTTTCACGATGATAAATGTATTCTCAACGTTGAAATCCCGCATAACGTTCTATTATTATTAATTATTTATAACAGAAAAATTTTCATCCTAAAATATTGTAACCTTTGACAACAAAAAAAAATCAAATATCCGAAAATCCGGATGTGAAACCGCAAAGCCACAAGCGATTGCGAAAGTGGAACTAGTTATTACCAGCTGATGATTGGCTACTGTGACTCTGACTGACTCCATCAAAATATTGTCAAAAGTCGAGATTTCAGTTTTTAGCCACTATTTTTTCAGGTAGACACGTAAATGAATTAAATTTCGATATTCCTTGTAAATTGGATTATTATTTTACTAGAAAATAAGGTGAGAATAGGTACATTTCAATCACACTTGCTTCTGTTATTGAATATAATATTTACGTTGTGTAAAATTTAAATAATTTTTCTTAGTATGTCAAAGTTGACAGCAATGTTTACCTCTAACATTGAAGTATTTTTTTTTTATCAAAAATTATTGCATTAAAATAAATAAACCTATTGGTTATGAAAAATGTGTATAACTTGATATTTACCTATAGATATATTTTATGCACGTAGAAATCGCATAATATGTGGTGACCTTTAGGCTGAATTAATGGGGAACATAGTATTTTTGTTAATTCATAGTATCATTTAGTCATTAAATATCTGCATTTACGAAGAAATATTGTGTAAAACATAGGTTAAAATTTATATTCAGTTTTTTCTTTACAAATTTACTGTATTTAAATTATTGGTTAGCTCTGAGAAAGTGCTTAATTGTGGTCTTTTAATTTTCCCTTTCAATTTCTATTTCTCCCTTTTAATTTTCCCCCCTAAAGTCTCCCTTTCATATTCGACTTAAGGTTATTTATTATTTTATAGTCTTGTGTGGCTAACTTTGTTGTAATTGTTATAATATTTGCATATCTTTACAAATTTATACCATGTCAAGTAAAAATGTCACCGTTTTTCCATTTTGTATTATTTTTGTTTAATCTTTGTTGGTTGCTTTTTTTGGTGCATAATGAGATAAACATTCACTTTAACTTTGGATCCATCTCATTTCATTCCTGATAGAATGGTCTGGCCGCAAGGATTTACCTGTGTAGTTTCTTTAGTTGATATTCTTATCAATATATTTTGTGTGGGATAAAATAACAAACTTTATAGATTTGTAATCAGTAAAGCAATTAACAAAGTTAAAACTTCACATGGGGTTTAATCTATGTATGGAGCTGTACTTATCAAGTTGTATTGAACTGGAATATGTATTGAATTCATGCGTTTCCACTGCCTAGAAACTTAATGGTGATTGCCAGGGCCGGATTTAAAGATTTGCCGCTTGTAGGCTACGATTTGCAGCCCCAGTCACAATTTTCCCCAATTCGGGAATTCATTATTTATACCATTATACCAAGGTAGCTGGTCAGCTGTAAAATAGGGTGGTATGTGTTGTTTAAATAAATAAACATATTATAATCATCTATATACCTTTACACACTAATTGAAAACGAAATAGGCGAATTCCTTTAAACTGTTCTACTATTTTTCTTTCAACTTCGAAATCCGGGAGGAAGGGTGCACTTGCCTCGCAGTGACCATGTTTGCTACGAAATATTTGTACTATATATACGTTTATAGTGTACGCATTAATGTAAATTATTTGTTTTCTTTCTAAATATATCCGTATCTTTATATATTTTTTATGCGAATGCCGCTATAATGGTCGTAAAATTGCCGCTCCAAAAATTCGCGCTCTAGGCTGCAGCTACTAGCCTATTAGAATCGTCTGTGACATAACAAGCTTCTCTATACAGGCCGATTAAGATTTGCCGCTTGTAGGCTACGATTTGCCGTCCATCAATATCTCTCTGGAAAGGTAGCTGGTTAGCGCAATAGGGATGTGTGTTAATAGATCCTATAAATCACAGTACTTTCACACTTATAAGTTGAAAACAAATCGCGAATTTCTTTAAACGTTTTACTATTTGTCTTTCAACTTCGAATCCGGAGAAGGGTGCACTGCCTCGCAGATATCATGTTTGCTACAAAATATTTGTACTATATATACGTTTATAGTGTACGCATTAATGTAAATTATTTGTTTTCTTTCTTAAATATATCCGTACAAGCATTGCACGTACGGGTAGTAACTGCGCAGGACCGAGGCTTAACAATTTTAGTTTGATTCATCTTTGACCACCGTAGCTTAGTGGTCGCATAAAAGGTTCGTATTCGAAAGGTCTCGGGTTCAAACACGCTTTCGGGCATTTTTAACGTTTTCATGAAGTATTTTAATTTCTATTTTTTTTTAAACTTTCATTGCAAATGGCTAGAATTGATGTTTTTTTTAGAGAAAACAAAATTCCCGGGGCCCCAAACGAGTGTTTAGGCTTTCAATGCGCCCTACAATACTGCCCATGTTGGATACTGATGTTTTTATAGAGAAAACAAAATTGCCCGGGGCCCAAAAAAAGTAATCTCAACTTTCAAGTATATGTACGTGCACGCAATGTAAACACGGTTCTAGTAAGCCCCGACTTGAACATGCGCATTAATACCCGTACACGTAATGCGTGAACGGTGCCTGTGCGCGTATTCTCTGCCTTTTTTTATGCCGAATGCCGCTATAATTGGTCGTAAAATTTGCCGCTCCAAAAAATTCGCCGCTCTAGGCTACTGCCTACTTAGCCTATTTAGAAATCCAGCCCTGGTGATTGCAAAATACAGGCCCAAAGTTTTTTTGTGTATTAATACTTCAGAGATTAATGAGCATGGACTGTAATTATAGTGATAAGGTTTGAGATCTTAGTGATCTAAGATTTCACAAGCAATCCTCATTAAAACAAATCATACAAAAATAAGGGGACATACAAAATGTGTTCGTTTTAAGCTTAATTTATTACATCCAACGGATTTAAAATGTCTCCCAGATAACTTAATTTAGTTCAAATTGACACAAATTCAGCTGAACCTTGTTTGAGTAAGGTTTGACTTATTCTTCAATGTATGAAGTCCATTGTTTTCATTACAATTTACAATTCATCCAATCGAAAAACAGCAAATTTTAAGATGAATAACTTTTGAATGACCTTTCGCTGGCTTGAAATTAAAGAAACGGACATAAAAAAAATCTCCTTCGCTAGTGAATACATATTTTTAAGCGGGAAAAATCCTATATTTTTTAATTTGGCGGCTTTTTGCATTATTTGGCGAATAAAATAAAATTTAAGTAGTTAAAACGAAACTAAAGAAAAAACTTCTTTAAGAAAGCCTTTTAGATATCATATTAATGGTATATTTTTTGCGTTACAACCAAGGAGTTAATTAAAAATTGTCGTTATAAGGGAAAATATTAAATGTTGAGGTCTATGGGCAACTCAAAGGACCAAACATTTATGGCGTTATGAACGCGTTGTTGTTGTAACTTAGTTTAACTGTATTTTAGCTTCCAGTCTACGTTTATAACGTAAAAAGTGGAAGGTATTATAATCGTTCAGTCCGTCCGACTGTCACCCACTTTCATAGCCGAAACTACAAATGCTACAGGCAAGTGTGATGCGTCAAAAAATTCAGCGCATCAAAATTAGAAGACATTGAAAATCTAAAAAAATTCGAATTCAAAGTACTTTAATTATTTAAAAAACTGCTAAATTTAATGCTCATTTGAAAAGCATAAGAAGCCATATTTATTATAATTAAATTGCCATTCGCAACAATCACTCAAGAAACTTTAATTCTTTTAAATAATAAATCCCCCAAAAAATTATTTTTGCGACATCAATCCGTTTGAAATGATGTCAAATATATTTCACTAAGAGATTCTTTGTTTGTATGTTGATATGAGAAATGTTTTGGTTCTATTTAAAAGAGAGTAATATTAGATTTTTATTCTTTGAAACATAAATTAATTTTGCAAATAATAGTAATAATTATTACTGAACAAGTAATTATTGAATTTTGAAATAAAATAAATGAAACTAACCAGATTCAGCATGTAAATGTTCATAATAGAATTAATATTGTGTTTGGCGACTTTTTTCCTGTTGCGCACAAATGTTGTGTGTGAGCGGGTTGAGTGACAGATTCTGTTACAAACCTACTTGTTTTCTTTCCAGATCCGCAATGCCACCCCGCCGAGGAGCATCCCCACACCTTCCCTGTGCCCCTCGGTGAAGCATGCCCAGGGTGCGAATCCAGTGGTCCAGCAGCAGCAGCAGTGGTGAAGCGGGCAGCATGCCCAGCGAGTGGTCCAAGAACGGCAGCCTCATCCACAAGCCCCCGAGGGGGTGGCTGCACCCGGACGCACAAGTGGCCTACGGGGGAGTCAAGTACGGCATACGGGTGAGTTAAAGGGTTACAGTATGCAATCCCTTAACCGGATGCTGCTGATACACTTAATTTTAATCTTTTAAGTTGGAATGGATCTACTACAGCATACGGGTTAGTTTACTCGAACGGTTACCATACAGATTGCGTGGGTTACAGTATGCAATCCCTTAACCGGATGCTGCTGATCCACTTAATTTTAATCTTTTAAGTGGGAATGGATCTACTACAGCATACGGGTTAGTTTACTTGAACGGTTACCATACAGATTGCGTGGGTTACAGTATGCAATCCCTTAACCGGATGCTGCTGATCCACTTAATTTTAATCTTTTAAGTGGGAACGGATCTACTACAGCATACGGGTTAGTTTACTCGAACGGTTACCATACAGATTGCGTGGGTTACAGTATGCAATCCCTTAACCGGATGCTGCTGATCCACTTAATTTTAATCTTTTAAGTGGGAATGGATCTACTACAACATACGGGTTAGTTTACTCGAACGGTTACCATACAGATTGCGTGGGTTACAGTATGCAATCCCTTAACCGGATGCTGCTGATCCACTTAATTTTAATCTTTTAAGTGGGAATGGATCTACTACAGCATACGGGTTAGTTTACTTGAACGGTTACCATACAGATTGCGTGGGTTACAGTATGCAATCCCTTAACCGGATGCTGCTGATCCACTTAATTTTAATCTTTTAAGTGGGAACGGATCTACTACAGCATACGGGTTAGTTTACTCGAACGGTTACCATACAGATTGCGTGGGTTACAGTATGCAATCCCTTAACCGGATGCTGCTGATCCACTTAATTTTAATCTTTTAAGTGGGAATGGATCTACTACAACATACGGGTTAGTTTACTCGAACGGTTACCATACAGATTGCGTGGGTTACAGTATGCAATCCCTTAACCGGATGCTGCTGATCCACTTAATTTTAATCTTTTAAGTGGGAATGGATCTACTACAGCATACGGGTTAGTTTACTTGAACGGTTACCATACAGATTGCGTGGGTTACAGTATGCAATCCCTTAACCGGATGCTGCTGATCCACTTAATTTTAATCTTTTAAGTGGGAACGGATCTACTACAGCATACGGGTTAGTTTACTCGAACGGTTACCATACAGATTGCGTGGGTTACAGTATGCAATCCTTAACCGGATGCTGCTGATCCACTTAATTTTAATCTTTTAAGTGGGAACGGATCTACTACAGCATACGGGTTAGTTTACTCGAACGGTTACCATACAGATTGCGTGGGTTACAGTATGCAATCCCTTAACCGGATGCTGCTGATCCACTTAATTTTAATCTTTTAAGTGGGAACGGATCTACTACAGCATACGGGTTAGTTTACTCGAACGGTTACCATACAGATTGCGTGGGTTACAGTATGCAATCCCTTAACCGGATGCTGCTGATCCACTTAATTTTAATCTTTTAAGTGGGAATGGATCTACTACAGCATACGGGTTAGTTTACTTGAACGGTTACCATACAGATTGCGTGGGTTACAGTATGCAATCCCTTAACCGGATGCTGCTGATCCACTTAATTTTAATCTTTTAAGTGGGAACGGATCTACTACAGCATACGGGTTAGTTTACTCGAACGGTTACCATACAGATTGCGTGTATCCACTGATTTTTAACTTCTTAAGACCTTTGCCTAAATTATGGCATTAGAACGCAGGGGCAATAAGGTTGCAGTTGGTTCCAACTCGGGTGTCGGCCTCATCACTTAAACATGTTTTCCACATCTTGAGGGGCAACAGTCTCACAGGAAGAATGAAAATCATGTCAATATTGGCTAGTCAATAAAGTGGGAGGAGCTTACTCTGTCATACCAACAACCAACAATGAAATCCAGGAATTAAAGCAGAAAGGATAAGTCATGTGAAACAAGCCAATATCTCTCATGTGGTTCAAGTGCAATATAATTCTGCCAAACGAAACATCTAGTTTACTGATATGGCTCAGTGATCCTGATTGAAACTCTAAGTAGATCTGAAATAGTTTTAACATGTTGCGGTGTTTTTAGCAATCTTGATTGGTCTTGTTGTTTCCAAGAAGGAATTTTTTTTTGTTTGCTCTTATATATAACATATCCATAAAATTTGTGGTTTTAGTAATAAATTTTGTTTTTTTCAGTATATCGGATGTCTGGAAGTTAATACATCGATGAAAAGCTTGGATTTTGATTTTCGTTCACAAGTTGCTAAGTATGTACTAGATCCTTTGTGTATCATAATAAATAATATGAACATATTAAAATTTTTCCCAAAACCTTAATTATTTTTTAATTGTGTAATTTATGTTATAGAGAATGTATCAATAAAGTATGCGAGACTGCTGGCTTAAAAACTATTGATAAAAAAAGAAAGGTGAGATGTTTTGTTTATTCATATTAGTTGTATTTTTTTAATTAGTTTTACTGCTTTCAGACAATTATAAGCTTGTTTCTCTTGTACCAGCATTTTTTATATTATTGAAGGCAATACATGCTATTGTTGTTTCTGGATAAAAACTTATTTATTTAAAGTTATCATGATAAATATTATTTGTAAATTTGGAGGCATAAATTTGCTTAATTTTCAGATTGACAAGCGAATCACGCGCATGTTAGCAGAAAAGCCAAACATGGATTATGCTGGCTCTAATGTCAACCTAGTAATAACATCTTCCAACATGACTCTATCTGTGATGGAGTCGGGAGAGGTAACGGAATATATTTTTTCAAAATATATAATTTAGTTGTTTTACGGTTAAGTTTAAATTAGAAATATGTTAAGGCCGTGTTTGGCGATTTTCTCTCTAAAGTGTATGAATAGGTCCATATTTATGCACCTTAGAAAAAACACTTAGAATTTATACACCTTAGAACAGCTTTCGTACCATATGGAAGCTGTTCTAAGGAACAGTTACTGTTTCAGAAAACCACTTGTTTTATAATGTTTAATTATGTGATTTCCAACACAGTACTGCGAAAGGTCCCAGGTTCGGGTCCGGGCATCGCCAAAATAACTGCTGACCTATAAACAGCCCGTGCAGCCAAAAATGTCTGACGAATAATACCCCGTGTTAGGGAGTGCACGTTAAATATCCTTCAAAGTCCTAACGCTGCGTACGATGTCGCCCTTCATGGTTGCGTTGGGTGCCTGTTCAGGTGTCGGCTCGTCACTTGACTGTGGTTCTAAAATACGCCGCCCGTCGCCAATAGCCCTTGTGTAGCTCTAGTGCGACGATAATTCACACCTAACCAAACCAACACAGCACTAAACCGATTTAATACTTTGTTTGGTATTTTATATTAAAAAAACCTATTATCTATTTAGTTTATATAGTATTAAATTTAGAATTTATATCTAAGTACCATTCATGTATCCTTTTTGTTTTTTAGGTTATAGCCAATCATGAAATGCCAAATGTATCTTTTGCTTCTGGAGGAGATGCTGTAAGTTCATTTTTTTTTGTTATAAAATTAAACAAGAGATATTTATTCTAAAATTTTGTTGATTCCTATACAAAGATTTGCTGATTTGAACTAAACTAAAAACACTTGTTAACAGAAAATATAAATGCATTGATTTCAAAAGTGGATTTTTGTTTAAGAAAATTGAAATGTTTTACAGTGTTTTTGACATTAAGGGTTCCTTAAATAGATTGTTTTCAACCCATTGCACAGTTATAATGTATCGGGAGATAAATTTCTTTGTTTAAATTAATAGATAATGATAAATTTAATCATTCAAACATATGAAGAAAGAAAGTGTTTTAATACAACAGAAAATGTTTTTACACAAAACTGCCTAGCAATTGCCTAAATTGTGACACAATAAATAGCTCACACTTCTGGGAAATATAATGCTGAGTCTGCAAAGGCATTATATCCTATACAAAGATTTGCTGATTTGAACTAAACTAAAAACACTTGTTAATAACAGAAAAAATATATGCATTGATTTCAAAAGTGGATTTTTGTTTAAAAAAATTGAAATGTTTTACAGTGTTTTTAGTATTAAGGGTTCCTTAAATAGATTGTTTTCAACCCACTGCACAGTTATAATGTATCGGGAGATAAATTTCTTTGTTTAAATTAATAGATAATGATAAATTTAACCATTCAAACATGTGAAGAAAGAGTTTTAATACAACAAGAAATGTTTTCACACAAAATTGCCTAACAATTGCCTGAATTGTGACACAATAAATAGCTCTCATTTCTGGGAAATATAATGCTGAGTCCAGGGTCGGATTTCTAAATAGGCTAAGTAGGCTGTAGCCTAGAGTGGCGAATTTTTGGGGACGGCAAATTTTATGACCAATTAAAGCGGCATTGGGCATTAAAAAAAATCTTATAAAGATTCTAATATTTTTAAGATAGAAAACAAATAATTTACATTAATACTTAAACCGTAAAAGTATATATAGTACTAATATTTAGTAGCAAACACGGCTTTGCGAGGGCAGTTGCACTCTCTCCCCCCGTATTTGGAAGTTGAAAGATTAATTGTAAATTGCAATAAATTCGTCTATTATTTTGTTTCGATTAAGAGTGTAAAGTTACATAGATGATTCTAATATGTAGACAGAAAAAATAGTCAAGAAACCTATATCTGGGATATCTTACAACGGAAGATGGGGACGGAAAAACACCTCTAGACGTCGACCAAAAAAAAGCACAAATAAATTCAATCCTAGCCTACAAGCGGCAAATCTTTAAATCCCGCCCTGGCTAAGTCTGCAAAAAGCATTAAAACCCCATTAAAAAAATCTAAAAATATAAAACTTCCTCTGACTCTATACATCCAATTCATTATTCTACTCTCCATTCAGGACACCTTAGATTTCATTGCCTACGTTGCCAAGGACGGCCGATTTGCCAGAGCCTGCTTTGTTCTTGAATGTGGAGGTGGCCTAGCCCAGGATGTCATCACAACCATCGGCCAAGCTTTCGAACTTCGGTTCAAGGAATTTCTCAAAAAGGCTCCTCGAGCCATTACTGTTCCTGACAGGTTTGTGGGTTTACTTAGGGTATTTTATTGACTTAACTGATAAAAATAAAGGTTTTTAAAAAGACAATTTGGAAGAGATTTAATGAGTTAGACTTTCATGCTGTGTGAAAATACTTCACCAGATGGTAAAAAGCCTCTTGCCCCCCCCCCAAGTGAAATTACACTCGATAAATAAAATTTAAATCTAGTGAAACTCATAGTTTCCTTTGCACAGAAGCCACGACCACGGGCGGAGCTATAAAACACGCGGAGCAATAAGATGAAGAGGAAATTTCAGCCCTTTTATTTTGTCTTCATCTGATTGCTCTGCGCGTTTTATAGCTCCGCCCGTGGTCGTGGCTTCTGTGCAAGGAAACTATGAGTTTAACTATAGTTCACAAAATTCACTTTCAATAATTGCTTTTGATAAATAAAATTGCAATGAGTACATGTCTAATAAATAGATTTTAATTAATTGTAATGGATAATTGATCTATCTTCATTAATTATAATTGATAATAATGAATTTTAATTCATTTTAGTGGATAATTAACTAGCTCCATTAATTAATAGGATTGAAAATAGATCTTGAACCCCCAAAACCAATTTCTGGGTCTGCCCACTTACAGTATTCAAATGTTACTTAATGAAGCTCCTGTGGTGGTTCACCACACACGCAACCCCAATATGCCATCAACAACTAGGTGGCGCTGATTTACCATCTCGTTCCTACCACTATTCTTCATTACAACGTTTATAGTAGTATATAAGCCGAGGTAACTAATCTCCACCTTGAGGATCCTTTTGGTAGACTGTGGGTTACTGAGGCCGCTACACTCCTTTATTATATGAATGTAAAAAGCTATTTTTCCGTATTTATGCTGAAAATTTTCAATTTAAAGGTTGGAGAATCCCGTGTTCAACGGCAGCGACTGTGCTTGGGGAGAAGATTCTGAGTACTACAATGACCTGCCCGGGAAAACTCCGCCCCAAGTTCCCCAACCCCCCCTTCCACCATTACCTGACTATCAGCAAAATGGGGTGGAGGTAGGTGTTTAACAATTGAAGAGCTTAGTGGAAGAACATGCTAAGTGACATTTCTGAAAAAAATTGAGATTTTTGTTACAATGTTTCTATAGTTCCTGCCACCCTTATTTGTTTGTACCGTCTTTCCCCCCTCGGTTTTGACTGAAAAACCGGTTGTTTCATGAGGCCGGTCTAAACCGGAAACTGGTTTTCTGGGGGGGGGGGAACGGTCTAAAAACCGGAAATCGTTTTTTTCTCAAAAACCGCCATCAGCGTTTTTTTTTAATTATATAATTTTTTTTTAAATGTTAGTTTTGCACTATGTTAACGGCATAGATAGCAAATGGGAGGAGTTAAATTTTTAATTAAAAACGATTAGAAAAAACGGAATAAAAAAGCACATTATAATTTTAAATAAGAAAGTAAGAATTAGGAAGAAAACCTAGAACTTAGTTTTCAACAAAACACTTAAACACTTCGTTCAATAAAACCAGGGTCGGTTTTACCAGCGTTGTAAAAAACCGTTTTTTCTCAAAAACCGCCATCCCTAACGTGTTCTAATTTGGTTGGCGGCGAGTATAACTTCTTTTATGATAACAAGTTTCCCCATTTTTCACAAACTTTAAATTTAGTATACTTTTTACGGTTTGCAAGTACCGTTTTCAACAGATCTTAGTACAAACTGAAAACTTTAAAGCTCATCTTCTCGTTTTCACCTTTTTGTCACTTAGCACGTTCTTCCACTAAGCTCTTCAATTGTTTATTTATAACTTCATTCAAGCAGGAATGAAAGTGTTAGTTGGGTTTCGAAAACAAAGTCTTCCCTCTGAATTAATCCAATGGGGGGAAAATATTTCTTTAAGGCGAGTTTCTCTAGCTGTATTGAATATTTAAATAAAATAATTTTTTTTTAATAAATGTAGTTGGCCCTCTATATGCCACTTTTTGAAATGGGTTTGAATAATTTTTAAATAAATTAATTTATAACTAAATATTCCAATTAATTTTAAAAAGTAGAATTATGGAACCCTGTAAACCAGCTAAATTTATCAAAATGTTTGCAAAAAGCTGGGGAATCCCCCCCCCCCCCCCAAGTGGAATAATTCAGAGAAAACCCCAGAGATACAGCTCTCATTCCCCACTGAATTGCTTATTCTTTTGAGACATGGCAATAATTTAAATTGATGTGTGTTTTGTGTTCCTTTACTGCAAAATATTATTTTAAACTTTATTAACTGAAGTAGTAAAAAGAAGAGTATGATATAAACATCATATTTCATCCTCAATTGCAGGTATCAGTAATGTATTTTTATTTAAAAAAAACCTAGCATGAAGGTCAAGCTCGATTTTTTTTAGTTTTCATGTTGTTTTTCATCCATTAAATAGTATGTGCATTTTTTTAAAGCAAATATAACTGTAGTCTGACCAGATTTGCTTTAGTGATTAACTTTTTCAACTACGAAATCATTAATTTTTCATAATCATATATTTGGCATTGTTTTTGTCTGAAAAAACTTAAAAGCAAATAAAACTTGGATGATTTGCTTCATTTTTATAGCTAGATAGTTGAGTTAGAAACTAAACTGTTTTGCGGAATACAAACGTCTGGTCACCTTATCTAAACATTAGTTTTTAGAAAAATTACCTCTAAAATGCAGACTTTTAAATATATATTTGTTTGAAAAATAGGTTTACATAAAAATATATATAGAGGCCCCGTGGCTCAGTGGTAGTGCTTTGCATTGCTGTGCCACAGGTCCGGGGTTCGAATCCCGGATTGGGCGAGGTTGACCCATCCTTTCATCCCTTAAGTGGGTCGATAAAATGGGTACCAAGCACGCTTGGGAACTAAACACTGTGGGTTCTGCGTGAGGCTGACC
The DNA here is from genome assembly GCA_019343175.1 of Oedothorax gibbosus. Classification (NCBI taxonomy): domain Eukaryota; kingdom Metazoa; phylum Arthropoda; class Arachnida; order Araneae; family Linyphiidae; genus Oedothorax; species Oedothorax gibbosus. The sequence goes on from CM033276.1 coordinate 124,692, forward strand.
ACCTTACCGGGACATATGCCTAGCACCCCAGAGCCCTAAGTCACGAAAGCTGAAATGGGCACGGCAGGCCTTGGCCCACTACTATTGGGCTGTTGTGCCGAGGAGTTTAGTTTAAAAATATATATGTTGTAGTCTCTGCACTCTATGGGATTAGCTAACTGCAATTTACTCTCTGCTTGACATGGTTTCGCATAGAATCTCTTTGAATTGATCTTATTAAAATATATTTGTCAAAACTGTTTTATTGTTAACAGTAAATGATCTAGCTCAGCGGTTCCCAACCTGGGGGCGATCGCTCCCAAGTGGGTGATTTGTGTTATCAAGGGGGCAAAAAATACTTGAGGGGCAATCAGGGTTTGATGAGTATTCAAAGGGGGGAAATTAAAATAATGTACCTTTGTACAGTAAAACCATTCTCCAACCATAACCAAACCATCCAATTTTTACATGCAACTCTTTTAAATTTTCTAGAAACCAGTAAAAATATCTTAGTTAATTATTTCACTTTTGTTCTTTAAAAATATGTTTTTTATGTTTTTTCTATTTTATTTCAAAGTGACCGTATAAAGCTTTTTTGGTTGCTTTTATAAACGGTAGTAAGTGTTATAAAACTGTTTTATAGTTGCACTTTAACTCAAATTATGATTAGACATAACATGAAAATTAAAAGGGGGTGATGGATGTTGATCCTAAAATACGAGGCGATGGTCCAGAAAAGGTTGGGAACCACTGATCCAGCTAAAAAAAATTATATAGATATATACATAAATTCAATATAATTTCTTCATGAATAATTTTTTGCAGGCATGATTTTAAAAACATAATTTTGTGTTTTGTTTAACCATTCAAATATTACTTCAATTGTAAATTTCACAAGATGCGTACAAATATGCCGTATATTTTGGAGGCCACATTTGATAACTTATTTTGTTTAAATTTTAATTTAAATAGTTTTATTTACTATTTAAAAATATTTATTACAGCACACTGTATCAGACACTTTCAATATCACCGAATCCTCATCATCCAAAAATCATAAATTTCCATCAGTAGAACCAGGTTAGTGAATTTTTACTTTATGTTATATTTTTATTATTTTTCAATTTGCATACTTTAAAGCTAACGAAATTTTCCTTTTTTTTTATAGAATATGTAAATAGTAGTGTTATTCCCTCTGCAGAACAAAGTTGCTCTACAGATTCTTTTGATATGCGTAAGTTGTTTAGCTCTCTTGGAACTTTAATCTGTACTGAAAAAATCCTTATTGTTTTTTGTTACAGTTACTTAATTATATTTGTAATTGTTTAAAAAAAATTATAATAGGCCAATCTTTTTATGAGTAACCTTCTTTCAAAGTTAAAACATCCCATACATTAATCTATCTGCCTTGTAATCTATTTAAAGTGTTTCTTCACTATAAATAGTTAATTTAATTATCTTTTTTTAGAATTGCCAATTACTAAGTAAATTTACAGACACCTTAATCTACTTAACTTCGATGTTCACGAAAACTGTCAATGAAGAGAAGGGTTTTTCCCCTGTACTCTTCAATTTCTTTATCCAATTAATGACACTGTTCATAACACTTTGCTACTTCCTCCAGAGCCCATCGAATCTGCCTTACAGCCATCAGAACCATCATCGTCATCACAACCACCCCCTCCCCCCCGGCACCGCGCATCCCCCCCTCTCATCCACATGACCCAAGGACCCAACAAACCCAGATGGCCCGCGGGTCTAGCCAACCACAGAGTTGTCCTGCTCCAAGAGGAGTGGTTCCACGGGCCCATTTCGAGGAGGGATTAGGAATCGTTGGTGGTGAGGGATGGCGACTTCTTGGTGAGGGAGTCGCAGGGGTCCCCAGGGCAGTATGTGCTGACTGGCATGCAGGGGGGTACTCGGAAGCATCTGCTGTTGGTGGATCCTGAAGGAGTGGTGAGTACAAAAGCCCGTTTTTAAAAAAAAAATTTGGTATTATATAGGAAGTAAAATTATTCAATAGTATATGTGTCCAAATTTCTTCAAAAACTGCTTAGCCTTTTAAAATAAACTTATCTGTTGTGGTACCAAAACAAGTTGAAAAGACCTGCACAGGTATTCAAGACAGAAGAGCTTAGTCAGTAAGGTACTTGCCTTGCACGCCAAAGATGTTGGGTTCGGGCTGAATTTTCTGTTGAGCTATAAAGGGTCTCTGCAGCTAATACACCATGTAGAAAGAGTGCTAATTAAATATGCTTCAAAGTCCCTGCGTAAGATATCGCCCTTAAAAAAGTGCGTTGGGTGGCTACTCAGCATTTGATTAAGGTTCAAAAATAGGACGGCCATCACTAAAAGCTGTTGTGCAGCTCTATTTAATTAAACTAACAAAAAAACATGGTGTCCCGCGGTCCTGGCCAACCACAGAGTTGTCCTGCTCCAAGAGGAGTGGTATCACGGCCTATCTCGAGGAGGGATTCCGAGTCCTTGGTTGTGAGGGATGGCGACTTTCTCGTGAGGGGAATCGCAGGGGACCCCTGGGCAGTATGTGCAGACTGGCATTCAGAGGGGTACTCGGATGCATGCCAAAGATCCCAGGTTCGGGCCAAAATCTATCCTGAGCTATTATATTAAACAGTTTGTGCTGCCTAGGTTATAAATATAACTCTTTCACAATAGCCTTTGTATAGCTCTAGTTAATTAAACTAACTCACAAAAAAAAGCATCTGCTCTTAGTGGATCCTGAAGGAGTGGTGAGTATCAAAGGCCCATTTCTGGTTCCCTTTTCCGTTAATATAACTGGAATAAAATGTTCAATTGCCTAATAAGAAGTATAAGGTAATGGAAGTATTGCCATGGGGTTGAAATACAACAAGTAGGTTTGTAACATAATCTGTCACAACCGGCTTCCACACAACAGTTGTGTTTAACAGGTAAAAAGACGCCAAACACAGCATTGATATTCTATATTAAACATTTACATGCTAAATTTGGTTGGTTTCATTTATTTTATTTCGAAAATTCATTAATTATTACTTATCGTTTGCAAAAATTAATTTATATTTCAAAGAATAAATATGTAATATTCCTCGCTTTTAAATAGAATAAAAATATTTCATATCGACATACAAAGAATCTCGTAGTGAAATATATGTGACGTCATTTCAAACTGATCGATGTCGCAAAAATTAATTTATTGTCTAAAAGAATTAAAGTTTCTCGAGCGATTGTTGCAAATGGCAATGGTGATTTAATTCTAATAAAAATGGCTTCCTATGCTTTTTAAAGGAGCATTCAATGTTGTAGTTTTTTAAATAATTGAAGTACTTCGAATTCGAATTCTTCTCTGAAATTTTCAATGTATTCTAATTTCGATGCGCTGAATTTTTTGACGTATCACACTTGTCCGTAGCATTTATAGTTTGGGCTATGAAAGCTATGAAATAAACGTAGTGTGGAAGCTAAAAGGGAGATTTTGTGTTTCTACACGATTCTATAAAAGTGGTTCTTGAACATTAGTCCGTCCGTCTGTCTGAAATCACTTTATGGCTCAAGCTAAAAAGAGCTACAGACTTCAAATTTGATGCACGAGTTTCCCTATGTCCGTCATTGGAATTTTTTTAAGAAAATCATATGGAAGCAAATAGTTGCTTCCAAAGAACTTTTTGGTTTTAAAGATATTGAAATTACTTTATAGGGTGTGTAATTTCTTTCAAATGTGTATTAATGAGTGTTAATTGAAATTCGCATAGTGTTACACACCCCTAGTTTTCATTAGTATTTATGTATCCACATTTCTTCATAAACTTGCCTGGTACCATAAAAAATGTATTTGAAGCAAGTTCTAATAACGTCTTTTGCTGTACCAAAAACAAATTGCAAAGTCTCACACTCGTATTTACCAACTTTGGTAAATTTTATTTAAAAATTTCTTTTATTTTTTCTGATTAGTCACTTCCAGCTTTATTCCACAATGTAAAGTTATTACCGGTTATTCTTGGAAGGATAATACAAGATTTTCCCATTAGTTGTATGATGGTTCCAGCAATTGTTACCACTCTAAATGGTTCGGCATGATCACAGTGACAATGTTAAGATGCCGTACAAAACACACTGGTCGAATTAATTTTTAAAAAGGTTTATTTAAGCAATTTTTGTTTATTTTTTAACCCTGTACAATTAAATAATCATTAAAATTTAATTTGATATGCTTTCTATCTTATTATTCTAGTCACAAATATTTACAAAAAAAGGAGAGAAAATGAATTGTAATATCATTTAAACATTTACACTAATGCCAATGAGTTCGCCACATTGAAATTGGTATACATGTGCATGCATAATTATTAAAAAAAATTGTGTTGATATTTGGTGACAGTTTCACTATGATCATTTGAACATGTTCAAAACTTTGTTTTCATGAGGTAGTAAAAAATCGTTTTATGGGCAATTAATTACATGTTGACAATATTTTTGAATGTTATTCATAAACACTACTTTTTTGCTGGTGTAAGTTTATTCAGTTAAAAAAAAATAGAGCTAACTGATTTGAATTTTTTTTTCAGGTCCGTACGAAAGACCGAACTTTCGAAAGTGTAACCCATCTTGTGAGCTTTCATAGTGATAACGGCCTGCCTATAATATCTGCAGAGAGCACCCTGATATTGAGGAATCCTATACCGAGAACTATGTTGCCATCTCGCTGAGTGAAGATCTTGAAATATTTAAGACAAAAGTGATAATACTTAAGCTTAAGTGATAACTTTTCCAAATGTTTATGGGGAATAAGCGCCTGCTGGACCAAGCTAATGTCTCAGTGTTAATCCAATGAAGAAAAATAATAATTTCTTAGCCACATTTCTCCGGCTGTATTGAATGTTCTTACAAACAGGTTTTTAATATGATAAACAGGGTTCGTACGCCTCCTGAAATTCTTGAAAAACTCCTCCTGTATTCTAAATCCTGAAAAACTATCTCCTGAATTTCATTTCCCCCCCCCCCCCTAAGGCCCCTTATAACTCCTGAAATTTATGTCTCATCTCCTGCTATTTCCACCCTCTCCAGAAGAAATTGACGAGACGAATCGTTTTTCTCTTTTCTCTGCCGTTTTTTTCTCCCGTACTTTATTCGGAATGAGTCTACTGTGCGCGCCCACTAAAAATGGAGTTCGGACATTGCGATACTAGTTAATATCCCAAAATTTTCATAACAATTTAGGCGAAGATTCCCCCCCCCCCCCCCCCTTCTGTTTCATCATTTGAAGTGTATTGAAGTCACTAATGCGATAATAAACAAACATATTTAATTTTATTCCTCGTTACCTCCTGAATTTTCATTGCTGCACTCCTGAAAATCTACTTAGAAACTCCCGAATTTCACTATCATGGATAGAGTATGAACCCTGGATAAATGCAGCTGGCCTACAAGACTCTATAATCCCACTTTTTGAAATGCGTGCGAATATTTTTAAAATTTCCAATAACTAATTTTACACAAAATATTCGAAGCAATTTTTAAAAAAATGGGATTATGGAGACCAGTAAATCATCCACATTTATGATTAAAAAAACTGTTTGTAAAAACATTCGATACAGCCGGAGTGGTTTGACTTTAATTATTTATTGAAACTTAAAAAATATAAATATTCGAACCCATTTCAAAAAGTGGAATTGTTGAGACCTGTAAGTTATCTTTCTACATTTATCACATAAAAAAAAAGTTTGTGAAAATATTCAATACAGAGAGAGAGAAATGTGGTTTCGAAAATATTTTTCCCATTGGATTAACACTGAGGCACTTTGGTTTGGAGACCTGCGATCGATTGGGCTCATTCCCCTTCAAGACCTGTTAAAGAATTTTCACACCATATTTCCAGCATAAATCGACCAATGCATTTTTCTCATCTGTATAACGTTAGCACATTGTTTAACGCCGCATTTCATAACTTTATTCAAACCGATTGTTGTAAAGGTTTTAATGTAACACTTAGTATTTAAATGAATCTTTTATAATACATGTTTTAAAATTGCATTTATTAAATGTGCATGATTTTACCTACTTAATTGTATGTGCTTATGAATCATAGATATCATAGTTAAAGTATTAGATTGGCAGATTACATGACCTCCAATGCTAATGACGGGGCATGCACGGAGACCAGAATAAGAGGGCAATGGGGCCAGGGCTGCCACCAGTTTTAGGAGAAAAACACTATGAAAAAATACCATTTAATTCTAAAAATACAAAAACATACCATAAAAATACTAGCAAAGTGTATCACGTTTTTTTTAAAGTCACTAAAAAGATTTCAAAATGCAGCTAAAATTTTTATGGTCTTGTTTTGTAATTTTAGAATTAAATGGTATTTTTTCGTAGTGTTTTTCTCCTAAAACTGGTGGCAACCCTGGCCCTATTGCCCTCCTATTCTGGTCTCCATGCACGTCCCGTCATTAGCATTGAAGGTCATGTGATCTGCCAATCTAATACTTTAACTATGATATCTATGTTATTAACATTGTCTACTTTTTCTGCACAAATGTTTGTTTTGTATAATTTGTATAGTTTTGTGGTTGCATTCCTCTTGTTGTACAAATTGAAGAACTACAAAATTTCTACTTAAAAAGGAAAGTATCACACAATTTTCATTAGTGTAAAAATTTTTAGTTGTTTTTATTAAATTTTTAATCTAGGGTTTCAGGAAAAATTTTATTTGATTTTTAAATGTCATATTTTTTTTTTTAAATTTTTAACTAACATAACTTGATTCTAATTTAATGAAGCTGGTCTACATTTATCTATGGAATTTATTTATTTTTGTTATTATAACTTTTCTCAAAAATGCATACTTAAATTATGTTTTTCAAAATATAAAGAAATGTTAGACAAATTTAAAAAAAAATTGGTTAAGTAAATGAAATAATAAGTCACATACAAAATAGGAAAACTTTGTTTTTGCACATTTTACTTTTCAAACAAATATTGTAAAGAAATATTTGCCCAAAATTATGAAATTGTAAAACGTACTGTATCTACGAATGTGTTAAATTGTCATTTCTATATTATATTGATCTCTTTCTAATATAAAATAGAATAGAGTGAATATATAATTATTTGTTTTGATATTTATAAAGTACCTATCGATTTCTCCGTAGCAATTATAAGTTAAAAGTTCTGAAGCAATATAATTCCTAATTTTGTAACAGCTATGGTAAATCATAGTATATGCTGTTACAGTATACCAAGTATTCATAAGGCGCGTTCTCGTGCACGAGAATTGGGAGGAATATACTGGGATTTAGGAACAAAAATCCCTTCGTTAGGGAAAATTGGGGGTTCGGGAATCGTACCCGCATTCTTCCTAGTCATTGTACCGGCATTTATCCGTGATGCATTGCGGTTTTGAGAGTTAAAACCAAACAAAAATGGCAGACAGGTGGAGAGAGGATGAAATTCGTTTCCTATTATCTTTTTAACGTGTTTAACCTCCCTCTAATTTTTAATAGAAGGATAGTTTTAAGAATTTGCTGCAAAGCCATTGCGGCTTAAAAAATAAACAAACTCTACAACGTGACTGAAAGTAAACAGGATGCGACGTTAAACCATACGTCATTTCCGAAGTCCCGGTATATTCTGGGTACTCATGTGAACGGGTGTTTTTGGTTTCAGGAATTGAGCCAGTTTAATACCGGTACTTAGTCCGTGCATGTGAACACGCCTTTACTGTTGTTATAAATGTGCCAAAACAGGGCTTAGTTTCAGACAGGGATCTGAACCCTCTGCAAATTATAGATTTTGTTTCAAAATATTTATATTACTATTGAATTTTAGAGACTTATGAATGACTGGATCTTAAAGAGTAATTACCATAAGAAAAACTTGCATTTTTCTTTTAACAGTTTTGTGTGTACAAAAAATCTTACTTGAGAGTGCAAGCCCTTCTTAGGCTTGGAAATTTCCCTTAAAGTGTTTATTTCTTGGGGTATTTTAATATTTGTTATGATTGTGCATGTTATTGTACAGAATTAAAAAAAATTCCAAATATATCTTTTATCTTATTTGGTTTTTAAATTGCTATTTTTCTTTCTTTAAAATTTCAGACCTCTTTATGAAGCTTATTTTTTTAATGTTAAAGTTTTTTTTAATCTAAACATCTACATACACTAATGGGAATATTTCTTGTGATGTCACATGCTCCGAACTGCAATTTCCTTGGTTATTTTTTTTTCTTTGACAGTGTTGAAGCAAGCTAATTGGTTTTTTGGTTTTTTATAACGTCACACGCTCCAAACTGCAATTCATTGTTTGTTTGTTTTTCTTTGACAAAACGTTGAAACAAGCCCATTGCATGTTTAATACATTTTTATGAAATACTAAAACTGAAACTTTTCTACCTGACTATTTGTTTGTTTTAAAATCTAATTTTTTTAAAATAATTTTTTTTTGTGTGTGCTGAAGTTGTTAAACATGCAATTTTTGCATGCATTAACATGTTTGATGTTAGTTCAGACAATCACTTTTTTTATTGCCAATGCTTATGTAGGCTGCTACTTATATTTTTGTTAACTTTTGGCTGTGTCCTGACTATGACATCAAATGCAACAAAACTTGGCGACCGCCAAGGGCGTCAAGCAATGCAATAGCATGTGGCTGACTCTGCCAAGTCGCCAAGTTTTGCTGCATTTGTGGCATTTGATGTCGTAGTCAGGACACAGCCTTTAATATTTAAAATCAATGTTTCATTTTATATTCCTAGAGTAGGCTCCCTCTTATCTATACTCTGTTTGATCAGATCTCTGCTTTAATCAGTTAATTTTGTATCCTTAAAGTATAAAAAAATTATATAAATGTATGTGTGGGCTAAAAATACTGTGTTTTGTTTTTAAATGCTATGGGTTTTTTTGTGTGCCAAACTTCTAGGCTTCAATAAAAAAAAGTTAATGCTTAATACATTGAATAAAATGATAAATGATTTAGATCATGCATTTATAAGGCAAATTAATGTCGAAACATGCTAAACCTGAATTTTTTCCACATCTCCGGTTTAACCGGATTTTTCTTAACTGGTTTAGTCTTGGTCCTATTGAAGCCGCTTTAGAGGGTGTCTACACTGTGTGTGTTTCAAAAGAATAAATTACAAGGCTAATAAAGCTGTTGTAACTGTAAGTGTGCAGGGCCGGATTTAAAGATTTGCCGCCTGTAGGCTACAATTGATTTGCCACCCCTGTCACAATATTCTCTACGGAGAAAGGTAGCTGCAAAATAGGGTGGTATGTGCTGTTTAAAATAAATACACATATTAGAATCATCTATGTACCTTTACACACTAAATCAAAAGCGAAATAGGCGAATTTTTTAAACTGTTCTACTCTTTTTCTTTCAACTTCGAAATCCGGGAGGATGGGGTGCAATTGCCCTCACAGCAACCATGTTTGCTACGAAATATTAGTGCTATATATACGTTTGCGGTTTACGCATTAATGAAAATAATTTGTTTTCTTTCCTAAAAATATTCGTATCTTTATAATAACTTTTTTATACCGAATGTCACTTTAATGGGTCGTAAAATTTGCCGCCCCGTTCTAGGCTACAGCCTACTTAGCCTATTTAGAAATCTGGCCCTGTAAGTGTGATGTTAAACCAAACAAGCCAAATCAAAATAAACTAATCCTCTCCCTTCATTTACATTAAGTTGATTACGAAATGAACATCTTAAACTGACAAATAAATAGCATACATTTTGAGGAATGAAACTTATGATGTTGCTGATTTTATAAATACCTGTATTTATATTTATATTATTAGTATTTATTAATGTATTTATATTTGGTATTTCGTTACTAATTTAGGTGGCAGTCATGAATAACATTTTTGTATTGATGCATTCTTATATTTATAATCTTGTTGTGATTTAAAATTTTTATTGTATGTAAATTCATGTGTCAAACCTTTTTAAAACGACATGTTTCAAAGTATTATTTTAACACTACGTGGAATGGATAGCAATGTTTTATGTGCATTATTGTTACCGTGGTTTGCTGTAAATTGTTTGCATTCTTGTATGGTATTTTTTGTTACCTAGTACAGTCCCTGGACAAATTATTAGACACACTGCAAGATTTCATGTATCAATCAATGATGTACAAAATGCCTTTAGAATGACATTTGTGTTCCTAAACTTAAGATATTGAATAGAAAATACTATCTACTATACTTAATACATATATCAACATCTTTTTTAATGATATGGCATTCTTTGGTATGTTTTCATCATTACTAAAACAAATACAGTGCGTCTAATAATTTGTCTAGGGACTGTATATTACTCTTTTTAAATATTTATTACAAAGTGAATGTTTTTTCATAAAAAAATGTTTTAATTTATTCATGAAATTAAACATGCTAAAATTACATATCAAAAGCAGCTATCAATTCTAATTATATCCAAAAGCAGTTAAGAATCATTTGACAGCTATACTCTTTTTTTAAAATAGCCCTTGTTTAGCTCTAGTGCGACATTAATTCCATCAAACCAACCAATATATTTGAAAAATATTTAATTGTTAATACTGTAGCTTAAAATTTAGTGTATCTATATTCTATCTTATTTGAGGTCCTGTTTTAACCATTTTTTTTACATAAAGTATGAATAAACATTTTAATTTAGACGGTAATAATTAAAAAAAAAATATGAATGTTGATTAACTTTTTTGCAAATAACACTTAAATTTTTTTTGATTTTCTTTTATTCATATTAGGATGCATACTTTTAATCTCTCTAATGATTTAATTTTAACATAAAATATTTTTTATGCCCACAATAGAATTTGTATGCATATCTAATTATGCACAATTTTTAAAGTAAAAATATCCGAAATAATTAAAAGGCGATTTGGATTTTTTTTTAATGATACATCTTGCTGCAAGAGTTGGTTGACAAAAATTAAACAATTTTACGATACGCAAAACAGTTAAGTAACGTAAATTATGTTTTCTTTTTAATATCTTGTTTTATTTTACACCTAAATTTATATGCCTTTGTAAAAATGATCCCTTTAAAAAACTGGTTATTCAATTTTAAACTGCTAACCGGTTTGAAAATGTATAATAGAAACAATGGCAGAGAGTTAAATTTGCGTGTGCATAAGTTAACCAATTAAAAGTGGTATTGTACACTGCTCAAAAGAATTACATTTACATTTTCCAATAATTAACTTAAATTAATAATTTAATTATTAATTTATGCATAGCAAATATTATGCATTACATACACTGCTCAAAAGAATTAGGAGAATGTGTGGTTCAAACCCTTTCACCCCAAATGGTTCCATTTGGAATCACTAGCTTGCATTTTTTTCCCCCTCACTAAGTTGAGCTTGCTCTTATTTATCGTTAGATGGAAGAATTATGTCTTTTGAAAAATTAAATAACATTTGTTTTAATTAAATGAAAATATGAAAAACATGGTAAAATAAAATTCACTCCCAAAACAATTATGAAATAAATTGACCCTAAATTCTTCACCCTTGCATTCTTAGATGTTTAAAAATTGATTTTAACTGTTTTTAACAAATAAAGATTTAAAAAAATTATTGTTATAATTTATTCAAAAGTTATGATTCCAATTCCCCCCCCCCCCCTTAAATTTAAGTTAAAAAAAATATGATTTTTCCCCCCTGTTTGTTATTATTTCATTCTGGATGCGTAATGAATCTCTTTCACAAGTTTTTGATTTTTAGAATAAAAAATAAAACGTTGGAACTGAAAGGGTTAACAAAAGTACGCAAAGTGCTCCCCTAATTCTTTTGAGCAATGTAGTTTTTAAGGGATTATTTTCCCTTATTTAAACAGCCATTAATAAATTTGTATTATGAACCACTTATTACTTATTTTAATGCCAGATATTTAAATATTATCTAATGTTTGTTAAAAATGATAAAATCTGATTGAATTGTTTTTTACGTTTTCTGTAATAATTACCTACCTAGTTCCTTGCAATTGCTTGTATTTGTATTTTTTTTAAATAAAAAATATTTAAGATTGTTATGTAAAATATGCCAATGCAATGTATTAAAAAATATTGTTATTTATTAGCTATACTCAAGGAGATACTTTATTTATCAATGTTTTATTCTACTACTTAATTTGTTTTTATTCATGGCCATATTCAAAGTTCCTTTGTTAGCGTTTGAAATTGTAAATGTATATTATATGACATTTTTTTATTTTGTATTTTATTGATAGTTAACGAAGTCTGTATTGTTTAATTGGGCAGCTTTTTTTTAGGGTTTTGTGCATTTCAAAGGGTTATTAAGTAATAAAATATATTTTGAAAAAAGTGTGGGATGTATTTTTATTTTGTTGGTAAATTTTTTTTTCTGAATTTTAATTTTTAAGGTTATTTAAAAAATAAACATCTACGAACCACTAGCCAATTTTAAAAGTCAATACTAATGATTTCCTTTTTTAAGTAAGTTATAAATTAACTACTGTTACATTCTGCACTAATTACACAGCTATTCTAATCAACATTTTGTGTTATCCTTAAATTCATAATATCTATTTTTACTGATGTTTTGAACACAATCGAATCTCAACTACTGGTAATGGGCTTGTTTCATGTGGGATCTGGCAACAGCCCTGCGGTCTTGTTTTCATTTTTCTCGAATTACTTTTGTTGATATTCGAAATTGAGTTTTTTAAGAATAAGTAATTTCAGTTGTTATTTTTTTAAATTACAACTTCTTGCTGTGCTGTTGGTTGTTTTAATCATTTATCAAGGAAAACTTGCATTAAAAGAAGTTGGAATTTTAAAAAAATAACAACTAAAATATTCTTAGAAAACTCATTTTGGAATACCAAGGCAAAAGTAATTCGAGAAAAATGAAAACAAGACCGCGAGCTGTTGCCAGATCCCTCGTGAAACAAGCCCATTGAAGAGCTTTATAAAAGGTAAAAAATATACTTAATTTAAAGTTTATGAAAAGGGGGACCCTGTAATCTTTAAAAGATGGAATAATATGTTCATTGACACAAAAATCTCAATTTTTTCATAAATGTCACTTAGCACATTCTTCCACTAAGCTTTTCAATAGGTAACATTTAATTTAGGTTTCGTTTTTTTTTTAATTTAAAAGTGACAAACAAAAGTTTTACCTAAAGGAATTTTAATAGAAAGAATAATAAATCATCGTTCTTACAAAATACTTTTAAACCTAAAATTAAGAAAGTAATTTTTTGTTAAGATTTTTTTTAATGTAATGTTTCATTTCTGTGATACTGACTTAATATTTTAATTTGTTTTACAGTTATAGTATATTAATGCTTACAAAATTAGTAGGAACAAAAATTAGTGAAAAGTTGTTAATTAACTTTTGATTAAATTTGTTTTTGTATAACCTAATGTTTAAAAACTTAATTTTCATAAGTGTATATATAAATATTGTAAAAATAAGTGAATAAAAGTTTGTGCTAAACAGACCTTTTTCTTCCACAAAAAGTAAAATTTTAAAAAATAAACAGTAAAACATAAAAATAATATTCTTTTATTTAGAAATACATTTCAATAGAACAGAAATTGAATTACGAAGAAAATCTGCAACATCGTAAGACAAAAATATTAGTTTTAAATTTACAAAAAGGCAAGCTAAACGTAGATAATTTGTTTTTAATAAGAAAAGCTAAACCTTAATGGAATGAGCAAAGAATAACATAAAATTTTTAAATTTTTTTCCAACATATATTGACTCAAAACGAATAGTTTGAGACGACATAGTTTGTACGATACGTATACAAATTTGCATAGCATGGTTGAAATATTTTAGCATTACTGACTCAGAGAAAAATACTACAAGAAAAATAGATTATATAGTTGTACTAGTAATGGAGAATCGGTTATTAAAGCGACAGTAAAACTAATTTTACATTTGACTATACTTGCTTTATTTCACTATACAGTTTAATTTGGTCCCTTGGTAAGTGAAATCAGGGTTTCAATGTACTAATAACAAAATAATGCATTCACATTGCATAAGTTGTAAAAATACACAAGTTTAAAAAATTACAAATAAATATTTTTTAATATCAAAATCACTTAAATTTAAAATTATTAAAAAAACATACAACCTTATTGAACACGAAATACTTTTATTTATAAAAAAAAGAAATATATGACAAAAATTTATTTACCCATTACAAAGACTAGTATGCAATACTTATTAAAAATGCCATTAAGTTACAAATGAAGGCTCTAGTTGCATTCTCCAAGGGATAACTAAGATACAGGGACCGATCCGTTCATTGGCGACTTCTGACTATTGTAAATTCAATTGGATGAAGGCACCAATAAATGGGCCGGACACTATACCTTAAGTTATACTTCGAAAAATGTGATTTTTACAACTGGACCCTTAAAATTAAACAAAACGCAAAATAAAGGCACAGATAGCTATAAAAAAATCATAACAGCACATAAATAACAAAAAAAGTTAATAAAATTACCCCCCTCAACTACCTAAAATTGTATAATTTGGTTGTTTTGATAACACCACACTAGAGCCTTTAAAACTGTTGCTAATGCCAAAGGAAAAGACATGACCACCGTTCTTTATAATTAAGGACCACAATATTTGTAACACAAACATGTTTTGTGTATAACATCCTCTAATACGCATCTTTTGCGGGATTAAAAGGAAGATAGTGACGAAATAAATTCTAAAAATTGAAAGTTAAAATGGGAATGATAAAGTAATTTTCAAAGGTTGAATTTCACAGGATAGCTACCGGGTGGCCCAGCGGGTAATGTTTGAAACAAAGCTACAAATGGCCAGATGTGATGAAAATGTGAAGGCAGTTCAACGAGCATGGTAGGAGAAGTTCCACAAAAAGAATTGGCCAAACAAAAGGAGTATGGAGGAAGGTGTGGGTAAGGAGTATGGTTGGATTCGAGAACCGCCTAACTACTGTCCTTGTTAAAGATGGCAGGCATTTCGAACCTCTTTATCATTAATTGCCCAATATGTCCATTCAATAAATGTCATTAAATTCTTCTCATGTCTCTTATTTGTTTTTATTTTTTCATTTGTTTCAAACATTACCCGCTGGGCCACCCGGTATTTAAATATGTTTGAATAAAAATAGGCTAAGAGGGGTCTACTCTGAAAACATAAATACATATATTAAAGGATATGCAAAGGAATGTTGTTAAAAACACGAGAGTATTATATGCTCCTGAACAATAAAAAATAATAAATATCGTGAGTTTAAATAATCAAAGAAACTCTTATTATTTAACATGGAATTTAACCACTTAACAAAAGGATTTGTTTTCAGAATCCATCAAAATTAAAATAAAAGTAAAATTGGACGTTTGGTTAGTTGATTTAAATTTTTTAAAATTCGGTTTAAAAATAAAAGTTTGACCATAGATCAACAGCCAAATCTAGCATGAGAAACATAAAAGGATAGTGGCATTAAAAATACAGGATCAGTTCCAACCATTTCCTTCTATTGTTAAGTGGTTAAAAAAATCTAATGTTAAAAATATATGAAGAGTACAGGGGAAAAACCGCTTAATTTTGTAGAAAACTTTCCTCATCAGGCATCTTTGGCGATGATAGCGAGTAATCGCCTAAACTGGTGTAAGGAAACCAGCTTCTCGCTTTCTTGTGCATCTTCTCTCACTGCAACCCTGAAATTCAGTTCCGTGTTTTATTCGAAAGACTGTGTTCATCATCATGTTGATTGATTGAAAATCACGAATATTTCTAAATCAATTAAGAAAAATTTTAAGATTCGCAAATTAATTGAAAAGTCCTAGACCACGACTTTTCTACATACCAAGATTCACGCGATGCACGATTCCGACGCTTGGACCAAGCGAAGAAGAGAGAAACCGGTTTCCTGCCGCCAAGCAGACACAATTACGGGACGACTCTTAATAAATCAAGCGGTTCTTCCCCTGTACTATTCATATAGTTTTCTTATTCGTATTTTAACCCTCTGAGGGAAAGGCAAACTGGTTGAAGTGTAAACTTGTTTTTACTGCAAGAGATTAAGATTCAAATTTTTAACTGAAAATTAATATTTTTTAAATGGTGTTGTTTCACGTCGTGAATGGCAACAGCTAAAGGGTTTTTTTAAAATCTGGAATTACTTTTGTTTCGGCATTCTCGAAACTGAGTTTTCTAAGAATACTTGACTTATTAAATTTTAAAAATGCCAACTTCTTGCCGTGCTGTTGGTTGTTCAAATCATAGTTTACAGAAAGCTTGCATAAAAAGAAAAGTTTCTCTATGAGGATCATTTTGAGAGTGAAACCGAAGCAACCAATGAAATTGCAGGACACTGAAAAACGAAAATAAGACAGTACATCATCTGAAATATTCCCATTATAACTCTGTAGCAGACGATTATTAAATGACTCCTCAAAAATTAAAACTTAGTAAAATTTTTGAAATTTTTTTAAATTATATGCAATGCTGGAAAATATGACAGTAAGGTTACAGGTTTATAAGTTGTGATCCCTCAGAGGGTTAGCGAACAAAAAATGTTATTTCTGACAGTGATACATATTCTATCAAAATTAAGAATATATAGTATTTTCTATAAAAACTCGGCACACACAATATATTTAATCATACAAGTTAAGACTAGAATTCACAAAATTAAATACAGATAAGTAGGAAATACAAGGCAGCAAGCTTTCCTGAATAGAATTCAAATATACTAGCATAGCAAAATATTAATTACGTAACACACATAAAAACTATAAATATAATAATACAGACTCATGTTCAAACTAAGCCAATAGCTTCATGGCACACATTTTGAAAAATGTGTTTATTTTATAATTTTATTTTAGCTTGTATGAGTATTTTATGGGTGTGTTTTACGTGTTGAATGGCAACAGTTTCACGGGAATGAAAGTAAGGTCCATTGAATAGGCTGAGCTTAACGTGTCATAATCACCGATACCCCCAATGGAATCCACAAATGAAAGCATTAATAAACTATGTCAGGTGAAACAAGCCAATTACGAACTTAGCTATTAGATAGTTTATTATACTACCACTAAAAATGAATTAAAAATAAAATTGTGAAATGTGAACAGGTACTAAATGTTTGGCACCAGATGTGTAACAAACAAAGTATAAAACTTACTCAATTTTTACTGGGGAAAAGCAAATCAGTTTTCAAGTAACAAATAATAAAACTGATGGTACATAATATAACGTAACATAATATGCATATAAAAAATATATATTCAGCATGAAAAACCACAAAAGTAATTTTTAAAAAGAAATTCCTTTCTTTGAATTTTAAATAAATTGGGTTTAACCAGGAATGTTTTTGTGCCACTTTCTGCACCTGTTTACATTATTTTTACATATGCAATTATTTATATAAATATACCAGAAGTATTGTAAAAATAACATTTAAAAAATTAATTGAACAACAGTTTTAACAAAAATTTGACGAAAAAAATACTTCCCATGTGTGAAAATAAAGTATAATTAAATTTCAATTTAACCTAAAATAAAAATAATTTGACCTCATACGAATTTTTGGAAATTTGTTTAAAAAAGAAACAAATTTCTTCTAAAGGGACTGCTGACTTTCAAAATACTTAAGCATAAAAAATAAAATCATCTTCTCATTTAAAACATTAACTTTTCTCGGATACGGCTCGTATCACTTTCTTGTTTAGCATTAGTTAGACATTACCATTAGGTATCATAGTTAAAGTATTAGATTGGCAGATCACGTGACCTCCAATGCTAACGACGGGACGCGCATGGAAACCAGAATAAGAGGGCAATAGGGCCAGTGTGGCCACCACTTCAAGGAGAAAAAATACTATTGAATTCTAAAATTACCAAAAAAATATCATAAAAATACTAGCTGCATTTTGGAATCTTTTTAGTGACTTGAAATGCTTTTCTAGTATTTCTCC
Source organism: Oedothorax gibbosus (assembly GCA_019343175.1). NCBI lineage: Eukaryota > Metazoa > Arthropoda > Arachnida > Araneae > Linyphiidae > Oedothorax > Oedothorax gibbosus. The sequence goes on from CM033276.1 coordinate 142,618, forward strand.
TTAAAGTGGTGGTGACACCGGCCCATTTGACCTCTTATTCTGGTGCCCATGCGCGCCCCGTCGCTAGCATTGGAGGTCACGTGATCTGCCAATCTAATACTTTAACTATGATATCTATGGACATTACACACACATCCTTCACACATGGCTTTGTCTGAGAACTTTTTAGAGATGAGTTTCGAACACTTAAAGGGGAAATAGGAGCAGGTCCGAAGTGTCTCTGTGTTAATCTAAAGAAAAAAGATAATTTTCTAAGCCCCATTACTTCGGCTGTGTTAAATCTGTTTACAAACAGTTTCTTTTATATGATAAATGTAGCTGGCTTACAATGCTCTATAATCCTACTCTTTGAAATTGGTTCGAATATTTGGTTGTAAAATTGCATATTGAGAATTTACACATATTCAGGGTTTGTACTCTATCTACAATAGTGAAATTCAGGAGTTTTTCAGGATGCAGCAATGTAAATTCAGGATGTAACAAGGGATAAAATTGAATATGTTTATTATTGTATTAGTCTATAGTAGGTCTATCTATAATGCGAGCCTCGAAAGCATTTTCCTCCCCCATCCCCGCATGTGGCTTTCTTCGAAACGGCGTGAGCGTCGCGGTTTCGGTTTTTCCCCCACCCTACTTGGGCTTGAACTGTTCGGAATGTTAACCTCACAACAGAACCTCAAACGCGTTAGGTTTAGAAAAGCGATGCTCCCCCGTTCCCTAGAAAACCAAGCGAAGGGATAGGGGAAGAAAGTCTTTTCGAGGCTCGCATAGTAAATATACCGACTATAGTGAAGACTAACTGCACTTCAAATGATGAAACAGAAGAAAAAAAATCTTCTAAAGAGTTGTGCGGTGCATTCTGGAACATTAACTAGTGACATGATGTCCTAACTTTATTTTTCTACTACGTACGCATGTGCAGTTGACTCATTCCAAACAAAGTACAGGAGAAAAAAAGCAGAAAAAGGAAAAAAAAACTATTTGTGTCATCACTTTTTCCAGGAGAGGGGAAAAAATATCAGGAGCTGAGACACAAATTTCAGTAGTTATAAGGGCCCTTAGAAAATAAAAATGAAATTCAGGAGTTTTTCAGGAATTTCAGGAGGCGTACGAACCCTGCATATTAGAACCCATTTTAAAAAGTGGAATTATTGAGACCTGTAAGCCAGCTACATTTATCATATAAAAGAAACTGTTTGTAAACATATTCAATAGAGCTGGAGTAATTTGGCTCAGAAAATTATTTTTTTTCTGTTGGATTAATACAGAGAATTCGGTTTGGAGACCTGCTACCATTCTCATCGTAGTTTCTCTTGCATTTAGGGCATGGAATTATTTGTTAAACCAGAAATGCTCTCTTATACCACTTCCTAGGGTTCGTTTAGCAAACTGTTATATGGTCTTTCAAATACCAAAAAATAACGACAAATATTAGAACATATTTTGGTGAAATATCTATCTGAATTGTACAATATTATTTCCCAAAAAGAAAAAAGATCTCAAGATTAAAATTGCAATTAGTTTGCAATATAACATTATAAAAAAGTTATTTGCAACTAACCATTAAAAGGTTTACTTTAGACTTGTTAATTTTTTCCCAAATTAATTTTTTTAAAGGCGCAGCTTAACATTTTAAATTATATAAAGCGCTCTTAAAATGAATTCAAATTATTCTAGCCAGCCCCATTGTTTTTAATAATTACAACAAAAAAAATCATAAAACATCCACATCTTTTTCCAAGATACACCTGGCATCACTTTCCTGCACATAATTCCATGAACCCTTCACACCATAGATATCATAGTTAAAGTATTAGATTAACAGATCACGTGACCTCCAAATCTAACGACGGGACGCGCATGGAGGCCAAAATGGCCAGTGTTGCTGCGTCAAAGGGCAAAATGGCCAGTGTGCATGCGCGTCCCGTCAGTAGCATTGGAGGTCACGTGATCTGCCAATCTAATACTTTAACTATGATATCTATGCTTCACACAAGGCATCACTTTCCTACACATAATTCCATGAACCCTTCACACAAGGCATCACTTTAAAAACTGCATATTTCCGATCAAAGTTCCGTTTCCATTTAGGGCATGGAATACTTGTGCTGGGCATCGAATAGAGTTGTATCTTCTTCATCATCTTCGTCGTTGTCTAAAGGTTCCATTTCCATTTCCGTGGATGTTATTATTCCGTATTTCCGGCTCTTGCTCTTTTTGTGCCGAAGACTGGAAATAAAATTAAAATTATTAATGTCAATACATTTATGGGATTGGCACAAATATGAAAAAACTAGCAAATAAATACCCGTTCTTCGCACGGACTAAAAGAATATCAAATCAATCCAAGTATATGTGTCATTTAATTTTATATAGGATAATAAGCTTTGCCTTTGTTGCCGTTCATTATACAGAATAAAATTCTGTTACTTATATTGCTTTAAAATTCCCAAGTAAAAATGCATCACTATAAAATGCACATCCTCATATCACCAAAATCTTCCTCAATATGAACTTACTGTCATCGAAATTTTCCTGATAAATTCAAAATTAACCATAATTGTATAACAATGTTATTTCACGTCAAAACCTCCATTCTGGGTTTAAAAAAACCTTTAGCTCATTGGCACGTTCAATTATTTTTCAAATCATTACTTTAGTTTCTGAAGGTAATGGCAAGAAAATGAAAGCAATTTCAATTTTAATTAATTTTTGTGTTCATTTTAATTTCTTCTGAGGAATGGCAACACGAAAGGGAAAAAATGATCGGATTTGAGCGAAATTAGTGTATTTTTTTCAGAAAATTAGAATTTTCTCTAAAAATGGAACAAATATGAAAAAACTAAGCCTCAGGTGCACACGTTGGTATTAAAGGGAATCTATCTTAAAAAAAATTTCGAATTTCTGAGGGCAGTATAAGTAGGTCTTTTATGATCCACAGACATACAGACAAACTCTTTCTTTTATTATTATAGATAAGCTATTCTCAGCCAAACTACTCTGACGGAAAAAAAAAGTATAATTTAGGTTTTGATTCATGTAGCAGAGATTTTCTTGTCTGTTTTGAAGGTGTTATGGGGGCTAAGACATCTCTGCTTATGTAGCATTTTTACCATACCACCCAAACAAGTCTGAGCCGAAGAATTCATTGCTTCCTCATGCGACATGATATAGGGCAGTACCACTATCATTTAAGCAGCCAAGTTGGCGAGCACGTCGCATAATATAATACATATAATATATACTACTACTATCAGGCTCTCTGGTTCAAATCTATTATGCGAGTTCCTTGTTTCAGTCCGCCCACGGCCAACTTCAATAACAAGGCCAGAGAAGCTCTCCCAAGCATGAGCGTAGACGGAAATTTTGACGTCACTGTTTCCAGTACCGAAGATCAAGAAACTAGTTCGGACGCATTCGGAACCCTCAAAATGTGGTTAGCCGTGAACGGGTGGTTCCGAACAGGTTTCGAGACGGATTGCCTTCATCTTCGGAACAAAGTCACGCGGAACTATGACGTCAAAATTCCCGTCCCCGAGCTTGTTTGGGAAAGCTTCTTTGGCCTTAGTAGTCGAGTAGGCCGTGGTCTGCCCCCTCAAGTTTCTCGTTTGAGTCCACTGCCCAAGTTCAATGTTTGAGAGCAGAAACTTCTACCTGGCTGCTGTCTCTGTTGGGTTCCATTGTTCAAGAGCAACACGATAGAGGGCAAAAAATCCAAGGACAGCCCTGACGACAAACTGAAAAATGTGCAGAGCCAGAACAAAATGGCACCAAATGAAAACGACAATAGCGGCAAGTTTATATAGTGGACAATGTTATATTAAGATATGGTTGGTCCCGCTTATAAACCTTCGTCAAGTAAGACAGACGCAACACGCACATAAGTGGATCCGTCTAATTTTTAGAGACAGAGGCCAACTAGAGGATATCCAGAATTGGCTTGCCACCCCCAGAGGTATTGATTTGGTATGAGAACTTAGAGGACTTTGTGGCCACGACGGATTTAACATGCACCAGTCGCCATTAACGTACACGGGGGTCTTCGGAAGGCAGCGGGACTCGAACTCGCAACCTTAGGGATGCTAGTCCAAGGCCTTACCGACCAGGCTATCCCGGCCCCAAGTTGTGGTTAGCACAATTGGTGCTAATCAAAATAACGTGTGCCAAGTATGTGGTCTTTGCTAGGATTCAACTTAGTTCCTCCAGGGGTGATAAATGAGTACAAAGCTAACTTGGGCAGTGGACTGGGGTTCGATAAATAGCTACTCAGCATGGACAATCACTTGAATTAGCACTGCAAACTACAGAAATGGACATGACCATCACATGATGGGTCCAATATGCATGTTAATTATGTCACTTTAATATTAATCCAAGTATAATCCTAGAATCCATACCGGCGACATTTTAAAGGGCAATTAAGTTTACATAGTGTAAGAGTTTTGTTTTATAATATTACTTCTTACAAGGCTGCCAGCACACAGTTTATTGGCATTTTTACTTCTTCTAACTTCAATGTGTTATTGTCAGTTATACTCACTTCTTCTGATTACAACACAAGCTTCGAAAACACTTTCTTCCTCGTGTTTTTCAAGTAATAGGCGTGGACATTGCCCTTCTAAACTTGCCTCGTTTGAGGCTCCGAACCCAGTCCAAGCAATCCAAACCCAATTAGGGTGGGGGAAATATAAAACAGTGGTGCTCACATTGTTTTCTGGAAAACCACACTAGGAGGTTGGAGAAGAAAGAGTTTTTGTAGGTTGGGTAGAGATTTACTGTAATCACCCTTGGCGAACTTTCCAAAATTGCACCAAAAGTCCGTATTTTGGCGACTTTTTTTAAGAACCACGATTCAAAGAAAAGATCGTATGGGAATATTTATACGGTCCAATAGGGTTGCCGGAAAATGTCATCGGTTCGAAGTCATAGAATTCGAATCATCAGTTGAAGTCAGACAGGTTGCCAGAAAAAATTATTTATCGCCGAATCCAAAAAAAATCGCGCCAAGGGGGACCATACAGTAAATCTGATCCGAAGGTTGTGTTATCAAAAATACTCTAGACCAGGCGATGGCGACATTTTCAAAATCAGCCAAATGTCGCCACTGAGGATACTAATATTTTACCAACTATAATATAACTTTGTGGGAAAAGCATCCTTATTTTAATCTTTACAATTACAATTCACAGACCCAGGCCTCGCAGTGACTTATATCAAAAATATAATAGGAAATATAGGAATTTTTAAAGAAAATATAGGGATTTCTAGGAATATTTTCAAGTCGATATATAAATTTTCGTGGAGTAAATCAGGGGCGGCGGCAGCAGAGGGGCTAGGGGGGATCAAGCCCCCCTGTCGGGCAAGGCTAGCCCCCCCGTCGGGGAAATTTTGAATTTCGTCGGGGTAAAACTAACTTATGATATCGGAAAAATTTGAGTCTGAAAAAAAAACCTTTTAACCGTTTCAAAATTCAACACTGTTTCGCATTTTCCACAACTGTCGTCTCAGTCGTGGTTCGTACCCTTCTTCAATTGACCTTGAGTGCATACCACTAAGCGGCGAAATGTAATTTCTCTTTTATCGTCCCACCACCCCAAACAGTGGGGGTGTAGCTGTAGAAACCCTCTAAAAGCTGAGAAAAACAAAAAAAGGACGTTCTTTTGAGTTTCCAGCTAGTATCATATGTCACCACTGCTGACAAATTTATGGCCTCGGGGAACTTGTCGTGGGGTGCATAGTTGACCTTCGTAGGAAGGTTCATTACCACTAAGTGTTTTCTTCAGAACGGATTTACTTAGTGCACTTTTAAAAGATTTGCTTTTTTGTAAGAAATAAAGAATGTAAAAGAACAGACTACTTGTGGTATGTTAAACCTCAATTAATTTTATTGGATTTTTTGGAAGTATTTTAATATATATATTTTAATTTTAAAAGAATGATTTCCCCGATTATTGATATTTTTTTGTGTTAAAATTAAATAGCAGCAAATTTGTTGTTTGTGCTCGTCTCGGCACGTAAAAAATGCAACGCAGTTTGAAATCTCTTAAAATGTTGTTTTCAAAATTTCTTTCGAATTTTGTACTTTTTTTTTAAATACAAAATATGTATATCCTGATCGGCAACTTCAAAATTTTGTAACCCCCCCCCCTTGAACAATCCTGGCTACGCCACTGATTCTAATAGTTCTCATTCCATGTGTACCACTACCACGGTATTTTGGAGATAATGATGCAAAAAAATATAATCTGTAAGAATCCTAGACTAGGGTCACCTCGATTTTGTCGTCCAATACCTGTACAGTTTTGTAGAGGAATCAACACTAGCTGAATTTACCAACACGTAGGGAATACTTAGAGCTAAAAAAATGTTGTCATTTTAGCCTAAATTAGTTTAAATAAGAAAAAATAGGGCTTCATACTTCTAAAAACATGTAAAATTAGATGTTTTTAGCCCATTGGAAAACTTTCAGAGTTTAAGCCATGTTTGTACCCCTTTTGTCAAAATGTGCATCCCTAAAAATCATTTGGCAAGGCACCCTACTGTTTGTTTTGTGGAAATTTTTGAGGATTTGTATCGAGTGTAAAAAGAAATCTGTATAGTAGTGCGTTTAGCTTTAAAAAAGTTTGAAATAGAATTTTATAATTGAACAAAACTATTAATCGATTTCTAAATTTTTTGATTAATTGCGTTTTTTGTTTCATTTTTGAATATTAATAATAACCTTGCGAAGTGTTCACGGTTTTATGTTGATTGTTGGTTATATTTGGACCAATTCGAGAATGAATATGTTAAAAAAAACTTTATTTTTTAAATTATACCGAAGCCCCCTCGTCGGGGTACGCCAGCCCACCCGTCGGGCAATTCCTAGCGCCACCACTGGAGTAAATATATTGATAAAATGAATGGCAATGAGCCAATTATTTTAACTATGATAAAAAATTATACATAAAAGCACAATATATAAGATTTATTAGCTTTATTTAACCGATATCCGATAGGGATCAACCTAATATACGATATAACTCCAGCGATCCGATAGGGCTTGCTGCCCTATCAGAGGACCTGAAATACCCTTAATTTCCAATAAATTTCACTAGGTTACTATCGGTAACTAAAGTGATCCAACATCATTAAAAAAAACTATAGCTATCTTTTATTAAAAAAAAAACCTCCGCGATCCATAAACAATTACAAAACCGCTAATCTGGGCACCTATAATCCGGACACTTTTGAATTTCGACGATAGTCCGAAAAATTTCCGATACTCTGTTTTTTTTTTTTTAATTAAACATTCTAAAATCAGAAACCCCAGAATAGATCAGAGTAGAAATACTGGGAAGAAAAGTTTCAAACGTAAAACAAAAATAATATTTAAACAATCAAGCTGTACTTGCGATCACAAGGTCACGAACACTTGATCAAAAGAATTATTCTGGTTGGTCCGATTGGCGTGAACCGGAGCTACAAAAGTAAGGAAACTCTCTTCCGATCACGCAGAGGCAAAAACTGTCAATCATTATAAGGCATTGCGACCCCATCGGTGGATTTCGTGAAAATTACTTGGCAGCAATATAAGTAAATCAGGAAGCATTGTTGGATTGCACTGACCGGTAACCGATTTTCGAAACCATCTTAGTATAGTCTAATTATAATTCATATTCAACTTTTGATTCATTTTTTTAAACTTTATTGTTAGAATTTATTATTTAAGCTAGTTTATTGAAATTTAAGCTTAGTTTTCATTAATATAGACCGATAATGGAGGAAACAGTTTTTCAGGGGTGTTAATGTTGTGAAACATTTGAGGACCCTGAGTATTAGAGCTGGCGACAATTTTTTAGGCGTTTTTTTGTTCAAATTTTCTCTTCCTTTGCATTATATTTCTCTGCCTGGATATTTATATGCTAGGATGCATGTAACGCGATTCGCAGACACGCAGTTCCCCTAAACTCATTCTAATTTTCAGAATTGTTAATTAACAATGAATTACAACATTCCTTAATCAGCCGTTCGTTTTATATAGTCAATAAATACCGCACACTCATATATGTCGGTCGAGAAATTTATCACAAAAAATAGCGCCTTGTAAAAAAGGGTTGGCTTTTTCACGAGACGGACGCCTTAAAATTTACACAACGTTAAAGCTCCACCGAAAAAATAGTTTTCTCCATTCTCGGTCTATATCAATGAAAACTAAACTTAAAATTCAATGTAGAACAAGTTTTAATAATAAAGATAAAAAATATAATTAAAATTTGATGAATTAAGATTAGATTGCACTAAGATATCCTCAAATATCGGCCAGCGGACCCCCCCCCATTAGAAGAGGATCATCAACACCTGACCAAAAATATGCAGTCCAATAATGCTTCTTGATTTACTTATTTTGCAGCCTAGTAATTTTGACAAAATCCACCGATGACGTCGCATCGCCTTATAGGTGGACAGGTTTTTGCCTCCGGTTGATCGGAAGGGTTTCTCATTTTACTTGTGTAGCTCAGGTTCAGGCCAAGTCAAACCAACCAGAAAATTTACTGCCGATTAAGTCCGTGAGTCGTGATCACAGTAACAGTTTTAATGTAAAGATCGTAATGAAGAAAAGGGGAAAAAAAAGAAAGTTAGGGTCTAAAATATAGGAAAAAATAGGAATTATAGGAACTTTTTCAAATTTATAGGAATTATAGGAAATATAGGAGCGCTGCGAGGCCTGCAGACCTTTACCAAATCTATACTTAACACGGACATAAGCACATACCGTATGGCCCTGACAATAAAGAAAACCACTATAATGGACATGAAACCAAGCACTACGAGTCCTGTCCTTTCTAAGGCACCACTCTTGATAGTGTCCATAAAACCAGGTCCTAAGCTCAGAGTGAAATTCATGGAGCCATTTCCAATGTGCGGCGGTGGAATTGTCTTATTTACAGAAATTTCGGTAGTTCCATTGCTGTCGGCGACTGTGGGAGTCCGATTAATCGCTTCAACAGTTATGGGTTTATTCGCTGGGTCTTCTCTTTTACTTCTAGGGAAGTTTTGGGATACATCTAGCACGGATTGCGATCTGATGTTATCTCCTGTCACCGTATGGCAGAGGGGCAGAATGAGAAGTGTGAAGCAGAGTTCGAAAGTACCCTTGTAGAGTGAATATTTCAACATTTGTGATGCGTTAGTAAGTTGATATAGGTAGTATAAGAAATAAAGTATTAGAAAATATAAAGGTTTCTGAATTGATGATTTCTGGATTACACATAGCAGGAAACAGAAAACAAATGATTTACGTACGACGTAAATAAACTTTCTTCACTTCTTGTCACGTGAACTTCTAAATGTCAATGAATTTTATTATTATTTTTAAGTATTTATTTTAGCATTTTATTATTACGTGTGCCTACATCCCTTATTAAGATTATTATGGATCAAAAATAGGAAAATCTATTTTATTATTTAAAAATTAATATTTTTTCTTTCATGATTTTAACACGATTTATCCAAATTTTTTCATTAGCCAATCAGCATTGAGATTGAAAACGTTAATATACAGCATCTGGAAACCGCTAAATTTGTGGCTTTTAAATTCTCGAAAACTTTGAACGACGAATTCTATTTCTTCTAAATGATAAAAAGTGTTAATATTTTTATATTGTAACTAAAAGTATTTCAAAATGGTAAATATATTTATTTATACTATCGTTTTTGCGTTGTATTTCCATTCCATTATTCGCTTAAACTGTTATGGCGAGGCGTAACCTAATCCGCATGACAAATGTTTATTTCTTTCAGGAAATTATTGGAAATATCGAAAATGCTTCAAATCCTTTCGCTGTGAAATCAAAGGCTACTCAAGGAGCTGTAGCAAGAAAACCTTTGCGAGGACTTGACAATAGAGCTCGGAATATTCAGGTCAAGGTAGGTACTTATGGAATTCTTGCTTAAGAATTGTTATTAAAACGCGATATTTGGATACTGCCCGCTAAACTACTATCTAAATTGTTAAATATTTCCTTGTTTAAGGTTTGAATCACTTAAACTTGGTTTTTTTTTTATGCAACAGCGTTTGTTTGCTAAAATACGCTCGGACCCAATGAAAGTTTTAAAATGGAGCTAGGTTCAAGTAGAAATTACTATCTACAAAGACTATATGTAAAATCCAGATTAACCTTTTATTTAAATAAATCAAAATTGCGACGTCGTGTTGTGGTTCACGTTCTTACGTTTTCGATAATAAATATCGAAAATAAAATATCCTAAAGAAATACGAAATTTTCTTTTGCTTTCTGTAGAATTTATAAAAAAACTTGGGTTTTGAAAGTGTGTTAACTTGCTTGAGGTGGCAATCTTGCTTTCAAAAGTCGTTTTTTTTTTCCTTAAATGAGACTTTTTTTTTCAAACATTTATCTCTCCAACATGCTCCTAAATGGGAATTGCGTTTTTAGGTAGGTCAGTAGCATAATTGCTCTTAATTTTTTTACCACATTTCTAACACTGCTTGTAGCTTCATACTTGTATCAAATGCTTTAGTTTAGGAATAAAATAGACCTTATAGATAGTGCACTGAAAATATCTTAAAATTAGCGGACGTAGATCAGGGTTGGCTTTAACTTTAGCCTAACTAGTTGGTTTTGAGAGGCCTTTCTTGATGCAATTTATTAACCCATGCTTCGCTTTTAGGCTTCTTTTAAAGAAAAGCCCCAACTTCGTTCCGCCAAAGAAAATGTGAAAGTAACAAAGGCCTTTCAGGGCAAATCAGTCAAAGCTCAACTGGGAGTCAAGAAAGAAGTAAGTTTTAAAGTGACTAAGTAGTGACTTATAATTTGATCTTTCAAATATAGCACGACCTTCAGAATCTCTTGCAATGTTGAAATCCACAATTGTTGGATTACTTAATCTAAATGATCAGTTTTTAAAACCTATTCTCTATCTACGTGTTCCTTCTATAATTGGAAATTAAAAAATATATAAAGTAAAAGTGATTAATTAATAAAGGTTGGCAAGAAAAAAACTTGTATTTTTTATTGGAAAAGGAAGATTCTAATCAAGTCGTTACTAATTGGTTAATAAGAATTAAAAATTTAAACATGCTTATTACATGTTAAGTATGAATGTATTCTACATTCTAAGAAAATATAGAAGCTTTAGTTATAAACAACTATTTTTATAGGCTTTACAGAATATTGCTGAGCTCCAAGCCTGTTTACCGTGCCTCGAGTCGTATTCTACTGGTCGTTTACCCGAGGATGTTGAAGATATTGATGCTGCAGACTCGGAGAACCCTCAACTTGTTAGCTGCTATATTAAAGAAATCTATGGATACATGAAAGCATTAGAAGTACTCTTTTCTATTAATTTTAATTGATTTTGTAATGTGCTGTACTCATTGAGATTTTATAATTTGTGTCGATAAGTTCTGGACTTGATTAGGATTCTTTTTATGTACCCGTACTCCTCGGCGCAAAAGCCCATTACTAGGCCAAGGCCTGCCGTGCCCATTTCAGCTTTAGTGACCTGGGGTGCTAGGCATATGTCCTGGTTAGGTGGTCAGCCTCGCGTAGAACCCATGGTGTTTAGTTCCCAAGCATGCTTCGGACCTATTCAAGGGATGAAAAGATGGGTCAACCTCTCCCAATCCGGGTTTCGATCCCCGGGCCTATGGCATGGCAATGCGAAGAACTACCACTAGGCCTCTTTATATATTGATAATCTTAAAATTTATACATAGCCAGCAGGAATAAAATAAGTCTAATATTACGATTTTCTTATAAAAGCTATGATATAATCAGTTAAATGATTTGAACTGAAATATTAAAAGGATACAAAGTTCATGAGTTGATACCTTACTTCAATCTTTGATTCTTTTAATTAAAGAGGCTAAAATAAGCTTAATGTGTTTTGTAATGAAATGGAAGTGGAATCTACAAGGTCCATAATTAAACATGCCGATTTGCATTAAAATTCTATGGGAGTAGTGTCTTTTAGCTATTTTTAGTTTTACGATGGAATGAGATTGCAGGTTTTTCGAGGAATTGCTGGTTTTTAAATTGTTGCCAGTGCCAATTTACCATGAGAATTAACATTTCGAAGACTAATCTGCAGGATTCATAATTTACTGATTTCAGGAGATAAGATTCGGGATATACCATTTTTAAATCCTATACAAAGTTGAGCTTTTATTAGCAAGCTCTAGAGTGGTTAATTTATATCGCAATAACCCTGAAGTTGTATTATAAATTTTTGAGTAACTAGAGTACATAACTTCTATATTTTTGTTTTAGGCTATTTTCCCAATCCAGAAAGTGCACCTTCAATCGCAGCCTGAAATCACTGGAAAGATGCGATCGGTTCTGGTTGACTGGCTTGTCCAAGTCCACCTTCGATTTCATCTGCTTCAAGAAACTCTTTACATGACTGTATCCATCCTTGACAGATACCTACAGGTATTCAAATTGCTGGCCTTTATCTTGGGAATTACTGTAGATTTATTTATCATTTTTAAAATACTCTAGTTTCTAATTTATTTCCTAGTGTTAATTTAAAAAAGTAATTGAAATGTAAGGCCAATGAGTTCTATAGTAGGGTAGAGACTGAACCTGGCAACAGCACCATGGACCAACACGGAGACGATATAAGGTGGCATGTGGGGCCCGATGGCCGAGTGGTTTGGATCGCAGGCCATAACACTAGCAGTCTGCGCGTTGTAATGGGTGCGGGGTCGATTCCTGCCTTTGCCCTGGGTGTACTTCCTTTCTCAGTATCAAAATTGTAAATTAACTAGCACTTTTACCGCTCTATTCGAACTCCGTAGTGAGCCATGGCTGCCAATGGCTCGCTCAGTAAGAGTCGTTCCTCTACCCTACTATAGAAAAAGTAAGGCTTGTGTAATTCTTAAATGGCCTTTTGTTCTAACTAGCAAGGTACAGAACCACTAATCTGGATACCCGTAATCCGGGATGTTCTATAGTACAGACACTTCGAGTTTCGGCAATAGTGAAAATCTCCTGATTGCCCAATACAAAATTGGATTCAACTTTTGTGATTTGTTGAAACATTAAATGACTACAAGAGTTTATTTCGGAACGTGAGCTACTGCCGATATAAGGTTGGACAAAAGCTGAACTAGTTAAGATAATTTTCACTGTAAAGTCTTCCAAATAAATTTTAGTGGGTTCTTATCGTTATCCTTCCAAAATTTTGTTCTTTTAGTAGTTAGGAAGTTTAGCCGGCCATGAAGTCATGGCATCAGACTTGCCATTATCATCTTTTGAAAAATTGGATAGTTAACCCATAATCCGAAAAGACGTCCTGCAATGTCGTTATTAAAGATTTGTACTGTATGTTTTGATTAAAAGGGGTAGCAGGTTCAATAGCTTCTATTATGGTTGAAATCTGTAGTAAAACTTGGGTAAGCCAAGTACGGCCTGTATATTCATACTAGAAGCCCTTGATAAGGTGATTGTTTATATCTAATATATTTATCATAACACTTAAGTTATGTTTTGTAGGCAGATAAAGTGAAAAGGTCCCAGCTGCAATTGGCAGGCGTCACAGCAATGTTCATTGCTTCGAAGTACGAGGAGATGTACGCCCCGGATATCTCTGACTTTGTGTTCATCACCGACACTACCTATTCCAAGCAAGAGATTCTGCAGATGGAAAAATCAATCCTGAAGAACTTGGACTTCAACTTGAGCAAGCCTCTGCCTTTACATTTCCTGCGTCGAAATTCCAAAGCTGCTAATGTGAGTAGTATTGTTGTACTTGAATCTTATTTTTTTGTTCTTCTGTTTAAGAAATTCTCGGAAGCAATTAGTTGCCTTCTGTTATGCATTTATTGTTTTGCATTTCATTACAAGTGTCAAAAGCAGTTTTTAAGACGCTGAGTTAATATCGTACATGACTTTTGCGTCCTCACTTACTTAGGTGTCTTCTAGTACTTAATGGGATATAGCTTGAATTTTAGTTGTGCCTTAAAATTTAAGGGTTGCTAGTCTAGTTGAGGCAGCCTAGGTTCTAATTTTCTTTAAAATGGTTCTTGAGGCTCCTGTAATCTTTTTCCTGAGCATTAAGAAAACCAATTTAAACACTCTTGCTGTTGTAATTTTTATATGCCAGTATACTAGTTCATAACTCGGTCTGAATTTTACATAATACCACTCCATTAACACGTAAACTTAAACGTTTATTAACAAGGTCTTAAACTATTTACTGCATGCATTAAATTTAAAAATTAAACTACGCATTGAAAGTGAATTTTGCGCTTTGACAAAATAAACTTAACCTAATTTTGAACTTTAACTCTCCAAGGAACAACTGAAAGCGTTTTAGATCGGAAGCTAACCATCCACATCCATCGGAAGCTAACCATCCACATTTAATCTTTCCCCTTATTTCTAGGTTGATGCCATGATCCATGCCCTAGCCAAATACCTCATGGAAATGGCCCTCCCTGAATACGAACTGGCCCACTGCCTACCCTCCCTCTTGGCTGCTGCTTCTCTGTATCTATCCCTGAGACTACTCACCGATGCTACTTGGTCCGACACTCTGAAATTCTACAGTGGCTACACAGAGGAGGAAGTCGTGCCTGTCGTCAAGAAGCTGTGCCAAGTCATCGTCGATTCTGAGAAATCAAAGCTGCAGGTAAAATGAGGTTTTTTGGCTGTTATGTTTTTAAGGGAGAAAGGGCGCGCTGGACCAGGTGTCTCCAAAATCAAGTGTCTCGGTGTTAATCCCATGGAGAAAAAACTCTTGTCTGCCACATTTCTCCGGCTGTATTGAATATTTTTCCAAGCAGATTATTTTATGTGATAAATGTAGTTGACTTGCAGGTCCCGACCTTCCCACTTTTTGAAATGGGTTCGAATATTTTTTAATTTTCTAATAATAAATTTACACAAAATATTCAAAGCAGTTTCAAAAAGTGGGAAGATGGAGACCTGTAAGTTATCTACATTTATTATTTAAAAACCGTTTGTAATAATATTCAATACAGCTGGAGAAATGTGGTAGAGAAAATAGTTTTTTCCCATTGGATTAACACTGAGGTACTTGAGTTTAGAGACCCGCGATCCAGCACACCCATTCCCCTTAATGGTCTTGGTTTAGGGAGTATGCATAGTTTGCAAAGGCAGTCGCCAATAATGCAATCCTGTTGGAAACTAAAGGCCCTCGTTCAGCAGTTTTGGTAATTTTTGTATATGCCTTTTTAGACATTGCAAGTAATGCTCATTGATCTGTAATGCATCTTTAAGATTTATAAACAATTTATAATTTTAAATATAACATGCCAGCAATAACTGGTCTAGGATATCGCCCTATCTTTATATGGCAAGTCAAAAAGCGGTATATGCATTAATTTAGTTAGCCTGTCTTTCAGAAACTTATTAGTAGTTAAGTAACTAAACTGAAGCTCTGAGAAAAAGGGTTTAGTGATAGATCTTTAGTTACTTCAGTAGGGAATTACAGTGCCAAGTTAGGGTTGTAGCGGCCTCGGTAACCCAGTCTACCAAAAAGGATCCGCAAAGTGGAGACGAGTTACCTCGGCTTATATACTACTATTAATTTTGTAATGAAAAATAGTGGTAGGAACGAGATGGTAAATCAGCGCCACCTACTTGATGGCATATTGAGGTTACGTGTGTGGTGAACCCCCATAGGGTTATTAAAGCTCTTTGGTATCGGATAAGAATGACTGTCTATTGTCATTTAAATAGGGGCAATTTTAATTTTGATGTTGGCAGTGAGATTTAAATTTCTAAATTTAAACAGATGTCAATTTATTTTCTAAGAGTAGGTTTGTTTGCTAGCGCTTGGCATTAAATCCAAGCATTTTAATAAAGTTTCTAGCATTCTAAATTAATTAATTTGGTATAAACTTTAGCTAATTACTCAGTTTGGTATAAACTTTAGACATTAAGCTACTTTAAGATTCAATGTGAGGCAGCAATAAAGCAGTCCAAATCCTTGAATATTAAATACTTTTTTATGGTTGTATTTATTTGTCTAACTTTGCATGACTAACATTTGAGTTTTTTTCCTTCTAGGCTATCCGTTTGAAGTACTCCAGCAACAAACTGTTTAAAATTAGTACAATCCCCCAGCTCAAGTCGCCCCTTGTTATTGAACTGGCTGGAACAAAGAAGTGATCTATTTTAGAATATTAAATTTTTATCTTTTTGTGTATTGGACTTCGTTGTAGAAATTAAGTTTTGCAGGGATGTGCTATTGTCGACAAATTTTACTCCATGTAAATGCTTTTGTGCATAACATTTATCGGCCAAGAGTTTGTATATAAATCACCGTGTGTCATGTAATTGTATTTTTAATCTGTATTAAACTGCTTTTAAAAGCGATGCTCTGGAAGTAATCTGTCTGGTTTAATAAACATATAATTGCTTAGTATTGGCTTTATTTTCTTGCAGTTGTTGTGTTATGAGTATCCCTAACCTTCGTAGTCTAGGGTTTTGCCAAGTCAACAGGGGTATTGGATTTGGTTCTTTAGGAAACTATCTTATTTGTAGTCTTAAAAGTTCTTCACGATCAATATGGTACTGGTCTTGTTTTATAGTTGTTTTTTAAAGTAACTCGGTTAGTTACTGAATACGAAATGTCTTTAATCGGGTATTTTTAATTTAAAGTAAGAAATTCAAATTTAGCTATTTTACCTTTGTTCAAAGAAAACAATCGGGAAAAGTTAAGAACGAAAATTTAGCGATGTTAAATTAAAATAAAAAAAATAAGCCAGACTATGAAAATATCCGTGAGGGGGGGCAGGGCTGCTTAAGTAACGGAAAAGTAACAAAATTTTTGTTACCGCTAAAAGTAACTCAGTTACTTTCTGAAATCTATTGGCTTTGCCTGAAAACAATAACTTGCAAGTAAGGCATTATTCCAATTCCTGGAAAAGGCCATTTGAAAGGTTAATGGTAATGTTAGAATTTTGAGGCTGTGTGTCTAGTTCTTTCTCTTTAGAAATTTATCTTGATGAGGCATCTGGTGAGGTTTAAAGAGAATTCCCCTCCCCCCCCCCCCCCCTAGTAGTCAATAGTCTTTGTGTAGCTCTAGTGCAACATTATTCAACTCCATTAATCTGACAACTGAAGAGGGAAGAGTTATGTACACTTGAGTTGAATAAATTAACTTTAAAATTGTTTAATATTGAAATTTTCTTGTACTGTGATTGCCAATAAAAGTACAGAATTAAATTGATTGGGATTTTTTTTTAAGGCTCGCATTCTGAAACCTGGAAGAAAGTTATTTTTTATACGGTTAGCTCTTTAAAAGTTGTTAGAATTACTTTAGTATAAATTCTCGTTTGTTATGCAAGAAATCCTAAAAATAATATTCCATAACGTCTCTAGTTAAATAATTTTTCAGCAATGTAGTTAAAATATTCTTAACCAGATATAGAAGTTTACATTAAGAGGGATTGTCAGTCCCATTGAGCTAATGCATTAGTTTTCTAATCACAACTTCCTCAGAAGTATTGCTTTGCCATGTATGCCTTCTTTCCCAGGTATGAGAATCAACATAACATCGAAATGAAACAAATTTTGAAACGAAAATGTTAAATCTAGTTATTTAATTATATATTTTTGAAGTTTTAAAATGCTAAAAATGTACAGCAGATGGCGACACTATTTTAAAATTTATCAATTAATAATTTAAAAAAACCGGATGTTATTTTCTTTTCAATTTTGTTTTAAATGGAAGTTATGATGATTCCCATACCTGGTGAAAATGGGATAACATGGCAAAGCAATTCTTTTGCAAAAATCGTGATTTCAAAACTAATGCATTATCTCTATGGGACTGACAGTCCCTCTTAAAAAGGAAGGTTTTTACCCATTGTGCAACAACCATATGGTCATCTGAATACTATAGTAATTATTCAGTGTAAATGGGAGTGTCAGCTACTTTCTTGAAGTGTTTTCTATACATTTTGAAGAGAGCTGATTAAATAGTTTTTGGACGTTGGTACGTCTGTCAGACTGCCTGAAACCGGTCTACAGCTCAAACTGAAAGAGCTGTTGTAGACTTCAGATTTGGTACACAAGTTCCTAGCACTTATCGGGTTACGGTAAATTATCATCACACAAGAACTATTGGAAACTGTTACAGTAATTTAAAACCACAGGAACCAGTCAAGGAACAAGCCAACACGTCATGAGTAGGCATCCAACTTTTAATGGCTGCGTTGGGACCAAATAGTTCTATAGTAGGGTAGAGACTGAACCTGGCAACAGTACCATGGACCAACACGGAGACAATATAGGGTGGCATGTGGGGCCCGATGGCAGAGTGGTTTGGATCGCAGGCCATAACGCTAGAGTCCGCGTGCTGTAACAAATGCGGGTTAGATTCCCGCCTTTGCCCTGGGTGCACTGCCTTTCTCAGTATCAAAATTATAAATTAACTAGCACTTTTGCCACTCTATTCGGGCTCCGTAGTGAGCCATGGCTGCCGATGGCAGCTCAGTACGAGTCGTTCCTCTACCCTACTATAGAACTCTTTGAAAGCGTATTTAGGGCTTACTGAATGTGCAGTTGGTTGGGTTGGTAGACATATATTTTCAGGCTTGTGTGCTTGGTCACAAAGACCCGCTTATAAACCTTAAAACCAAACTATAGAACTCTTTGGTTGGGACTTTGAAGCCCATTTAACATGCACTGTATTATTCATCGAACGTTTTAGCTGCACAGACTTCATAGGTCAGCAGTTATGCTCTAACCTCTGTTCAGAGCCCTACTGGGCTCCACAGTCAGTACCTGCCCCATAAGGTTTTCCGGAAATGCAGAAATGATAGCTGCCAATGCCATATAACTTAATTGGGGCCGTAGTGAGCCTAGTGGTCAGCGTCTCGGGATCGGAAGGTCCTGCGATCGAGTCTCGGTACCACTGAAGACCTACCGAGTATATGCGGAGTACGTGCTCGTTAAATCTGTTGGGTCCGAAAGTCCTCTAAGTTCCCATACCAAATCAATACCTCTGGGGGTGACAAGCCAATTCTGGGGATCCTCTAGTTGGCCTCTGTCTCTAAAATTAGATGGATCCACTTATGTGTGTGTGTGTTGTCTGTTGTGTCTGTCTTACTTGACGAAGGTTTATAAGCGGGTCTCTGACCAAGCACACACAAACCTGAATATATGTCTACCAACCAACCAACTTAATTGGCGTTAAACATTGAAACTTCTTTAGAGAGTATATAGAATTACTTTTAAATGTATTGATTTATTAAGAAGCAATTGAAAGTCATGTAAAGTTACACACCCTTAATTTTTTTTAATGCATAATGACACCATTTTCAAAAAATATAGACCTAATTACTGTATTATAGTCTAAAATTATTTACATCTGAATAGAAGCTTTAAATGAAGAATATAAATTGTCTATCGCAAATATGCTTTAGCAAAGACTTGACTTCGGCACATTACTAATTCATTTGATATAGTTCACCCTTCTGCATCATTTAAAAATAAACTGAAGAGTTTTTGCTTTTGGTTGAAATATTGTCGCCCTTGTACTCGACTAACGGGGCCCGGGTGGCCGAGTGGTTAAGATAGCTGCCTCCGCTAACAGTCTGCGCACTGTACCGGGTGCGGCGTCGATTCCCGCCTTTGCCCTGGGTGTAATTTCTCTCTCTGTGACAGTAAAAATTCTTTCAGTGTCTGTCTTACTTGACGAAGGTTTATAAGCGGGTCTCTGATCAAGCACACAAGCCGGAATATATATGTATCAACCCTACTCGACTAACGAAATCAAGTCCTTGAGAATCTCATTTGTATTTCAAGTGCTTTTCACTTCTGTCTATACATAGCTCCAGGGATCGGAGTAAAACGTGTTACTTGTAACAGGTAACCATTTTCCCCCGAAAACACCGTAACATTTTTCTGAAACTAACTGTGGCTTAGTAACTTTTAGCGGTAACGAAAAATTTCGTTACTTGTCACTCTACTTTTCACGGATATTTCCTACGCAGTTCGGCTTAAATTTAATTATTTAAATCCGTTATTCCCAACCTTTTCTGAACCATCGTCTCGTATTTTAGGTTGATCAACATCCATCGCCCCCTTTTAATTTTCATGTTATATGTCTAATCATAATTTGAATTAAAGTGTAACTATAAAACAGTTTTATAACACTTACTACCGTTTATAAAAGCAACCAAAGAAGCTTTATCCGGTCACTTTTAAATAAAATAGAAAAAAACATAAAACGCATATTTTTTAAAGAACAAAAGTGAATTAATTAAGATATTTTTACTAGTTTCTTGAAAATTTAAGAGAGTTGAATGTAAAAATTGGCTGGTTTGGTTATGGTTGGAGAATGGTTTTACTGTACAAAGGTACAACATTATTTTAATTTTCTCCCTTTGAATACTCATCGCCCCTTAGGCACTTTTTGCCCCTTGATAACACAAATCGCCCACTTGGGGGCAATCGCCCACAGGTTGGGAACCGCCGATATAAAATTTAACTTTTGACAAAGCTGAATTATCAACTTTTCCTCGATTGTCCCTATTGCTTTAGCCTTGGTCCTCTTTGAAAAATGGCAAGATGGCTAAATTCCAATTTTTCTTCTAACTAGAAATTTCTAAAAGTGACTGCGATTAGTTACTTTTCGTATTAAGTAACTAAATGTAACAGTTAATTTTTTAAGTAACTGTAAAAGAGACTTCTTTACAATCCCTGCATAGTTCTTATGAAATAAGCCTTAGAGAAACATGGAAAAGTTGACAAAAATACGGAAACACAAAACCAGTCAAGAAAAATTCGAGTATTAATCTGCACATAAATTTTTATTTCCCATGTAAAAAATATATTTCATTTTTACAAATACGAGTATATCAGTAGCAAACAAACATTTTAAAGTAAAATAAGAAACAAAATATTGCTTTAAAATGAATTTAGTGTTAGTGAACATCTAGTCTAAACTTGAATAAATAAGGATAAGAAGATCAAAAATATGAAGATAAAAATGTACGCCCATTGTACAATCCCCTTAATTTAATATCCCACCCGCCCCAAAAAATGGTTCGACTCGCCAAAGTAATATTGTTCTAAAGACGAATTTTGAAAAAAAAAAACTCTTATTACAGTTATTTTTAAAGGGGCGAGTATATTTTTGTAACACTTTTACACAATACAGTGTAAGCAACATGTAACGAATTTTGAATAATCGGAATACGAAATCCCTGAAAAAATAATAATTAGTTTCCAATAAAGGAGGAAACCCAATGCATTTCACAAAGAAAAAAAAATAACCACCGAGTCATGCTTGGTTTTGATAGATTGTTGCAGGTCAAACTATTTTGACAAACCAGCCTCTGCATACACAAGTTTCTTTATCATACCATTAAAACTGCTTTTAAAACAACCAGACTCAATACATCACTTCATTCTTCAACATAAAAATAGGAGCAGTAAATTTCATTCTCTTGTAGGGAAATAAAATCAACAAACAATTACCTTGTTTTTTTTGGTGAAATAACATAAAATATAATACATTTTGCGTTTGCCAAAAACATAAAGGACGGATCAATACCAGCGGTTAAAATCATTCGGGGCATTTCATTAAAAAAATAACAATAAATAAAACATGAAAGACCAAATAAATACAACACTTCATACTGAGAATAGACAGTTACTCCTGGGTAACAAACGCTCGACAAACAAATTTCGGGAGTAATCAAATCAGGTAGCTAAGCAAACAAAACAATAAAATATCACTTAAAATACTGCTTTTTTCAGGTACTGGTTCAGAAACACTTAAAACAAAGTGTAAAAAGTCTGTAAAAACCTAACTGAAGGGCATGTCAAACCGAGCGGCAACCCTATTTCGTCGGGCTTGCAGTCGCGATTGAGTCGGAGTGCTACGAGAGCTGGAGAAATGGTCTTGCAAGGTGGTGGCAACAGTCGAATTTCGGGACTCCAGCCCTTCTTGGAAGTTTTGGGTCGACAGGGAGTATTCCTTGAGCATCTTTGGTTTTTCGTAGCTGAAACTTTTCGCCTCAAACTCGGCAAACGATGATTGGAAGGTGGCGAATTGAGAGTCTATCACAGTTGGGTTTTGTGGCGTTTGTTGGACACCGGATGAGATGCGAGTGGTTTGTTGGGCCACAGAAGTTGACGAGAACGTGCGTTGGCAGTTGAGCAGCATTTGAGGGAATACGGGAACGGAAGCCGATTGTCCCATCATGGCTTCGTTCTTGATAAGTCTTTTGGCACAGGTTAGACTAGTACTAGGAAGACAAGTGTTGCCTGCAAAATTTGAAAAAGAAATTGTAACTGTCAAATGGGGCAACTTTGACTTTTAACCCCCTGAGGGAAACATATGACATATTATAACTTAACCCCTGCAAAATCACCAATTAAACTTAATAACTTAAATTACCTTTTTAACATATCCTTAATATCGTTTATTAATATCTGTAATATCCCAACAACAGCGTCATCTAGTCGGAACAAGTAACCGTTCCCACAGAAACTGTTTATTCAGCAAATATGTTACTGTGACCTTAAACCTCTCTCGTAATCGAAGCTGAACCCTGATTGGTCAATCGAAGAAAAAGCAATAGTAATCTGTAGCTGTGAATCACTTTTTAATTAGACTCCAACATGTAAAGTTGTGTGCTTTTGGCGGGCCGAGCTACGGCTCCGGACTCCGTCCCGTTAAATACACTAAATGATCTCTTTACAATAAATTATCTTGGACGTCCAAGCCATCTCCTTTTATTAGAATGAACTAAATAATAATTATACTCTCATGTGTAGTAGATGTTATTCTATTACATATATATTTATCCATAAACCTGACTGTGGTAAAAGAACAGAATAAAATTAAAAAAACCCTTAAAAAATTAAGTTTTCAGTTTAAAATAGAAATCTCAAATAGTAAAAGAGTTTACACTTCAGCTAATTCATTTATCCCAGAGAGGGTTAAGGGTAACTTTTTTTACTTTGCTCCAATCATAAAACCTTATTACCAGTTTTCTATTTAAATATTAGGCCTGGACACCAATTCAAAAAGACATACATAACTAAATTAGAGTATTTCATGAAGAGTTATTAAAGAGCTTGAATTAACCCATTTATACCGAATAGCTAAATTATAGGATGGTTACAAAGGTTAATTTAACCAAGCTCAAATGTATACAGTCCCTGAACAAATTATTAGACACACTACACGATTTCATGTAAAATATTAATTACTGGGTGATATTGTACCGTTTTATTATTTTAAATTGATTTGTTTTTATTTTTATATTATCCAATCAATTACCGATTTATTTGACATAAATAAAACAGCATTCATTTAGAAAATCATAAGTTTATTAAGTTTTAAAGAAAAGTGAAATTAATGTTAGTAAAAATCAATATTGAGTTGAGCCTCCTTTAGCCGCTATCAAAGCTTTAATTCTGCGCGGCATGCTATCAATGCAAGACTGTACTGTCTCCTGCATTTGAGGATGATGATTCCACACATAAATCTTATAATAAATACAAATATGTAGTCTACCACAATTCTTTTAAATAAAAATCAATATTGTAGTTTAAATATACCATTATTGCATAAAAACTCTTAAGAAACATAAAATTACTAAAAAAATACAGTGCTTCTAATAATTTGTCCAGGGACTGTATAAGCAGTACTTACACCCAAACGAAAAATTCTAAAAATAAATAGCTAAGTTTGAAAATCAATGATTTATTATGGAATTCAAATTCTTAAAAATATTATCCAGTTTAAAAATTAAACAAAAGAAATTTATTTAGAAAAAATCCGACTGAAGCAGTTTTCTTTCTAATTTAATGAAAAACTCTGAAACATTGAAAACACATTTCCAATAACGTTTAGGTTATTAACGAATGAACAATAGATTAAAAAATATTTTCCAGTATGAAAAAAAAAAAACTATCAGAAGAACAAGTATGAAGGAATTTAAAAAAAAAACTATTTTCTAGAATGGAAAAAACTATTATAAAGAAAAGTAAGCAAGTTTTGCTGTTTAAATTTATAAAATTCAAGTTATAAAAGTACAGAAATTATATTTACCTGTATTATGAGCAGTAAAGGAGCTGTCAATACTAGTTTCAAACTCTTGTAGCCGACCACCTAAAAAAAATACAGCAATCTTTAAAAATGAACACCACAATAAAAATTAATCAAATTGACAAGAAATAAACATGGAAAGTATTTATGATTAATATTTCTTTACAAATAAATTTGATTCTTAAATTAGTGCTGAAAGCTAAACAATCAACAAAATACTGATAGTGCACTTTTATAAAATAGATTTGCTTTTAATCAGCAACTTCTCATAGAGCAGTTTACTTACATTAAATTGTGGATGCAAGATTATACAGGTGTCCGTAAAAGAATGTCCGAGTTTCCAAGTTGTTTAGTCCCGAGTTTTTCATCACGCCTTGCGATTTCTTACTTTGGGGCTTCGTAAAATCGGGTCTACGTTCCACCCCTACCCCACGATTTACTAACCTTGAAAGGTAGAATTGCACAGGCTTCCATTACTCCGGACTTGCTGCAGACAGCGTGGGAAGAATTGGCGCACACATTGAGCACTTATAGGAAAAACTCGGTTTGTTTTCCTTCAATGTCATGTATGATGTTATATTTAGTATAAAATAAACTCCTGTAATATACCATTAAAACTCGGACATTCTTTTACGGACACCCTGAGCTAGACCATCTCCTTTTTTCGGATTTTTAAAATTAGGTTACCAAATATTTACTAAAATCTGTTTAGTTCTACTCTTTCTCAGAAATCCTATAAAACTTCAACTGAGTTTAGAAATAGTCACCCCCCCTCTCAAAACTCAGGTTAAGAGTTGCCAATTAATTCAAGCCAATAATAATCACTGCAACAGCTAAAGATAGAAATTAAACTGGATTTTGAAACCACCAGAATTTTAAGTCTAGGCGCATTTTAGGCAAACACTTAAATTGCTTAGCTCTAAACTGGTTCTTCAAATAAACATTTCTAATTTAAATAAAATTCAATCCCAATTTGAATTCAAATAACAGTCAAACTGAAACAACAACCTTGTTTCAACTGGTTTATAAGACCAAAGATGTTCGGCCCCTTGAATTGCCCCTAGACCTAAATGTTATAATACCTTGTTTATAACAATTTTTGATTAGCTCCTCACTGAAACCAGGGTGCGTAGCGAAAGTTCATTATAAAAATTAAGCACCTTTAAGTACCCATTTCACCAAAAACTAAGCACTTAATAACGCAAAAGTTTGCAATTGCGAACATAAAAAAAAACCTAGGGCTCTAGCAATAGCGCTTTTCGGCTGATGGCCCGATTCTGAAAAATTATATCGGCCGATGAACCGATTATTTTTTCCCATTGGCAGATACCAAGGGGAAAATGATCAAATACAAAATTCAGTTATTTCATGTGAAAACAAAAAAAAAAATACGATTTAACCACAATCATTTAAATTTATTTATTCCAGAAAGTTTTTGACGTTGGCAGTTCCACAAGGCCAAATATTTAGGCGCCGGGTTTTGCAAAAAAAAAAAAACTCAACTGCCTCTTTAGGATTGAAATCCCCAACTTTTGGTCTTTCAATACATATCAAAACGCCAAAAAAAATAGATTTATACGAAGATTGAAGATACTCCTTGAAGTTTTTTAAAAAAAATCTTTTCAATATTTAAATTTTATTTGCTAATTGATTCGAAAAGTTGCCAAATTTTAAATTTATTTCCCACCTAAAAAAAATTATTGGCGGAGAGAAAGAGAAATTAAACTACTAATAGCACATCGGGTCAAAATTTCATCAATAGATGTCATTTTATAACTATAATTAATGAGTACATAATGTATTTTACATAATTGTCTACACTTAATATTCAACCTTGTTTATGATGTTACTCGTTTATAACATCATAAACATCACTGTCAATTGATGGCACTATAAAAAGGTCATACTGTTATTACTTAAACTACAATAGATACATACCTATACTCTCCAAGTTCAGGCAAACTTGACGCTTCTGCTTTTTGCCTTTGATCGTAAAGTAATCCGACAGACTCTCAAGCATTGAACACAGATTCGGAAATCCATAACTGGAGGTACACAAAGACACTCCGTAC
Source organism: Oedothorax gibbosus (assembly GCA_019343175.1). NCBI lineage: Eukaryota > Metazoa > Arthropoda > Arachnida > Araneae > Linyphiidae > Oedothorax > Oedothorax gibbosus. The sequence continues at coordinate 168,738 of CM033276.1, forward strand.
TTTATTTGAAACAAGCTCCCGAAATTGGCAAAGCACACTTGGCCGTCATAGTCTTGTAAAAGTAGTATTATGTCTCGGGCAACTTGGAGTAAAGGAGATAGAGTTACTATGTCCCCTTTCACCTAAGAATGAAAAATTTATGATATTCAGAGATCATTCAAACACTTTTGATTGCGTTTTCTTTTAGCATTAACCTTATACAGGGTGTCCGTAAAAGAAAGTCCGAGTTTCAAATTGTAATAGTATTGTGGTTGAAGTGTAATTGTAATGTGGTTGAAGGTGACGAATCAAGAATAACTCCAACAGTTTTAGATAAGCGCATGTGCTTGTACCGCTACATCATTGCACAGGTTGTTGTTTCCATTACTCCGGACTAGCTGCAGATAGTATGGGAAGAATTGCATTTTTGTTTGGTTGCATCGCAAATCACTAAAGGCGCACACATTGAGCACTTATAGGAAAAACTAGGTTAGTTTTCCTTCAATGTCATGTATGATTTGTTATATTTAGTATAAAATAAACTCCTGTAATATACCATTAAAACTCGGACATTCTTTTACGGACACCCTGTATTATAATGTAAGCAAGTTTATATAAATGCTTGTTCTTGAATTACTTTCAAAGAAAAATATTAAAATGGCCACAGTTTAGCTTTTAATATATATATGGGCAAATGTACTATATATTTTACTTATATGACCTTGACGCCTAACTTATCACAAAATGTTTTTTTGTTTTTTCCATTTATGCTGCAAGCCTTGTCATTCATAAGCACATTTATCACATTTAACTTATTTTGAAAAATATCAAAACATGAAATATTGAAGAAAATTCCTTAGTCCCTGTCTATAAAGTCACATTTCTTTGGTTTTAACTAAGAAAGATAAATTAAATTGCAGAAAATTAGACCTGTTTGAATTTAAAATTTAACCAGACACTATTTCTTTAAAAAAAAAATTGTGGCTTTGGACATGTTTAATTGATTATTTCCTCCAATTATGTGGGTAAGCAATTAAGAGTTTTAATCTCGAATTATTTGCAGCTCAGTCAATATATTCCTTCTGTCAAAAACAAGTATGAGGAACTTATTTCTATTAGGTTTTTTGCAATCTCTACATTTCACACTACTTTTATAGATATTTTTTTTAATAAAAAATATTTAACAAAATTTATGATTCTAAATGCTTTAAATTGTTGAGGATTCAATTTTAACTCAACAAGTATCACAGCGCTCATCACTGCCCCCAGACTTCGACAGGAAAAAAAAAATTGTAATGCCCACATTGTCAAACTTTCTCAAAAGTAAAATTTTGGCCGATTTAATTAAAAAGGTTTCTAAATAGGCTAAGTAGGCTGTAGCCTAGAGCGGTGAATTCTTTGGGGCGGCAAATTTTAAGACCAATTAAAGCGGAATTCGGCATAAAAAATTACTATAGTGAAGATACGAATATTTTTAAGAAAGAAAACAAATAATTTACATTAATGCGTAAACCGTAAACGTATATATAGTACTAATATTTCGTAGCAAACATGGTCGCTGAGAGGGCAATTGCACCCCCTCCTCCCGGATTTCGAAGTTAAAAGAAAAATAGTAGAACAGTTTAAAAAAAATTCGCCTATTTCGTTTTCAATTTAGTGTGCAAAGGTAAATAGATAATTCTCATATGTGCATCTATTTTAAACAGCACATACCACCCTATTTTGCAGCTAACCAGCTACCTTTCCCCGTAGAGGGAGAATATTGTGACAGGGGTGGCAAATCAATCGTAGCCTACAGGCAGCAAATCTTTAAATCCGGCCCTGTTGCCACTACAGTACTATTTAATCCTGAAAATTAACCATATACTACCGTATCCACAATTATTCATTACCTTAACTGAATTAGTCATCTCTTCCAAGTGCAGTGAGAGGTTAATTTTCTGGCCAAAGCGGGACTGGTACATTTTCGCTAAATCTTGCAGAGACATGCTACAGTATTGTTTCTCCATGAGCAGTCGACAGATGTTGAGCGCGATTTTGTGGACAACTCTGTAGTCAACCAGTGTTACATAAGTACGCCCGTAACCAATAACTATCTGTAATTGAATTAAAAAAGATTTAACAAAAACTAGTTGTTCTAGTTCTTTTTTTCATAGCAGAATGGAACATGGAACAGAGAAGTTTTTCTGCTACTTCCGAAAGAAAGAGTGCAGAATTTTTTAAAGTTCTGGTTGTTTTAAAAGTTTCAAAGTCAATCTCAGAATTAACATGGAACCAAATATTTTAAAAATATCTTTTTGGTCTTGCAAAATTTGTTATTGCACAAATTAATTAAAAGTATAACCACATGGGTTTACATATTCTATTTACTTAGTTTAGTTTTTAAGCGCAAGTTAAAAGTAAACATTTCGAAGCAAATTCGAATGTTAGAAAAGCACAGAGAAGCATTAATTCTGCAGTTAATTTTTTTTTCAAAGTTGGCTAAAAATAGATGTTTTCTTTGATTCTCAAATAAAATTTTAAAGAAAAATATCTAACATTTACCCATAGATATCATAAAGTATTAGATTGCAGATCACATGACCTCCAATGCTAACGACGGGCGCGCATGGAGGCCAAATAAGGGGGCAAAATGGCCAGTGTTACTGCCACTACTTTTAGGAGAAAAATACTACGAAAAATACCATTAATTCTAAATTACAAAAAAAATATCGTAAAAATACTAGCTGCATTTTGGAATATTTTTAGTGACTTCCTTTCTAGTATTTTTTTGTAATTTAGAATTAAATGGTATTTTTTCGTAGTATTTTCTCCTTAAGTGGCAGCAACACTGGCCATTTGCCCCATTATTTGACCTCCATGCGCGTCCCGTCGTTAGCATTGGAGGTCACGTGATCGGCCAATCTAATACTTTAACTATGATATCTATGCATTTACCAAAATTAAAATAAATCTAAGAAGTTACCCTGAGAGTAGAATCCATGCCTTCTAAAAGCTCGACCAAATCGGAAAAACCGAAATCCAATGGCCTCAGAGCATGGCCATGCATTTGAGCATAAACTGAGCTGATTTGGGTGATATCGATGACTTCATTGGGTTGCGATCGGAGAATGGACACCAATCGGTCAGAGAGAATCTTGTGCTGCTCTTTGGTCACCAGATGCAGGACTTTTTCTTCGCCAGTTCCTTTGACCTAAAGAAAAGGAAATAAGAAATGGGATTGTTCATTTTTTTATTACAATTTATTGATTTAATACAACAAAAAGGCGAGGTATTATGCAGAGTCGGATTTCTAAATAGGCTAAGTAGGCTGTAGCCAAGAGCGGCGAATTTTTTGGGGCGGCAAATTTTACGACCAATTAAAGCGGCATTCGACATAAAAAAAAATATTTTTAAGAAAGAAAACAAATAATTTACCATTAATGTGTAAACCGTAAACGTATATATAGTACTAATATTTCGTAGCAAACATGGTCGGTTCGAGGGCAATTGCACTCCCTGCTCTCGGATTTCGAAGTTGAAAGAAAAATATTAGAACAGTTTAAAAAATTCGCCTATTTCGCTTCCAATTTAGTGTGTAAAGGTACATAGATGATTCTAATATGTGTATCTATTTTAAACAGCACATACCACCCTATTTTGCAGCTAACCAGCTACCTTCCCACGAAGGGGGAGAATTAACATTGTAACAGGGGGGAAAATCAATAGTAGCCCACAGGCGGCAAATCTTTAAATCCGGCCCTGGTATTATGCGCCTGTCTCATAAGCCCAAGATCTCAGGTTCGAGCCCTGGCCGAGTCGGCGGATTTTCTGTACGGGATAATGGTCGGCAAGCTTGGCTGCAAGGCCGCAGTTTGGCGTTCGGCTTAAATTTAATTATTTAAATCCGTTATTCCCAACCTTTTCTGAACCATCGTCTCGTATTTTAGGTTGATCAACATCCATCGCCCCCTTTTAATTTTCATGTTATATGTCTAATCATAATTTGAATTGAAGTGTAACTATAAAACAGTTTTATAACACTTACTACCGTTTATAAAAGCAACCAAAGAAGCTTTATCCGGTCACTTTTAAATAAAATAGAAAAAAAACATAAAACGCATATTTTTTATAGAACAAAAGTGAATTAATTAAGATATTTTTACTGGTTTCTTGAAAATTTAAGAGAGTTGAATGTAAAAATTGGCATGGCACGCAAGTCCATGTCGCAGTGCTTGGCCCTGACAGGCCGCCCCACTCATGTCATGTGATTGTGTTGTATGGAAAAGATTCCTTGAGTAACATTTTGAATGGGTTCTCTTGGCAAAATTAAATCTTTAATAATCACAGAGAGCTTAGATTCATTACAATCTGAGCGTCAAAATTGGTAGGGAGAGCCGCCTACTTGGTGCCACAAAAAAAAAGTTCTTAGTTTGAGGAATGCAAAAGACCTAATCCGCCAAAAGAGAAGCACCATTGACAAAAAAAAACAAAAAAAAGTAAAAAAAATTGCACATTTTTCAATTTCAACCCAAACTTGGAATAATTTGAATTTCTATTTAGTATTTAAAGAGTAGCTCCACAAAAACCTAGTGAAACGATCATGGCTGATAACTTCATCACTTCAATTTACAGAACTCTGTTTTAATTGTTCATCCATGATTAGAAAGAAATTATAATGCATTGTACAAATGTTGGAAAAATTTTAAGTCCCCAGGAGTTTCCTGTAAATAGATTTGCTATGCAAATTTAAACATTTTCTTTGCTCAAAGACACTCAGCAGTTTTTTAAAAGAAATTCCTAATTGAAGATATTCCCAAACAAAGACTTCTAAAGAACTATTTCTGGCATATTTTATTTGATTATAAAAATACTGAACAATTCGATTATTTAAAAGATTAGATGCATCTTTTGTAAGTTAACCTGCAACTAGCGAATGGGACACAACAATTAAGTTAGATCTGGAATAAGTTAAGATCTTGACAAAGACTGTTGAGATTTAATTACTAGACAACTGTCATATATATATATATCAGATCATAGACACATTGAATTTGACTTTCCTAGCCAAAATGTTGATGGGAATTTATCATTTACTTATTTTTGAAATACTAAAATATATTTCATATTGATATCAACCTTGAGATAGAATATACAGAACCCAGAGCTAAAAAAAAATAATGCAACTACAATCAAATTCTGAGATCCGCAGAGGCCTGCAAATGTAAATATTGTGAAATTATGATTTATTTTATAGCAAACTGCTAAGTCTTCCAGATTAAAGGAAATTGAATGATTTTCAATTACAGATAAACATATTACTTTAGTGTAAATTATCTAGAAAACTACTATCAATAATGATTGTTAGTTTGGATTTATTTTGCATTTTTTCTCCATTATTGACTGCATTTATAACCAAAACTCAACAATGACGTTCTTCCCCAAACCACTCTTAATGACATCAACTCAGTGGCTAAAGTAAAATTTAACAGCAGAAGTGTTAAAATTAAACACCAAATCTGCGAATTAAACACCAATAGGGTAACTGGGACCATCCTAACTAGATTAAGGACAGGCCACTTCAAAGGCATGGAAATCCAAAAAGATGGAACTAGGAAATACTCCAGCTGCAGAAACTGCCCCACGTCGGAACTGTATCCAAAACATCTTTTCTGTTGTCCAGCCATCCTGGCAAAATTGCAGCAAATCACCAACTCACCCTACGAAGACCTTTATGAGGACCACTGTCTGCAGATTGCTGAAGCAGTCTATGAGACCTTTGGTCCCATATAATCTTTATCCATGGACACGACATCATCATAACCAAAAATACACCAAAAATCTGTACAAAACTTTCTCTAAAATTGTGTAGATTTTCGACCCTCTAGTTTCCATAGAAGCTTTGGGTGAAGTAGTAAAAGGCTTATCCAATTTAGTAACAGAAATTAATGACTGTAAAACTATTAAAAACTTACTTCCAGCACATCCGGTATGGCTTCAAACAATTCAATGAGTTTGGTAAATCCGTAATCAGCTACCCGACACTGTTTTCCAAAGTGATGATGATAAGCAGGAATGAATTTATTGAAACACATTGTGCAGTGAGGAGTGTGCTTCATAAGTTCGATAACTTCAGCCGAAAATTGCTTTGTGCGTTCAATTTCTTCGACTGTTTGTTCTAAAAAAAATTATTAAAGATAATCACTGGATTATTAAAGATAATCGGATTCAATTGTATAATATAAAATTGAAAAATCTAAAATTGATTTTTATATCAAACAAAAAAATTGATTTAAAAAAAAATCCTTTCAAGATTATTAATAATTTGGAGTGATGGCTTAATTTATTATTAAAAAAATTAAAAAAGGTCTAATATTTAGAATCAAAGGATTATTATTAAGATTGAAAATTTTGTAGGTAAAAAAAAATAGTTAAAATATTAATACAAGATACTAGGATTTACAAAAACTTTCTTTTAAAACTGAATTATTTTACTTTCAAAATAATACATTTTAAAGAAATTGAATTGTATATATTCTTAGAATGAATTGTATATATTAGAATTGAATTGTATATAACTAATACAGTTTAAAAGAAATTGAATTGTATATAAAATAACAGTTTTAAAAGAAATTGAATTGTATATAAAATAATACAGTTTTAAAAGAAATTGAATTGTATATAAAATAAAACAGTTGAAAAGAAATTGAATTGTATATAAAATAATACAGTTTTAAAAGAAATTGAATTGTATATATTAACTGAATTGTATATTGTCAAGTCAAATTGAATTATATGTATTGAGCATGTTGCAAATGGTCGAACTTATATGAAAGTGTCTTTTAATAACATTCACTATCACAAAAATTAAAAAGAAAATTAATCAACTTCCTAATAAAAAACAAAAGTAGTTTCACTTTTTGCCTATTTACTCATTCCTTAGAGATCTAAAAAAACTTTGTGTGATTAACAGATTGCTTATGCATCTACAATTCTCAGTTGTAAAGTGGAATCAGAGTAAAGCCCTTATCACACGGTAGGAACGTCGCTCGTTGAACAACTTTTGGGACAGCAAAAACGTCAACGAGAGAACGGTTACGTCATGCGTGACATCACAAGTTTAATAGGCGTGACAACGTGTAACAACATGACGTCACGACAGAACTTTGTTCTGATTGGAGCAGCCGTTCGAACAGCAAAAAGGAGCCGGATTTTTTAAGGTCGACTCGAAAAAGATCATCCAGCAAAAAATTGCTCCAATAACCAGCTTTTGATATGGCATACAGACGTCGCTGAACGAACGAGCTCTCGTGGAATAAGGCCTTAAGGTTTGAAAGTTAAAATATTTAGTGGACAAAATTCAAATACCTCTTTTTGGAATGCCTATAATTATCTCAGTCTCCGTTTTGCTAATCTGAAATACAACATTAAAAGTAAAGAACACATGAAAAATACCATTAAAGCACATTTTTTTTATCTGTAACCTCCCGAGACCTGATATCCACTTAAATGGATGTTTGGTTATACATTCCTATAACTACACATCTATTTTAAACTTTAAGCAATGAAAACTGAAATGGTTTGATAGAAGATCTGAAAATCTCTTTTCAGCCTTTGACTACAGGTATCAGAAGATTATTTCGATAAAAAAATTAAGTTGTATCGAAACAATTACAAAGATTTTTCAGCAATAAATTGCACAGTCATTTTGCATTTAAAAACAATGTGCGAATAAACTAGTAATTTTTTATGGAAAACTGGCCACTTGTTTTTGCATTCATAGCGTCTAAAAAATTTATTTTTAGGGCTTAAGACTTCAAATATCATGAAATTGATGTGCTTCTGAGCAAATATTAAACCTTTATTTTTCCAAAATTATTTGCAAAACATTTTGAATATATATTTGTTTGAAAAATATATTTATATAAAGAATATATATGTAAGAATTTTCTGGAGGTTTCAGGATGATATTAAAATATTCCTAAAACGATCATCTATGACATAATACTACTAAGATGAAGATGATATACACAAGACTTTCTGAATCAGCTTTGTAAAACGAGCAATTTTACAAACATCCTAAATCCTTTACCTTACATTTCATATTAGGTACTACACTGCTCAAAACAATTAGGGGAGCACTTTGCACACTTTTGTCAACCCTTTCAGTTATAACGTTTAATTTTTTATTCTAAAAATCTAAAATTTGTGAAATAGATTCATTATGCATCCAGAATGAAATGGTAAAAAAAAAAAGGTTGAAAAATCTTAATTTTTTAACTAAAATTTAAGGGGAAAAAATTTGGTATCATAACTTTTGAATAAATTATAACAAAAGAAATTTCAAAACTTTATAAGTTAAAATAAATTTTTAAACACCTAAGAATGCAAGCATGAAGAATTTAGGGTCAATTTATTTCATAAAATTTTTTGGTAGCGAATTTTATTTTACCATGTTTTCACATTTTCATTTAATTAAAACAAACATTATTTAATTCTTCAAAAGACACGATTCTTCCATCTAACGATAAATAAGTGCCAGCTCAACTTAGTGAGAAAAAAAAAAAATCGCAAGCTGATGATTCCAAATGGAATCATTGGGGGTGAAAGGTTTTAAACCATGCATTCCCCTAATTCTTTTGAGCAGTGTAATTAGAAGTAAAAATATACTTACGCCAATTATACTTTCTGGTATCTCGTCCAGCATATCTTCTATTTCACACACACCATAGTTGGTGATATCGAAAGGCTTTTCCACAACTTGCTCGTACACCTGCGGAAACTCGGGAATGGTGATTTGCTTACTGGCTCGCGATTTGAGTATTCTAAGAAGCTCTGCTGAAAATCTCTTAATCTGAGTACGGTGGGTAAGAGTTACTTGTCGGTTTTGACCTTCACCAAGAACCTTTAAAATGAAGAAATATTAGTTGCCATTTAAACACAATTAGTAGTGCTATATACTCAGTATTGCTTTTGTAAAAAAATTCAAGATAATTTTGTCCATTATATTTCTTCTAAATACCATCTACATTGCCATTTAAACAGAATTAGTAGTGCTATAGTCAGTATTGATTTTGTAAAAAAATTCAAGATAAGTTTGCCCACTATATTTCTTTCAAATCTAATAACCATCTAATTTACATTACTCAAATTTACCAAAATTAACACTAGAACGTTATAAATATGTTCAATTTTTTATGAACTTTTAAGTAAAAACATTGGTTGTCATAATTTATTATTAACCAATTATGCTTCTAAACATATTACTATAAATAAAATTGTCTTAAGTAAAACTTACTTTAAAAAAATTATTTTAACCAATTCTTTTCTCATTTTATTGACCTAGTTAATAACTTGCTCTTGCACATAGCAGATTTCCTCTCATACCTTTCCTAAACTAAAATGTGATATTATTTCTCCATTTTTAAAATTGTATTTAAATGTATATTTTTTTAACATTATTTTTGTTAGTGATTTTTCCTGTCATATAAATGGATATTTTTCAGTATGATGGTGTAAATCAGTGGTTACGAACTTTTTCTGAACCGTCTCCTCTTATTTTAGATTGTTTTACATCCATCGCCCCCCTTTTAATTTTCATGTTATGTCTAATCCTAATTTGAGTTGAAGTGTAACTACAAAACAGTTTTATAACACTTACTACCGTTTATAAAAACAACCAAAGAGGCTTTATCCGGTCACTTTTAAATAAAATAGAAAAAAACCTAACACATATTTTTAAAGAACAAAAGTGAAATAATTAACTAAGATATATTTACGTGTTTCTAGAAAATTTAAGAGTTTAAAGTAAAAATTGGCGGGTTTGGTATGTTGGAGAATGGTTTTACTGTACAAAGGTACAACATTATTTTAATTTTCCCCCTTTGAATACTCAACGCCCCCTGATCGCCCCTCAAGTATTTTTTGCCCCCTTGATAACAAATATCGCACACTTGGGGGCGATCGCCCCCAGGTGGGAACCGCTGGCTATAGTCAATCGAAACCGGTACTCTAGCGAATAGCTTAAGTAAAAAAAATACTGAGTGATCAAAGAAATTGATCTATCTTTTGGATAAAATTCCTTTGAAGAACTATTTAATAACTGCTGGGGAGCCAGTCGGTAGGCGATAGGATGCATTAACAGTATCATTATTTCGGCAATGCTGACCAACCTGCACTTTTGCATTCAGGCAACACCGGACACGGCTTCCCAGCTGCTTTACGAACTAAGGCTACGATGACTTACCTGAACTATATGTGGTATGGCCTCCAGTAGATCGATGAGTTTCGTGAAGCCGTAATCAGCCACCCTGCACTGCCGTCCAAAGTGGTGATGATAAGTGGGAATGAATTTGTTGAAAGCTACGAGGCAGCGAGACTGGCTTTTGAGTAGGTCCATCACTTCTCGGCCAAATAAGCCCAGTTGGCTGGCTAGGGCAGGGCTGCAGTTTTGTAGAACTACAGGCAGATAGTTAGTAGAAATTAGCTATTAATATTAGCTATTAATATAGCCTAAATTATACAATAAACTGCCCATTCACCAAACGAATACAATTACATTTTATCCCTTTAAAAAACAACAGAGTTTTTTATTAATATTGACGACTTGGATCTTTATCTCATTCTAATTTTAAGCATTTTATTTCATATCTGTATGCCAGCTGGTTGCCACATCACATTATGTTTCGATCCTATTTGTTTCTGTGTTTTTGTTTGTGTTCAATTATAACTACATATGTTCTGTTCGCCTGTACAGGAAATTTCCCCCTTGGGTGTGCCATATTTTTTACTGTTTGTTATTTTTTGTTTTTGTAGTGATAATAAAGATTATTTACAATGAGAAAGCTATGTGATAAATGTATTATAAAACACAACTTCAACAAATTTTAATTGCAATTTGTACTTTTTTATGGCACTTTTTCAATTTTGCAGGGGCAAACGATAAAGATACCAAAAATGTACAACAGCCACCAACTGGATAATTACAAATGGTAATCTTGAACTTTGTATACAGTGGTCCCTTAACTGTAAAATGGAAAAGTAGCTAATTTGGTCATAACAATTTATATTACATTCAACTTTACAAAGTTTTTAAAACTTAAGACTTTTATGAGGTATATTTAAGTAATTAATAATTCAGTAAAATAATAATCGAGTGATATTCAAATTATTTAAATTACTATGACCTTTGATACCCAATTGAGTACCTTAAAAAATACAAATGCTTTTCTACTTAGATATTATGATTCTTTTGAACATGTAAAGCTTAAAGTTGGAAGTTTCACAACAAAATGCAAGGTAAAAAAAAAAGTTGATACCCAAATGAGTACCTTAAAAAAACACAAATGCTTTTCTACTTGGATATTATGATTCTTTTGAACATGTAAAGCTTAAAGTTGGAAGTTTCACAACAAAATGCAAGGTAAAAAAAAAAGTTGATACCCAATGAGTACCTTAAAAAAACACAAATGCTTTTCTACTTGGATATTATGATTCTTTTGAACATGTAAAGCTTAAAGTTGGAAGTTTCACAACAAAATGCAAGGTAAAAAAAAAAGTCTCCTTCGTAAACCTGCAAACTTTAATAGGACAACTACAAGATATTGAAAATTGTAAATTAATGTCAATATTTTAAGTACAGATCTTAAAGGGGAGCAGTAGCCAGGTCACTAAACCCGTCTCTGTATCAATGGGAAAAAATAATTGCCTAAGCCAAATTACTCCACACTACAGCTGTATTTGAATATTTTTACAAAAGGCTTTTTTATACGATAAATGTAACTGGATTACAAGTCTCTATAAAAACACTTTTTAAATAAGTTCAAATATTTCTTTTTAAAATTTTCACAATAAACCATTTTACAACAAAATATTCGAACCAATTTCTAAAAGTGGGATTATAGATCCCTGTAATCCAGCTAGATTCATCATATAAAAAAACTTTAAAATATTCAATACAGCCTTAGTAATTTGGCTTAGGTTTTTTTCCCCTTTGGGTTAACACAGATCAAAAAATTTGGTATAGAGGCCTGGCTACTACTCCCATTCCCCCTTAAGAGGTTAAATAAACAGGACTACAGAAAGTTTTTATAACTTATTAACATTTTGGCTAGGAAAGTCAAATTCAATGTGTCTATGATCTGATATATATGATAGTTGTCTAGTAATTGAATATCAACAGTCTTTGTCAAAATCTTAACTTATTCCAGATCTAACTTATTTTTTGTGTCCCGCTCGCTAGTTACAGGTTAACTTACAAAAGATGCATCTAATCTTTTAAATAATCGAATTATTCAGTCTTTATAATCAAACTAGCTTTATAAACCCGGCGTTGCACGGGTATACCCTTAACCCTTTAAGAACGGCTATCAGATGGCGCTGATTTAAGTTTACGAGACTAAATTTTCAGAGTTTTAACGAAAAAATATTTTAAACAGCATCAATGCCAGCAACTCCTTAAAAACCAAGTCATTTTTTATACAAAAAACGAATGGTACAAGTCAGCTGCTTCGGTATCGATATTTTTGAAAAGCTTGAACATTCTCTTTTATACCCGCACGATCGTGATAGCTCGGCCTTAAAGGGTTAATAACATGGATTTGTTTTATATGTAAATGTTTATTTTATGAAAATTGATCCACTCTCCACTGGTAAGTCTTTATAATTCTACATAACTTACTTTCACTGTCTGGTATCTTATTTTCCTGCCACTGGACCTTCTTGATGCAAAGTGCCGAGTTTGCCACCTCGACGCCTGCTATGCAAGCGATTAAGTGCTCAAGAGGGACTCCTTTTTGGTCTTTGTTGGAGTTACCCTCTCCCAGTCCTGAGTCTCCACTCACATCTTCATCCTGTGAAGCCGAGTTTTTGACACAATCGACGACGGGCAAGGGTCCGATCTCAGCCTCGTAGCAGTCGCAGAAACTAAGTCGGAACACAAAATGTTCATTGTAGTTTAATATTGATTATTTGTAGGCAAGTTAAAACATTATTTACACCATACTTTGATTAATTAATTGAGGGACCACTTAAGTTCACGATATTTAATAAATCTTTTTAACAAATTCCCTTGCTAATAAATTTTAATTCCTTTTAAAGAAGTTGTAACATTTGTTATTTCAAAGAATATTGTCTTAACCAAACTAGGAAAGCTTTAAATTTTTCTATATGTTGTAAAAAAGGAACAACAATGACATAATGGACAGATTCAATTTGGCGAATTGCATTATGATTCCAAGCCAAGAAAATGCCCAAACGCGATAAATGTTCCACTTAAAAGTATTGGGCAAATCAAAAGTTTAATTTGAAAATTCGAAACTATCAAAACTAAGTCAAATTAAATGTTGTATTTTAAGTTTGGTTGATTATCTTGTATCTCAAATACAAGCACAAAAAAGCTTTAAAACTTGACTACTTTGACAAATATATCCTAATTTTAAAATGATGCATTGCAGGATTAAGAATCCTTAATTATTTACCTTATCAATGGCAGTGATCCTTGATGCGAGTCTAAAAGCATATGAACGGCAGTGGAGAGAGTCTTCAGCGATATGCACACAATTGGAAGTGGGCAGATACTGTACTGCTCAGCCCAACCTTGAGAATAGGACACATGAAAGTGGCGTTCACAGTAGGGCCGTTCAACTACATTGAATTCCTAAAGAAGAATTTTGTTAACAAATAAGTCATGTGGGTTAGACCAGCAAAATTTTGCACAATTGAAGCGCTTAGTGGAAGAACATGCTATGTGGCAAAAATGTGAAAACGAGAAAATGAGCTTTAAAGTTTTCAGTTTGCACTTTTGTCAGTTAAAAAAAGGAACTTGAAAACAGAAAAATTGTACTTAACTTAAAGTTTATGAAAATGGTAAAACTTGTTATCATTAAAGGAGAAAATAACATGTTCATCAACACAAAAATAATTCATTTTTTTTCAAAAATGTCACATAGCACATTCTTCTAGTAAACTCTTCAATTCTAAATAATTCCGATTAGGGATGCACCGAATACCAAATTTGGCTGAATACCAAATATTAGACCAAAGTCTAGGCCGAATATTCGGCCTACCCAAACCAATTATATTTTTTGTCGGATCTAAATAAGTTGTATTTATTATTCATCAATTTCTCTTAAACATAAACATATAAGTTCACAATCACACAATAACTTTAATACAATATAGCTATTAAATTTTAAATTGAAGCAACACAGAATAAAGTAGTACTCATTTGTTATTAAAACAAGCCTTTTAGAAAGTGTTAATTGGTAAAATCACAACACGAAAACGGAAGTATGAAAACAAAAACAGAAGTAGGTGGATCCGGTGTAGAATGAAAATCAGAAAAAAATAATAAAACCATGGCCTACAATATTATTATAAATTAAAATTATTTTTTTTATCTTTTAGTGAAAAAAATACAATTGTGATATATATAGAAATTGTTTTTTTTAAAGCCCACTCATTCTAACTGTTAACTTAAAGAGACATGTTTATTTAATGTAACTTGAGTAAAGCTTGAGTTGCAGTAAAAAAAAAATTAAGTCCTTAAGAGTGATATCCAGTGAATCACCTTTACATATTATGTTATATATTGCTTATGTTTTTTTTAACTTAAAAAACCCCTAAAATATCAATTATAATACATGTTATTCAACAATAAAACTTATTTTAAGATAGCGAGGCAAATCTACCTTGGTTTCGGTTGAAATGGGAAATAGGCAATGCATTGGCATTGGGCTTTATTATATTTACTTCATACATTAAAAGCTAGTTATAATTTTTGTAAAAGTTTTATTTGTAATTTTTGAGTAAATTTAGAAGAAAGTTTAACAATCAGCTAGACTTTATCAGATTTCTAGTCTTATCGAAGGGAGCTACAATTATCCTTAAGGTAACGGACGCACAAATATACAAAACTTGATGAAACACAATAAATATTAAACAGGAAATCAATTTAAAGGAATATACAATCAAATAGTAGTTTAAAAATTTAGTTTTTACACAGAGTTTATGAATATTGAAAAACAATCTTGTTAAACAAAATCTTTAAATTTGTTGTTGTTGTTACTAATGCCATTTGGGAAACCCAAGCTCTTCCTGCGAAGCGGGAAAGGATTAAGGCAAACGGGTGCGGTTCCTGAGGAGAGATGCCCGTGTAGAGACTACACAGCAGGAATCCGACTTGGCATCGTGTTGACAGATGCTGCCATCTATCGCCACCTCCGCAATTTAGACATGTCCCTGAAGGGGAGGGAAATAGTCTCCAGGGACTTGTACCCGTGGGAAACTGTGCCATGACCGCCCACAGGACTTTCGGACCCACAGATTTAAAGAGTACGTACTCCGCATATACTCGGTAGGTCTTCAGTGGTATCGGGACTCGATCGCGGGACCTTCCGATTCAGAGGCCTTAACCACTAGGCTACCAACGGCCTTCTTTAAATTTAAAAGTCATGTTAGTCCACTCAAAGTCAATATTTATTGTGCCAAAAATTGTGTTTATTTTAAAATGCTCCACTTCCATAAATGAGATTACAACTGAAACAACAAAGCAAGTCCAACTACATTACAAAATTTTGAGTAGCATTTTTTTAAAAAAAATATTTCACGCTTGTCATAATTAAACAAACCTGTGAATCTTCTGAATCTGGAAGGGATGGAGTCCTACAATAATCAGTATTTAAGTAAACTATGCGACTGCCAGAGTCTCCTTGGATTGATACAGCATCCCTCATTTTATACAGCTCTGATACAGCAATTGGCCTGTGGTACCTATAAGTTGAGAGATTTTTATACAATATTTCAGGGTTCGAAATTAGTGGGTGCACTGTGCACCTAAAAAAATAATTGTGCACATAAGTTTTCAACTTGGGTGCACGTCGTGCACACAGGTTCAGGAAGTCGCAAAACTCCGGCGATCCGAAAGTCGCAACACTCTGGGGATCCAAAAGTCGATAAACTCCGGGGATCCCAATGTCGCGAAACTCTAGCGATCCGAAAGTTGTGAAACTCCAGCGATTCGAATACATGGATTTCCATGACTTTTGATCGTTTTTTTGCTCAAATTTATGACTTTTCCTGACAAAATTTACCCTATGTCCAAATTCCTGACTTTTCATATGCCCGGAAACCCTGCATTTAGTCAATTTTTATGAAGAATAGTTTGTTTTTTAACTTGTTATTTGTATTATATGTGTGCACATAATATTTATATTTGTGCACCTAACTATTAGTGCACCTAAGTCACAAGACTTGGGTGCACTCGTGCACCTGGTATAAAAAGTTAATTTCGACCCCCTGCAATATTTGAATAATTAGTTTAACATATGGGCTAGTCTCGAAAAAATGTCCAATTTTTTTTTTCAGATAGCGCAGCGAAATAAAAATATTTGACCCCCCCCCTTTAATTTGAATCTTTAATTTAATGAAATTTAAATACACTGCTCACAACAATTAGGAGAACACATGGTTTAAACTCTTTCACCCCCAATGATCCATTTGGTATCAGCAGCTTCCGATTTTTTTTCTCACTAGGTTGAGCTCGCACTTACTTATCGTTAGATGGAAGAATCATGTGTTTTAAAGAATTAAATAACGTTTGTTTTAATTAAATGAAAATATGAAAAACATGGTAAAATAAAATTCACTCCTAAAAAAATTTATGAAATAAAATGACCCTGAATTCTTCACGCCTGCATTCTTAGATGTTTAAAAAAATTATTGTTATAATTTATTCAAAAGTTATGATTCCAATATTTCCCCCTTTAAATTTTAGTTAAAAAATGAAGATTTTTTTTTCCCCGTTTCATTCTGGATGCATAATAATTCTATTTCACAAATTTTAGATTTCTATAATAAAAATAAGAAGTTGGAACTGAAAGGGTAAACAAAAGTACTCAAAGTGCTCCTTTAATTGTTTTGAGCAGTGTACTTGATGCATACATTTCAAAATATTTTTCACGATAAAATATAATGAACCAATATTTTGTATTAGATCCTTACTTTCCAGCAGGAAGAATTACGTATTAGCAAAATAAAAGCATCAGAGTAGACATAAATGAAATCGATTCGTAGAATGAATTCGTTTAATGAATAATTTTATAATCTTTAATGAGGCCTTTATGCCACACTACTTACTAAAGTTTTAAACACAAGCATCAAAATGTTTGTTTTTGCATTTAGCGTTTTAAGAAACAAAATTCAAGCCCATTGCAACATAGTGGACTTTACCTTTTTAAACATTCAAAGCTTTAAAAATTAAAAAAAGACAATTATTGATGATTTTCTTTAGATAGGATGGGTTTTACGCAATAGTAACATATATTTCAAACAAAAACTTCATTTCTTTTTTTTGAAAAATATTATAATTGTAACTTTTTTTTAAAAGACACCTATAATGCATATTTTAAATCTATATGTACCTTTTTTCATATAAATCTCTGAATTTTATCAAAGGTACATTTTTGGCAGGTATATCATTCAACAGAGAAACAGTCTCAGACCTAAAAATATATGGAAAATTAGAAGTTCAACTTTTTTTAATGTAAAACTGTTACAGATTAAGAGGGATTGTCAGTCCCATAGAGCTAATGTATTAGTTTTGAAATCATAACTTCCGCAGAAGTATTTCTTTGCCATGTTAGCCCTTTTTCCCCAGGTATGGGAATCAACATAACATCAAAATGAAACAAATTTGAAACGAAAATGTTATCTAGCTATTTGATTATATATTTTTGAAGTTTTAAAATGCCAAAAATTACAGCAGATGGCGACACTATTTTAAAATTTTATCAATTAATAATTAAATAACCGGATGTTATTTTCTTTTTAATTTTGTTTTAAATGGATGTTATGATGATTCCCATACCTGGTGAGAATGGGATAACATGGCAAAGCAATACTTTTGCCAAAGTTGTGATTTCAAAACTAATGCATTAGCTCTATGGGACTGACAGTCCCTCTTAAGCTTAACACATGGAATATTTTATAAAATTTAATCAGATTTGATGGAAATTTTCAGTTTTGATGCACTGAGGACAGGACTTTGTCCTAACTCTTAAAATGACTGTATGGTTTTAAAGATCTTTTAAATTTTAATTTTCAATCTAATTACATTGCTATTTTATTCTCATAAACCTAACATTAATTCTTCCTGGAATGAACATTAACAAATATTTAAATATATATATACATAAATTAAAAAAAAAACACTACAAACTTTAAAACATGAAATGGAGGATTTTTCTCAGTTGACACATGGGAAATAAGAATTCTCTTGTGACCAATCTGTCTTCTGTGAAATCGAGAAATGGCATACTGAGCATCTTGCAAAGACGGGACTTTGACTGTGGCTTTTGCACTACCATCTGGTTGAAGCGACATAGATATGTGAAGAACCTGAAATATATATACAAAAACTAAACTCCTCGGCGCAACAGCCCATTAGTGGGCCAAGGCCTGCCGTGCCCATTTCAGCTTTCATGACCAAGAGCTCTAGGGTGCTAGGCATATGTCCCGGTAAGGTGGTCAGCCTCATGCGGAACCCCCAGTGTTTAGTTCCTTAGCATGCTTGGTCCCCATTTTATCGACCCACTTAAGGGATGAAAGGATGAGTCAACCTCGCCGGGAATCAATCCGGGATTCGATCCCCGAACCAGTGCTGTGGCAATGCGAAGCACTACCACTAAGCCCCTGGGCCTCGAAATATATATACAGAAAATTTATTTAAATATATGATGGCCTTTATAAAATTAAGTCAAATATCAACACTTAAGAATCATGTGAAAAGGATATATTTGATAGGTTTCAAAATCATTATTAGATCAGTTAACACATTTTTAGAGGCTATTTTAGCATTGGATTAGCAGTACATTCTATTTATGTTATTAGGAATTGATGATAAAAAAAATGATCTATCAGCCTTCATTCTTTATATTTACTATAGATAAAACCAGAATTTAATTAAGTTTCAGAGCTCCAAGTATTTTGAGTAACAAACTCTACACAGCTAATTTATTAAATAAATTCATTGGACTACTTTTACGGAGTGTACAAAAGTAATGAATTGCAAAAACTTATGTGTTTTTTAAATATAATAGAACAGTGAATTTAAAAATTGTTTGCTTGGCTGAATACCTTAAATATTGAAATCAAAGAAAGATACAAGTCAATAACTACACACCCACAAAAGCAATTTTAGTTACTACAATACATATACAGAACATCTTACCATTACATGCTCGCTGAAGACCGACAGCAATATCTTTTTCATCTCGTTCACTTCAAACTTAGGGTCCAAGTTGGACACTTGCAATTCCACTGGTGCCATTACTTCTGGGGGAAGACTGCATCTAGAAATGGCCGCATCGCCATGCGGTCCATAAGAATCAAGGTTGGACAAGCCAGGCAAAGACGTACTTTGTGGGAAGATGTATCCTTGGTTGAGGTAGGATGGATAGGCACCGGAACTGCTGGGGTTACGCCTAAGGAAGTTAGGAAAGAATGATTTTTTTTTTAAAAATTGTAAACATTCCACTTCACATTTTTAAAAACTTGATAGGCAGGGTAAAAAACATTAAATTTTACGATAACCAAGAGTAGCCAATGAACAGACCAGCATATGTATCACAACTTTTAAAGTTCCACACTTTGACACTTATAACAATTAGGGCATAACAGAAAAGTGCCCAAAAATAATGTACATTGATTCCTTTTCTATTAGGATAACACTTTTTAGCATAATATTTAATACATTTATAATTTGCTTTAAAAAAAATAGATATGTCAAATGTTCGCCAAAAAAAAATTTATTTAATATCAAACCTTATACTATTTTTAGTAAAAAAAATGAATTTAATATCAATTACTTCATACATGTAAACTCTGACTACTTATAAAAATGTAAATGAAAAGAAAGTAACATACTAACCCTGTCCTGTACTCATTCATATGTCGCGGAGGAATGTTCTTCAAGTCACATTCTTGACTCGTTACTGGAGCTACCCTGCCAACGCTCCTCTGCAGGAACTTCTTTGGAGGTTCCGGCTCCAGATTTTTCCGGAATGGTGAGAAGGCAGAATCTGGAAACTTATCGTAGACCGACTTGACGCTGTTCCATTCCATCGCCTTCTTGCCACCCTTTGCAACATCCAGACCGGGGTTGGTTCCAAATAGCTTTGAGTTGTCGGAAACAGCGTTGGCAAACAGTTTCGAGCTCTCAGAACCAGCGTTGGCAAACAGTTTCGAGCATTCAGAACCACCGTTGGCAAACAGCTTCGGTCTGTTGGAACTAGTGTTGGCAAACAGATTAGAATTGTCAGAACCGATGTTGGTAAACAGCTTCGCGCTGTCAGAAACAGCGTTGGCAAAAAGCTTTGAGTTATCGATGCAGTTCGACGGCTTGTTTCGTTCCCTCCACAGCAACGATGGCTGGTTCTGGTCGTCGATGATTGGTGGTGGGGGGAAGTCGAAGAGTTTGTTTTTGGCGGTGGCAGCACTGCACATGTATCTGCCGAGGTGGGATCTGGCAGGGGGTGGGGATCGGGAGGAGTCTCGGCTGCTGCAAGGGCTGTGGGTGTCTGTTGATTCGGGACTTGATATGTTGAAGCCCGTATTGTAGTCTCGCTGGGGCAGGTAGTTGTTGTATTCAGCAGCAGTACGGTTCCTGAAGTTTACACAGATTTTGTTTCCGAACACAATTTCTTTATCCATGCGCTTTTTGGCTCTGAAAAAGAAAAAAAAATAGTAAATAAAACATTGCATGGATGATTATTGACACAGCTCTAGTATGCACTGCTAGGCACAGTAACCTAATTCGGAATTTTGTCAGCAAATTTTTGATCAAAGGTTTCTAAGAAATAGCGGAACATCTACAACAAAATGGCTGGTCTTGATTTGAGATACGTTGCCAGGCAACGAAAAGGCCCAAATGTGCTAAAGTTTCCACTTCATATTTCATACAACGCGATAGGTATAGCAACCCTACATTAGATTTTCAAACTCACCAAGAGTTGCCAATGTACAGACCAGCCATTATACAGGGCGTCTATAAAAGAACTCCGGGGTTTTAAAAATTCATATCCCACTAACTATAAAAGATAGCAAAATTTAGTCGATTTTACTCATACCAATTGGGAATGTTTGTACAACTGTTGGCGGCGCTGCAGGGCGTTGACCTTAAAAAGACGTCGCGAAATTTGAAATGATGGCTACTCCGCAACAAAAGGCTCAATGTGTTATTTGGCTCATAGAAACGAAACGTTTTTCTTCTGGGGGCATATCAAGAATCTTGTGCATGCAGAGAAAATTCGTGATGTTCAACATCTCAGGGAACGAATAGTCAATTGTGTGGCAACCGTCCCCCCAGACATGGGAAGAGGTAGAATACCGTTTAGACGTCTGCCGTGCAACTAACGGGGCCCATATAGAACTTTACTAAGTGTTAAAAAAAACTCGAAAATGTAAGCTTTTCAGTCATGTATAAAACATGTATGTTTTTTATTTCATTAAAATATTTTGCCCCAAACCCTGGAGTTCTTTTATAGACACCCTGTATAATAGCTTCACAGAAATAGCTAATAAAAGAAATCCCAAGCTGCAAAGAAATGTTTGTTACATTCAATAGTTAATTTTTAATGTAATTTGTACAGAACTGGTTATATTCCAATCAGAATCACACTTAAAATTTTGCATACCAAGACAACCGATGGAAAAGTCATAGAAATTTTTTGTAATTTAGTTATTGATGCTTTATATTTAATTATTTTGCTTTTTATTTGTCATCCAAATTATTCTAGTATGCGAGGTAAATATTTTAAGAGTAGCTATGATTTATGGTAACCGATAAATATAGCACTTGGTCAAAACGTTTTTATTTAAACAGAAAGTTTAAATATTTTCGTATTTTATACTTTAAATTTAAAGCTCTGGCCAATGCTCTGGTAATACTGGTATGTTCTTTGGAAGAGAAAATAATCTAATTTGAAATTTCACAGTCAAATTAGATTAAGTTCGATAACAAGTTTTCACCAGATCAACCCATTGTGGTACTAGAAAAGCATTGAGTTATACATAAAAAAATCCTACAAGGAATGGGTCTATTTAAGTTTTTATAAATATTGTTTTAAACTATGAATGGCACACAAAATGTTAAGCTCGTTAAAATAAAATAAGTTAAACATTAATTTTTTTCTTCAATTAAAGATAAACCCTGTGAGGGATATAGACGTTTAAACCAGTCACTTGACTGTCAGGTTTTGCAGCAACACAATTTAAAAAAAAGAATTCTAAATTTTATGATTTTACTAAATTTTAAAATTTGAAGTGAGAAGGAACCATTTATAATCATCAGCTACCGATATATAATTTAAAAAAAAATTATAATTTTCAGTGAACCTTTTCACTCCCAGTGATTCCAGTTGGAATCAGCAACTTGATATTTCTTTTTTCACTAAGTTAAACGTTCACTTATTTCAAATAAATTTTATTAAATCCTCTATAAATTTTGCTATAAGTTATATTTTCTTTTTGTATAGCAAGATGGAAGAATCATGTCTTTTGAAGTATTTTTCCCATTGGAATTTTTTTCTCCCTTTGGATTAACACAGAGACAATTTGGTTTGGAGACCCGCGGTCATTCCTCCTTAAGGGGACGCATTACCCAAAATTTAGGGCTACTCAGAAAAAAAAAATTAAACATGCTCGAATGCTGTGATGTAAGGATATTGTAAAAAAAGGAATACCTAATAATGGTGGAGCTTTATTGAAAATGATATAGTGGTTTGGTAAAATGGTTTTTGAAATTTTATGTTGATTTTTTCAGCTTGTGAATGGTTAAAACCCTTAAGCTTTTAGGTAAATTAATGTCGAGCTCCACATTTTTTTCCTGCGTTGAGACATGTACGATTAATCAAAGTTGGTATGGGATAAAGTCTAGTGTGAATAGATTTAAAAAAGAATGATGAAGTTGAAAATTTATAAAAAAATCTTATTTTTTGTCCCTTTTTATACATAAAGCTACATAACTGTTCTTTTTTAACTGATAGCTCAATATCCATACCAACTTTTATTAATAGATGTTGTGGGAACAGGTTAATTTTAATTTGACGGTACTTCTGTCGCCAAGGGATTTGGCGCTTTTGTAGGGAGCGATAAACAATTATTTTTGGTGATGCGGCATTTTCTGGTGAAATGCGTTGTGGCGTCTTTGTTGTGGCTAGGTGGCGCTGGTTATACTTGCGCGGATGTTAGGCACGTGGGATTTATTTGTTCTAAATTAGTTTTTGACCAATCGCCGGCGCTGGTAATACTTGCGTGGTATTTAGATTGCGCGGATGTTGTGCGCACGGAATTATTTTTATTCTATTAAATTTCTTTTTGTTCTATCGTCATTACGTTTGGGGTTACGTTTAGCTTTTGAACATCCGATTATTATGGATGGTGCGTATTAAAATTCTGAATTTTTTATCGGTTTGAAAATGCCTGGACAGCTAGCTATCATTCAGTTTTGAAAGAATAAAACTACATTTTTTTAGTTTAAATTTTTTGTTTTGCTTCGTAAAACAAAACTGCCCGGGCCCCAAACCAATATTTAGGCTTTCAATGGGCCCTACAAATGAAAATGCCTGGACAGCTAGCTATCATTCAGTTTTGAAAGAATAAAACTACATTTTTTTAGTTTAAATTTTTTGTTTTGCTTCGTAAAACAAAACTGCCCGGGCCCCAAACCAATATTTAGGCTTTCAATGGGCCCTACAATACTGCCCCATGTTGGATACTGATGTTTTTAGGGAAAACAAAATTGCCCGGGGCCCCAAACGAGTATTTAGGCTTCCAACGGGCCCTACAATACTGCCCCATGTTGGATACTGATGTTTTTTTAGAGAAAACAAAATTGCCCGGGGCCCCAAACGAGTATTTAGGCTTTCAATGGGCCCTACAATACTGCCCCATGTTGGATACTGATGTTTTTTAGAGAAAACAAAATTGCCCGGGGCCCCAAACGAGTATTTAGGCTTTCAATGGGCCCTACAATACTGCCCCATGTTGGATACTGATGTTTTTTTAGGGAAAAAATAATTGCCCGTACCCCCAAACGCGTGCGTACTGGATTGCCACTCATTCGTGTAGCTCTAGTGCGACAATAATTCAAACTAAACTAAACTGGATTGCCACTCGTGTAGCTCTAGTCCTACGAAAATTCAAACGAAACTAAACTGGATTGCCACTACTAGCCCATTGTGTAGTGTAAAGTTTGTTTTGTGTTGCCCAAAGCAAACCAAAACCCTGAGTCTGGTTTTTTTTCAAAAGTAACTAGGGTTACTGCATCGGCGGAAAGGAATCTGGCAATGCGGAAACACGCGAGTTTCGCCAAGTTGTTGTTGTTTCTGGAGCCGCGCCAAGCAGTACCGTGAAATTAAAATTTACCTGGGAACATTTTGCAAAAAAATCTATCAAAAAATTCTTAAAATTGTAGGAGGAGTAGCATTTTGAAAAAAAAACGTTAAATTTTTCAATTTTTTTTTATTTAAAAAAAAACTTGTTTCAATTTTTATTATTTTTTCGTATATGTTTATTGAATTTTAGTTCTTTGTTAAAATAATTTAATTTGAATGCTAGCGATAAAAATACAGGATTTAATTTTTTGGGCACCGCGTCCCCTTAAGTTGGTGACATTTTTTCGAAAGACGCGAATGTCGCCGTAACGCATACTAGAATCGTTTACCACCGTTTTGAAGTGATAATATACAAAGCGGCCCGATTTTTAAGTAAATTAATTAGTACCAATCTCAACTTCTCGGCAGCGGTCGACTTTCGCTGCCAATGCATTGTAGAAACGACAGCTTTACCAAATCTTATTCAAAGTTTTATCGTTAAATATTTTTTTAACATTTCCTTACATACGATCGAAAGTCATAGATTTAAATCGTAAATGTATCGAAAAAAATTATCTTTAATTTCATTGAAGTGATTTTCATGAAAGCACAAGAAAACGAAAAGCTAATTAGTCTTAAAATCAAAGAGCGGCAGTGTATACGCACCAATCAAAGAATTTTTTTTTTCAATACCAACAACACAAAAATGTACAAACCCATTGATATTAGCTTGAATGAAAACAAGTATAAAAGAAAAGATTTAAAGATATAAAGTTCACAGACACAAAAGATAATTCGTTGTACTTTGAAAATGAACTTAAAAAAAGAATACGGACGTTTTAGAAATCCCAGCTAAAAGTAGTTCAAATTTTCGGCATTCGGTGAGAAAGTAAACACGTAACAAAAATATAATTTAAATGAACGACTTCGCGTGAAATAAAAGCAGCAGCCACTAAAATAAAACAATTTAGAAAACTCAAACGCATTTAAATAAACCGCCACATGAATAACCTCGACATAAGAACGTCGCAACCGTAATATGCAAAAAGTTTTATGGTTGATTCAAATACCGTCGCTCTACAGCGTGAAGTTCGATATAGCAGAAATTGGCAGCATATATGGCAGCAGTTCTATGGCAGCAGTTCAGAATTGGCAGCAGTTCTATGAGTATTATGTGATCCAATTTAATTTCGAGAACAATGCCTCGTAATTTTGAACTACGGGCAGAAGACGATTATTACAATTGAGCTGAAAACTAACGTTGTGGTTGTGTTGAATTATCGTCACACTAGAGCTACACAAGGGATATTGGACTTATAGAAAGGGCAAAGGGCTATGTATAAGCTTGATTTAACACGAATCATCTTGACACACATAATTGACTTGTTTCAGGTGACGTATGGCCCAGCTTTCATTCTTGCATTTTTTTTTTTTTTGGATCGGTGAACTGTTCTAACATGACTGATTCACTATATCGAGGATCAAAAAAGAATTTATTTTCATTCAGCATTTCTGTTGCCAATCAAGACATGAAACAAACCTATTCTATTAATCTAAAGTATATTTTACAATGGATTAGATGTTGGTTAATTTTTATGGTTTTGGTGAACTAACGAGAGCTATTGGCGAGTTTTCTCGAGATTTAGAATCAAGTGACAAAGCCGACACCTGAGCAGGCATCCAACGCTACCTTAGTACGAAAACGTACACGGTATCAGTACTTTGGAACACGACAGATTTACTATGACTAGGCACTATGACAGACACTATGACTAGGATAAAATCTTGGAAGGTCTTCACAGAGGCATGACCGTATTGAGTACCCATTTGGCTTGGATTTTCTCAGTATACTTTAAAATCCACAGAAAGCTCGGATAAATTGTAATTTGAGCGTCAAAATTACATAGAAACTCACCTGCTTAAGTATCCTCTGTGTCTTCTGGTTAAATCTAACTCGGCATGCAGGCTCCGTATAACCATCGTGTAGTTGGGTTGAATTGTTGTTGAGTTGGGTTGAATTAGTGCGACACTAATTCAACCCAACTCAACATTACGAGGTCGGTCGATAGTTCTTGTGTATCTCAAATTACCATACGCCGCCAGCAGCCAAACTGTTTTCTTTACTGTTCAATATTATGCTCTATTATGCGAAATATTATTGACGAGTTTTTGGTAATAACATTTTTTCCCCTAGTGTTTTTATAATAAACTGGATTATGAGCTCATTACTGGGAGCCTTACGATTTTAAAGATCGGCAGACTTTATTGAAAATTTGTGAGGTTACCAGAGCTTTGCAATTTAAGAATCGCTGTAGTTCCCTAAAATTTAAGCCGCCTGAGTTTTCCAATTTTACAACAGCAGGAGAGATTTCGGATTTTACAATCACCGGAAATTTCAAAATCGGTGTAGTATCCTGATTAAAAATTTGCCGGATTTTGCGGCTTTAGTCCGTGAGATTTCTTGATCGCTAGATTTTCCCGATTTTAGGATCGTTGATTAAGAATTTCCCAAAAATTGTTTACAAGCTCAAAAAAAATCAACCTGCAGCATTCGCTGCCCCGTTGGGCTTTTTCTGCCACTTGGGCCTTTAAATACCCTAATTTTCGGTAACACAAAAGAAAATTCAGTTCATTGATAAGAGGATTGCTGAAATTGCGCAATTATCGGAACTCAAAAGTATCCACGGCCAACTTCAATAACAAGGCCTTAGCAGCTCTCTCAAACCTGAGCGTAGACGGAAATTTTGACGTCACTGTTCCCAGTGCCGAAGATCGAGTAACTAGTTCGGGCGCATTCGGAACCCTAAAAATGTGGTCAGCCTGGTTCCGAACAGGTTTCGAGACAGGTTGTCTTCATCTTCGGAACAACGTCACTCTGAACTATGACGTCAAAATGTCCGTCCCCGACTTGTTTGGGAAAGCTTCTTCGGCCTTAGTAGTTGAGTAGGCCGTGAAGTATCCCGGTGACTTGCAGGAGTTTAATCTATGTAAGATGTCTAGATGGATGGTTTCCAGATGGCCATTAGAGTTTCTCGATTGTAATATTGCGTAGCTTACCTTTTCATATAATTGCCAGAGATTTTACAATATTAGGATAATGCGATATTATTAGGTTCACCAGAGCATTCTGATATATTAAGATCCTCAGAGTTTTCGGATATTATAATCGCCGGAGTTCTTTGAATAAATGATTGTCGGAGTTTTTATTTTTCCAAATATAGCCTAGTGAAATTTATTGGAAATAAAAGTAAGTTTAAGGTCTTCTCGTAGGGGTGACGACCCCGATCGAATCGTGCAAGAGTTATATTGGATATAAGAATCGCCAGAATTTTCGGATATACAGTCCCTGGACGCAAATATATATAGAGCATCACTGTATATTTTTTTTAGTTAAATATTGAAACAATCCAAAGATGCATATATTGAAAAAATAGTCGTATATTTTAAGGATGAGTAGTATTTTCATCAAAATTAAGTTTAGGATCCAATTTTCAAAGGTTAATTTGGTTCATCAAATTGCATTGTTAATAATGATATTCTATAGCATGTGGAATTTGAAAATAGAATTGTCATGAAGGGACTGTTTCCCCAACAATTTTCCATTAAAGGATTTCTATGATATTAAGAGAATCGCACGCGAATTTTTCATTATTTAGAATTCTACTATTACTTCCCATTATAAGATGCCGCATTTTTTATATAATGTCGCTATGGCGTTTCTGGATTTTACCTGTGTTTGGAAAATGTTTTGTGAAATGTAACGGGCTTTAACAGTCTCTAAATAACCTTTTTTTTCTCTCCAATGCACTATCTTCTGAATAAATACTCCATCAAGAGAAGAATTGTGATGTTTATGAAACTACCTAGACGCGACAGAACATCTATGAATATTTTAAAATGAATGTATGCAATTTATTGGCAATTAAGTGTTGTATGCAAAATTTAATAACATTTTGTATTATTCATAAATTTTAGTTCTTCCTTCGTGTTTTTCCGTACTTGTGATTGCACTATTTTTTTGATTTTTAATCAATCACATCCCTGTGCAACTAGACCCACCATTTATGCTATACTAATACTACTGATACCTCAGCAATATCCCACCCATATATTTTTTAAAATATTTTTTGCAATGAATTTTAAAAAAATGTTAAAACTGCTTTTAAAATGTACTGCTGAAAAAAAAAACATCTTTTTGGCAAGACTTCTAAAAATGTGTTTAATCCTATAATTATGTCATTTTTTTTATACAAAATAAAAACTGATACCTGCAGTTAAAGGCTGAAAAGGGATTTTCAGACCTTTCACAATCCAGCCTTTTTTAATGCTTGGTAAATTTTTTCAAACAATAGCCCTTTATAGCATTTTTTAATGCTAAATGCCTTTAAGGGGAGTCGGATGGGTGTTTGGGCCAAAAATGTTGATTTCTGTTCTTCTTTTACTTTTAATCTGCTGATCTATAGCTTTAATTTAAGACCAAGACTATCGATTTCTGTTTAGTAGTTTTCTTTTTATAAGCATTTTTTCAGAAACTCTGTATATCAGTTCTTAACTATACCTTAATTTTCTTTTGCGTTTCCTGAAATATAAGGTTTTTCAACATTTAGGAACATTTTTCTTGGGAACTATAAAAGATATCAACATGTTTTGTTTTATTGTTTCTTCCCCATTAATAGCTTTTTAATTTAAACTGAGGAATTTTAAATATCTCTGCTTAACTTTAAATTGAATTTTTTTTTGGGGGGGGGGGGTTTAATACATATTAAAAAAAAATCACAGTAAAAGTATTTTTTTATACTGTGAAATATCCTCAGTTTAAACAAAAAGAGCTATATGTAAGGAACAAACTACAAAAAAATCAAAACGATATCTCTTATAATTCCTGAGAAAAATGTTTCTAAAGTTAGTAAAATTAACATGGGCGAGATAGAACCATCCGACTCCCCTTAAAGTTTACTACTGAAAAGTTGTTGTCAAGATTTCGGAAATTGTGCTTGACCCTATTGCTATAATTATATAATTTTTCATACAAATAAACAATAGATTCCTATAATCACAGGCTGAAAAGGGGTGTGCAGATCCACGTCTATCAAACCATTTCAGTTCTTGACATCATAGTCAGAAAAAATAGTAAACCTCTGATACAAGACCATTTCATAGTAACCAACGTAATTTTCTTATTACTTTTAACACTTTTTTTTAGCTTATTTTTCATCAAAAATCCTGTAAAATTATGATTTTTTTGTTACTTTTTAGTGTGCTAGTAAGAAATACACTATCAATAAAATAAAGTTGCAGTTTACATACATATTTAATATTTAGAAATTCAGTACTGTGACAAAGGTAAAAAAAACTCGCCAAAACTTCGTTGTCAAAAAATCATGCTTTAAAAGAATTTTGGGGCAAAAGATATTTCTGGACAGACAAAATGTTACCAAGAAGTTCTGAAACAACAACAGAATAGCCTACTTTCCTGTTACTTTAATATACACAGACATTCTTATACTATGGATCGACAGATCAACAACAGAAATATAAAGGATAGGCCCATCTAGTGACGTAAATTTTCGAACAAAAAAGTAGGTTTGTAACAGAATCTGTCACTTAACCCGCTTCCACACAACAGTTGCGTTTAAAAGGTAAAAAGGCGCCAAACACAGCATTAGTTCTATATTAAACATTTTATGCTAAATTTGGCTAGTATTTAAATTTTATTTCAAAAATTCAATAATTATTACTTATCGTTTGCAAAAATTAATCTATATTTTAAAGAATAAATATGTAACATTCCTCGCTTTTAAATATAATGAAAATATTTCATATCACCATACGAAAAATCTCGTAGTGAAACATATTTGACGTCATTTCAAACTGATCGATGTCACAAAAATAAATTTAGTTTAATTTATTGTCTAAAAGAATTAAATTTTTTCGAGCGATTGTTGCGGATGGCAATGGTGATTTAATTCTAATAAAAATGGCTTCCTATGCTTTTTAAATGAGCATTCAATTTTGCAGTTTTTTAAATAATTGAAGTACTATGAATTCGAATTCTTTTTAATGTATTCTAATTTTGATGCACTGAATTTTTTGATGTATCACACTTGTCCATAGCATTTGTAGTTTGGGCTATGAAAGTGGGCGACGGACAGACAGACTGAACGATTATAATACCTTCCACTTTTTACGTTGTAAACGTAGTGTGGAAGCTAAAACACACAGTTTTTTCATTCATTGGTGACTTTTCACAAGTATCAAATGTCGCCAATGAAACAGCTGAACTCTATATCTTAGTTATACTTTGGAAAATGATTTTTTTAAAAAAAATAAACCCTTGAAATGTAATAAACTTACTTTTCTGCGACATCAGCGTTGACAAACCTAATAATGGCTCTGCACCCTCGAACGCTGATCACTTTTCCCCCGCAGTTGCTGGAAAGTTTTTGAAGGTAGTTCTTGATGTGGTTTTCCCTGTAATTAACCGGTAGACCAGTTACGTCCAACTCACAGGGACGATTGTTTTCAGGCTAAAAAGAATATGAATGTTGGTTGTGAAAACAGGAAGGATTTTCACAATAAGTTTTGAAAAAAATATTTAAAAAATCTATTTCCCGTTCCTTTAAACTTCTAAGCATTAGACCTGGGGTTTTCTGTATTTTATGCACCAGGCTTTCAAGCAAAAACATAGATTTTTAAATTCTACAAGTAAAAATTTTTAATTGATATTATTTTTTCACTTGGAAATGATTTTGAGACAGATCGTCTCTTTAAAAATAAACCTAGTTCTGATATTCTAAACAAATATTTAATTTATCAAAAATTAATTTATAAGTAATAATCATTTTAGAACAGTTTCTGGCAGGTCAGAGAGAGAGGGTCAATGGTTACAAATTTTTTTATAATATGGATAAATAGACGGATAAAATCATAAAAGATATGTGCCTGATGTACTTTTTACCAAAAAAATAATTGTAAAAATCAGATGGTTGCAGCAGATGTTCAAACAGCCGCCAAATGACAGACGGACGGAATAGCATACAGACCCACAGACAAAAAGTATTAAAAAATAAGTCCCTAACGTGAGATCTTTAAAACCAAAAAAATAACAAGGTTTAAAATCAGCCATTTAGGACACAATTTTGGTACAGATGGACAGGTACTGGGAACTTGTGTGCCAAATCTGGAGTTCGTAGCTTTTCTTTTAAAAAAATTCTAGCTGTAGAGCGGTTTCAGACAGACAGACAGACCAACGTTCGAAAACACTTTTTCTGAAAACGTGTAGAAAACAAAAAAATCTTCTATTTGGATGTTTGACCCAACCACAATACTTTCATTACCTTAGATTTCATATTAGGTAATTGAAAGTAAAAAAACATTTTAAAGTCAAATCACTCTGGCTGAAATGAATATTTTTACAAACGGCTTTTTTTTAAAAATCTGATATGTAGCTGGCTAGGGGCCCTATAATCCTACTTTTTGAAATTAGTTTGAATATTTTTTGAATTTTCAATAAATAATTCCAGATTCTGTGTGATGGTCAAGAAGTTGTGGTGTTTATGAAGCACAGGTGATTTAAAAAAATTTGGTTAATTCATCTGAAGGCAAACAAAAAATACAATTTAACTGCAAGTTTTTAATATATATATATATATATATATATATATATATATATATATATATATATATATATATATATA
Organism: Oedothorax gibbosus; assembly: GCA_019343175.1. NCBI lineage: Eukaryota > Metazoa > Arthropoda > Arachnida > Araneae > Linyphiidae > Oedothorax > Oedothorax gibbosus. The sequence goes on from CM033276.1 coordinate 200,764, forward strand.
TATATATATATATATATATATATATATATATATATATAACGAATACAAAAACAAAAAAGTAAAACAAACAAATGAAAAAGGATATGGAAAGAAACCAAAAATAGTGGGAAAGGCCATTTCATCAGGAGGTAAAGGCCTTACGACACTATTAAAAAACAATACACTTTTCTGTATTGGGATGGACAAGAGTCAAATAAAAAAATCCCAATTTTACCCCGAAGTGTACTGTGGAAATTTCCAGAAGAGAATTAAAAACAAAATCAAATTTAAAAACAAATCAAAAACATAAAGACAAAATTACATAAAGCAGAATTGGTAAGATTCTCTCTTTTTGTATTATGTGTTTGGTATGTTATATATTTTTTCAATTGCTTTATGTATATATATATATATATATATATATATATATATATATATATATATATATATATATATATATATATATATATATATATATATATATATATTGAAATATTTTAATCTAGCCACAAGGGTTATTCTTGAGGAACATGTCCGGCAATTTTTTCGCCAAAGATGGTAACTCCGCCAAATCAGTATTATGACAGCCATTGGCTATGAAAATCGCAACGGATCGTATTTTGAACGAATAATTATCAAATAGTTAAGTTTTTTTTCTATGTATTCTGTTTGAATTAGAGAATTTATTTTGCTACTTTCTTTATAAGTTGATCCTGTCCATTTCTTTCATCGCAAAGAATTCTTAAATCGTATTAATATATTTAAAATAATAAATACTTTTAATCATTAATTATTCATAGAACTCATTTCCTAAATTATTTTTTGTGCACATTGTTTTGAACTTTGCAAAAAACTGTTGAGTTCTGATTTTCTTTTTTTAAAATATCGCTACGATCTATGATCGCAAATGCCACGATAATTTTTAATAAGGAAATCTTTCATATTCTCTTAGCAGACATTTTCAGTTTTGAGCAGCATTTTATGTAATTATTTGTTGTCATTTCACAGACTTGGCAAACGCTCGGTTTGTTGTCATTTTGACTTGGCGACATTTTTCAACTGGTGCCAAATCTTGACATGGTCCTTTAGGTTAACTGCCTCTAATATCCTATTAAAATAATTATAAATTGATGCTTATAAATTAATGGTTATTATTGCGAAAATATTTCGCTGCTTGACTAACATCCATTTGTAAATAAATTGGAAACTGTGTTAGCCATCAACGCTTAGAAACTATATTTAAAAACAATTTTAATTTTTCCTTTTTTATTAACAATTGTGTTTGGTAGTTCAGTCGATCGAAATTATAATTTAAAACATTAAACGTCCCTAATATTATGCATGTTAAAATTTAAACTTACTGATTCTATCCTAAAGTTTTTTTTTTTTTTTTTTAAACTAATAAGGAATCTTATTAGTTTAGTATCTACACTTAGAGTATATCAGAATCAACTTATCTTTACCTTAGGCGGCATAATATTTATAGTTATTTTTCCCCTATTTCAAGCCATTTCTGAAGAAACACTTTTTTGTTGTTTTCAGTCGGCCATTTTGAAATTAGTAGTATTTTTGTTCATTTTTATTGTTGCCATTCCAGAGATAGAAATATAAGGAATTTGGGTGCCGTATAAGAGTATTATATATATAATACTCTTATACGGCATATATATATATGTGCCGCATTACAAACTCACAACCTCTAAATTAATATATATATATATATACATATAATATATATATATATATATATATATATATATATATATATATATATATATATATATATATATATATATATATATATATATATATATTATATATATTATATATATATATATATATATATATGTAATTAGAGAGTTCTGCAGACGGTTTTGAGCGTCTTGATGAAGGTTTTGAGTATAATTACTTTTGTAGAACTCGTAAACAGGACTAAAAAATAACCTATTTCCTGTTTCTTTAAGAGTTAAATAGTCGCATAAATTTTTTTTAATGGTATAGACAGACATAAAAGCATAAAAGGTTTTCTGATATCATACTATTCTAACAAAAATATAATTTTTAAAATGGTTGCAACAGTAGTTTAAATAGCCGTCAAAGGGTATGGACAAGGACCACAAGGGATGGATGGTTTTTTTTTTTTAGAATAGACATACAAACACGGACAAAAATTATACAAAACAGGTCTCTGATATCGGACCTTTGTAACCTAAAAAAAGAATGTTTAAAATCGGAGATTTAGAATGAAAGGAACAGACAAAACACCTTTGCAGGGCTCCTTGTGGGCAGATTCTGTGTGATGGTCAGGAAGTTATGGTGTTCGTGAGCACAGGTGAGGAGCGACTGATGAGCATGACCGCGATGAATCAGGATGATGCGGATGTTATGACGATGGCGAAAATCAGAAAGGTCAGACGCAAAGTTGACGTCATCTAAAAAGAAGAAGTATTAATTCAACAGAAATTTTGTTCTGGTAGTATGTGTATAGTCTTCTGAAAATGAGACATGGGGATGTATGAAGGGTCCACATTATTCAAACCGCAACTAAGATATAAGGTCCATTGGCGTACAATTGAATGCACAATCGTCAAAAGTCGCCAATGACAGACCAAACCCTATATCTTAGTTATACTTTGGAGATTGTGAAATCTGCAACTAGACCTTTCATATGCTTTGACACATATGCTATTTAAGGAGGGGAAAAAAATCAATTTTCATGCTTTTATCCCTTTAGTGGATCAATAAAATGATTACTGAAGCTTGGAAACCAAACAATGGAAGTTTTGCTTTAATGCAATGTACTTTCATGTTTATACCTTAAACTTAAATTTTTTTAATTGTAAATTTTATTAACATAAATGTCGATTGAATAGATAAATATTGCCTATTGTTTCCTCTTTTAAAAACAATTCATTCAATTCAAAATATTTTTAAAAAAATATCTACCTGATATCAGAAGTAGGGTTGCCGGGGAACCATGGGTATCTACAAATCTTTTCATACATTGTTTAAGTTTATCGTCAGCTGCATTCTTACTGGTGGCACTTATGTGCACAACTGTGACCTAAATTAAATAAAATCTGCATGAACATTGTTGAGATAGTTACAAGTTTGTATAAATGCAATATGAAATATTTGTAGTGATTTATTAATGGTAATTAATTTTAAGTAAAAAAAATATTTTGCTGTTTTTAATGTAATCCTAATGACTCTCCGCAGTATTGCAATTAAAAAAAAAAGAAACAGATTAAAAGAAATACATATAAATATTTTTAAAATTGTAAGTGGAGTAGTGTTTCTAAAAAGAAGCTAAAAGTTATTAAATATATCTGCGCTTTTTAATTCTTGTTTCAATAAATTTTTCTTTAAGTATTTAATTAGTTATGGTAAACATAACCAAAGAACAAATTGCTAAGAATTTGATTATTAAAAATTTTTGGGGCACTGCAGCATATCAAAACTAAGCACACACATGAACTTTACTTTAATGATCACAATAACATCAATAATCACATGACCTTTATTACATACCTTTTTTTTTACAAATAAGAATTGCGGCGAGTTGAAATTGTACCAAGTTTTGAAAATTACTTTTTAAAAAATACAGATACAAGTTAAAATTAATGCTCAATTCAATATCAAATTTATAATAGTCTTTAAAACCCAAATCAAATACTCAGACTCTTCAATTTTTTTTAAATACAATGAATGTATAAATTTTTAAAAACTTTTATAAGTATTCAGAAGTAAGCTAGGTTGATTGGTAATCGACTTTTCCAAAGCTTTAACAGCTGTTGCCATAAACCATACATACTTGAGCAAACAACAACTCCTGGATAACAACTTTGCTTTCTTTGTGGATGTCGCAGACGCACATAAACTCTGCCTCTCGGTGATCCTCAAAGAACCTCTCCCTGATGTTATGCACAAGAGTGATGGCCGACTTCCCTTTGGGCACCTGGCAGTTCTCGATATCCCAGAACACTCCGATGGGAGGGGGGACTTGGAGCGAGAAGGCATTTTGGAATCTGGCAGCAATGTTACTTTTGGATCCCTCTGCAAGAGAAAGGCAATGTTAGAATGAAAAATTTTAGGATAATGAATTAGAAAGGAAACTGTTAGAACCTTTCTTATGTTCTGCAACAAAAAGTGATCTATGGGAAAACTGAAAAGAGATCCCAACAAACGGGTTGCCTGATTATCAGGGTTTGGGTTTTTCCCGTCCAAAACTAATATTTCCCATCCAGTGGAAAAAACTGGTAAATACCGGGAAAAATTGGTAAATACAGGGAAAAACTGGGAAATACCTCTTTCTTTCAGAAAAAAAAAAAATATCATTCTTTTTTGGATAAACCTTATCTAGGAAATTCCTTTTAATTAAAAAGTTTTATAAAAGTAAACATCAGTTTTTTTTGTTTTGTTTACACCCTAATTGTTTGTGTTCTTGCTGTGATTGCAATTATGCCACTGGCTGTGTAAGGGATCAATTGTTAAGCTCATGCTTTTTGTTTCCTAACATCCCCACTACAGCCATTGTAGTTTGCCGCCTAGTAAAGTCGTTATATTTTTTTTTAGATTTAGTAGACAAAACTCAATAATTATTTACCCTATACAATATTGTAATGAATATTAACCACAGACAATATTCTAAGAATTATTTATGTTTATGCAGATGGGAACGCTCAAATAATAATAATAAACAAAAGTATCTGATTATTATGTTACTATAGATGCAAAGTAACTAAGAATATATGTATATTTTTAAAAATATTAAGGCCATGATAAATATTTATTAAAATACAAAATTAAAATTATTTTAATTAGTCCCATTAAATAACATTTAGTAAGTCATTGTTGTTTCAATAATTGAGTTTTCCCAGGTGGGAAAAACATAATTTTTCCCAGGATGGTAAATACCAGTTTTTACCATGGTATTTACCGGGGGTGGTAAAAACCATGCCAACCCTGCTTATTATTGCCTATTTTGCAAAATTAGCAAGCAGTCTAACAATATTTGCTGTTGCCAGGGTTCTTTGGATTTTTTTTGTAATTTTAAACCATAATTTCACTTTGATAAGAATGACCACGGCAAATTTTTAGTTCCATCTTTGGCTATTGCCCAATACAACAAAAACTGAAGATTAATTATCGGCTGTATTTTTAAATAGTAAATATAAAGTTGTAACACCCTCTTGTGACCTGGTATCCATTTAAATGGATTTTTTCATTTATGTTACCATTACTACAGAATTTATATTAAATTCAATGAAACAGCTGAGATAGAAGATAATCAGAAATATCTTTTTTTCAGGATTGACAATGCTTATTTGTGCATTTAAACCACAAAAAAATATTGTATTTTTAGAGCTTCAAACCTCAACATCCATTAAAAATTGAAAACAATGTGCCCCTTAGCAAATATTTATTTTTTAAAAAATCCTTATAAAACACTTCTGAATATACAGGGTGTCCGTAAAAGAATGTGCGAGTTTTAATGTTATATTACAGGACTTTATTTTATACTAAATATCATACATGACCAGACATGTGATTGCTCAAAGAAAAAATTGGCTGAAAAAAAATAGCCGAATGTTGTTCATTATGACAGATAACCAATAACCATCATGCTATTAGCTCAATTTCGACTCTTATATTATAAAATTCACTAATTTCTAAGAAAATCACATATAAAAAATTACATGTATTATCGACCCGGATGATAATATAAGACACGGGTGAAAGCTAGGAAAATCACAAATACTAAATACTTTTTTAAGGCGGGAGGGGTGGGGATAAAACACAGACTTGCCAACCTCAAAATTTATGCACAAATTTTATATATATATTTTTATGTTTATCGTTATGACATTTTAACATACTAATAATAGAAAAAAATATATAAAAGAAAGCCAAATTATATCTTTGTGAAACACTGGGTTGCATTTTAGAAAGAAGAGGCAAAATTTCAATCTCTCTGCATCCAATAGGTATTCAAATATTTCTCCCTAAAAACTATTTTAATGTCAAGCTTGTCATTTAGGTAGGCTAAATATCGAATTATGAATAGAAAATACTAACATTTTCGAATATCCAGTGGCTTTTTTCACGATGCGGCAGATTGCAATGGTGGAATGCAAATTTCATTCCCTATGCATCCAGTAAATATTTGAATACTAGCTCTAAAAATTTATTTTTATGTTAAGCTTATAAATCTAGCAACTGATATATCTTATTATGAAAAGAAAATACAGTATATAACCACATTTCCAGACAACCATAATCCCGACACTTTTTAATTTCGGCGATAATCCGCAAAATTTCCAACCCTCCATTTTTTTTTACTTATAAATCTGTCTAAAATCAAAAAAACCCAGTGTAAGCCGAAGTAGGAAAAATGCAAAAATAAAAGTTTAAAACGCAAATTAAAAAATCTTTTAAAAGTCAAGCTGTTCTTGTGATCACAAGGTCACGACTCACAAGCACTTGATCAGAAGAAAATATTTCGGTTGATCCGATTGGCCTGAACCGGAGCTACAAAAGTAACGAACCGCTCTACCGATCACTCAGAGGCAAAAAAAAACCCTGTCAATTATTAAGCGGCAATGCAACCTCATCGGTGGATTTCGTTAAAATTACTAGGCAGCGAAATAAGTAAATCAGGAAGCATTATTGGATTGCACTAGCAGGTAACCGATATTCGAAGACATCTCAAAGTAATCTAATCTTAATTCATCTTCGCATTTTAATCAAATTTTGTATTTTTATTATTCAAATTTATTATTTAAATTTGCTGTTTATTGAAATTTAAGTTTAGTTTTAATTTGTATAGACCGATAATAGAAGAAAACATTTTTTTTCGGAGGTGTTAATGTTGTGGAAAGTTTGAGGTTTCTCTGTAGAAGCTGACACTCCCTTTTTTTCAGGCGTTATATTTGTGCGAAATTTCTCTACCTATATACTATATTTGCATGCCTGTCTATTTATATACTAGGGCGCTTATAACGCGATTAGTAGATCACGTAGAATCCAATAAACTCATTCCGATATTCGGAATTGTGGAAAAATTGGGTAGTTAACCCATAACCCGGAAAGAATTTGTGACCTCTTTGAAAATAAGACAATTGTTACCGTTGTGGAACAAAACGGTAATAAACCAGTTGGGTTAAATTCGTAGGGTTGGTCGTAGGTCTGAAAACGTAATCTGAATCACACGGCATCCCGCATATTTTTGCGGGATGTCGCGGCGTCAGTGTTCACTTGGCGTCGAACCGTAACGTTAAGTTTTCAATTGTGCAAAGTGTAGATTCGGAGCAGGTTCGGCAACCTTGAGAAACTATTTTCTTAACTCTATGGCAGCAGGGCTTTACAGAAAAATATTTCCTTCACGGTACCGTATTTGAAAATGGATGTATTGGATTTGTATGGATCGTCGCATGCGGGGACGAGAAATTTTTAGCAGAATTTTTAATTTGCGAAGCGAATTGGCGGTTTTTCGGAATTTTAATTTTGCCAAACGAATTGGCGGATTTCCGCCAATTGGCGGAAGAATCACATGTCTGCATGACATTGAAGGAAAACTAACCTAGTTTTTCCTATAAGTGCTCAATGTGTGCGCCTTTAGTGATAAGGGAATTGCACAGGCTGTTGCTTCCATTACTCCGGCAGTATGGGAAGAATTGCATTTTCGTTTGGATGTGTGCCGTATCACTAAAGGCGCACACATTGAGCACTTATAGGAAAAACTAGGTTAGTTTTCCTTCCATGTCATGTATGATTTGTTATATTAAATCAGGGCTCGAAATTAACTTTTTATGCCAGGTGCACGAGTGCACCCAAGTCTTGTGAATTAGGTGCACTAAATAATAGTTAGGTGCACAAATATAAATATTATGTGCACAAATATAAATATTATGTGCACACATATAATATGAATAACAAGTTTTAAAAAAAACCTTTTCTTCATACAAATTGACTAAATGCAGGGTTTCCGCGCATATGAAAAGTCATGAATTTGGACATAGGGTAAATTTTGTCATGAAAAGTCATGAATTTAGCAAAAAACGATCAAAAGTCATGAAAATCGTTGTATTCGAATCGCTGTAGTAAAGCGATTTTCCGATCCCTGTAGTTTCGCGACTTTCGGATCCCCGGAGTTTCGCGACTTTCGGATCGCCGGAGTTTCGCGACTTTCGGATCGCCGGAGTTTCACGACTTTCGGATCACCGTAATTTCGCGACTTTCAGATCACCGTAATTTTGGGACTTTCGGATCACTGGAGTTCCGAGACTTTCGGATCACTGGAGTTCCGAGACTTTCGGATCGGCGTAGTTTCGCGACTTTCGGTTCAGCCGGAGTTTCACGACTTTCGGATCCCCGGAGTTTCTTTCGCGACTTTCAAATCGCCGAAGTTTTGCGATTTTCGGATCGCCAGAGTTTCGCGACTTTCGGATCACCGGAGTTTCGCGACTTTCGGAACTTGGGTGCACAACGTGCACCCAATTTGAAAACTTATGTGCACAATTTTCTTTTTAGGTGCACAGTGCACCCGCTAATTTCGAGCCCTGTATTAAATATAAAATAAACTTCTGCAATATACCATTAAAACTCGGACATTCTTTTACGGACACCCTGTATATTGGTTTGAAAAATATTGGAACAGCTATAATATAATGGTTGATCTTAATTTAGCCATTTGCGTTATGTTGCCAAGCAAAAATGCACAAATGTGGTAAACATCCCACTTCATAATTCATACAACTCGACAGGTATAGCAAATCTACGTTAAATTTCCAAACTTGTCAAAAGTCGGCAATGAGCATACCGGCAATTATATAATAGTTGTACCAAAAACGATTGTATTTTAAGACTTCAATCCTAAACTTCCATTGAAAATTAAAATTGATTTGTATATTAGCCAATATTAGAACTTTTTTGATTAAAAAAAAAGCATTATAAAACTTGCTTTCAAAAATAGATGTGTTTGAAAAATATATTTATGCAACGAATGAACTATAATCAACAATAATTTTTGCTTACTTGGATCGGTCATAATAGTGTGAAACAGTACTTCCATATCCATAAAAACAGTGTTAATGTCATCCCTTTAAGATGTGTCTTTAAATTTGATGCTGGACTTGCTAGGTACATAAAATATCTGGAAGAAAACAAGAGAGAATTAGCAAATATACTGAAATATTTAAAGATAATAAATGACCAGCAAAATGTTTTTAAACAAATATTTCTTCTTTCGTACAAGTGCTGTATTTTAAATTAGTTTTAGAATATCAACAAGATTTTTTTTTAAACCCCCCATTAATACAAAGTATTATTTATAAGATGGGATCAGTTGTTTCAAATGAAAAATTGAATATATACTTAGATTAAACGGTACAGCTATGATATAACGGCTGGTCTGCTCATCAGCGACTTTTGGGGAATTTTAAAATATGAAGAAGGGTTGCTATAGAGTTGTATGAAATATGAAATAGAATATTTTTACCATATTAGGGCATTTTCATAGCCTTGCTTCGTAAATGCAGAATACAAATTGAGACCAGCCATTACATAATAGCTGATCGAATATGAAAATGCTGTAATTAGATATTGGCATGTATGATTATAGTAAACATGAACTATTTTTCACTATAAAGATTACTCATACAGAAAAGCTGGGGTTAATTCTATTTGATGGCCTGGTGATTTTTTTTTAGCTTGGCAACATATCAAAAATTACATGTTCGAAATGTTTTCTTTGGTTGAGATTTTCTTTTTTAGTAACCATAAAACTAGTATTGATTCTGGATGCATGCACGTATAACATCCTCAGCTTTTGATTATTGTGCATGGTTGTGAGAAAAGTTTTTTATCGCTCTTTAAAAACTCGCCAAATTTTGTAATTTATCGCGGGCCAGCAACTAGAATTTAACCGAAAAGGTGATCGAGTACAGTTTTAAGGTTAACGGAAAAAATCGCAAACAAATGCAGTGTAATTAACGCAATTTTAAAGATGTTGTCAAGCTCGAAAAAGTCGCCAGTCCACCGACTAGGATTAACCCACTGCACCGGAGGGAGAATTTTCACACTTAATTTCTGTGTAATTCTAGATCAGGTTTTATAAATAAATTAAATCTCACAGAGTGGAGATTTGAAAATCTAGGAAAACTGATTGACATTAAAGAACTGAACGTCATTGTACAACCCTATAGGTGCACTGAAAGCGATTTAAAACAAACTTTAATAATGTCAGGATTAATTTTATACAGATTGTGGTAAAATTATACTTCAGGGTGCCCCTTGGCGAAATTTGTTTGGCGCCAATCCTGTTCGTGCGGAACACGTGCAAACAGTAATGGCGCATAAATCTAAACCAATCAAAATCACGATTGCTAAACAAACCTAAAACTTAATACATATTCATTAAAATATAGACGTTCCCATAAACGAGACAAAATCGCCCAGCTTGGCGAGGGCACCCTCAAGTATAGTCTAACCCAAAAAAAAAATATACCAAATACCAAAAGGTCATTACTTGCGATTTGCATCGATGTGTACAAATCAATACAACCATAAATAAATAATTTTTAAAATAATAATTATAAAATACATTACATAAAAATATTATCAAACAGTCACAATAACAAAATGAAAATTTACGATAACAAAAAAGTATTGTTGCCAGATATGTAAACAAAACAGCTTGCGAGTGCGTTCAGGAAAAAATAATGTTTAGTTAAAAAATATATTAAAACATAAATAACTTGATTTGAGACTGTAATTTCATGTTTACTATCCTTCTATATTCATTGTATATCCAATAAAAAAAAATATAATATTAATTTATATTATTCGTTTTAGATTGCTAAGTGGCAGCTGCAAACCAGAAAAAAAAGTTAGTTCTGTTTTCAAAAGCCATTATAGTTTTGATTTTCGAGGGTTTTATGTCTCTGGTTTCAAAGAGCGACATAACTGGAATAAACTAATAATTCAATAATTAAAAACAAAAGCATCCTCCAAAAACTTCCTCAAGATGAATCTCGTTAATCACTAATTTGAGGTAAGATTCTTTAGGTCGATATATTTATAGTAATTTATTCTTTTACGACAATATACTTTTAATAGAGCAAATTATTCTATATGATCTTTTGTTATTCGGGAATTATTTTTATGATTAAGAAAACTCTGCAAAAAAACTCTTATTAATCATTTGGGCCCCATACATATTTCAGACGTAGACCTAAGATAAAATAAATATATATATATTAAAAAGAAAGTTCAGTGTTTTTTTTTAATGAGTTGCCATAAAGGGAGGTCCATAAATGAGAATATTTCTTATGATGTCATGCTCTCAATACTGCGATTTCATTGGTTGTTTCGTTTTCTTTCCCTACTACTTGAAACAAGCTCATTGGTTTTTTATAACGTCACGCGCTCTGAACTGCGAATTCATTGGTTGTTTTGTTTTCTTTGACAAAACAACCAAAACAACCACTTTTTTTTGTGGTGAAACAAGCCCATTACGTGATGCGTTTAGAAGGAGGGGGAGGGTCTCGTCCAATATCACGCAATTACTCCCGCAAAAACATCAACCTAAAGTAGCGAGAAAATGTTGTTAAATTCCGATAAAGTATATTTCTCAACTTATATTTGGCCAAAATTTTACATGATAATATTTTTCATGGCTTTCGGAACCCTAATTTATTTAATTGTTTTTGGAACCTTTAAAAAACTATGTAAAATTCACCAAAAATGAAATCAACCTACAATCAACCGCAATAGCAACCTACTTTGTCAACGAAATAACGATTCATCTTTGTTTCTTTCTCAAATTCCCTTTTATACTGTTACATACTTTGGGCGACTTTATATGTTAAAGTCGTTGTAATAAAATTCGCCAAATAGTCAAAAACACGTGACCACACGTTGACACTTTTGTGTTTGCTAAAGCGTGGCCCCACGCCCCTTTTCTTTTAATGTCTCTGGTTTTAAAATGCGGTTTTCAGCATCAGATGAAATAAAAAATGGCAGTTATCTAATCGTAAAACAAAAAAGACTATTTCTCTAAAGGGCTGGGGAGCCCAGTCGGTTAGGCATTCGCCTAGCATGTGGAAGGTCCCAGGTTCGGATCCGGGCATCGCCAAAATAACTGCCGACCTATAAACAGCCCGTACAGCCAAAAAAGGCCGACGAATAATACCCCGTGTGGCTGGAGTGCACGTTAAATATCCTACAAAGTCCTAACGCGGCGTACGATGTCGCCCTTAACAGTTGCGTTGGGTGCCTACTCAGGTGTCGGCTCGTCACTTGACTGTGGTTCTAAAATACGACGCCCGTCACCAATAGCCCTCGTGTAGCTCTAGTGCGACGATTATTCAAACTAACCTAACCTATTAATCTAGAGTTCCAAAAGGAATCGCTCAAATGACGAGAAAAATTGCTGTTTTTTTAAAAAAACTAATTGCCGCCTTGTGCGTAAAAACAAAAGATGTTATTGATTGTTTGGCTGAGTGAGATATGTGCTCGCCCTAAGGCTGCTTCATCTTAGTCATAAGGAGAGCTAGATAGAGCGAAGACAAAGGTAACACATTGAAAAGCGATGTTATTTTTATTGGGGTTTCTTAATACATATGTTCGATTTGTCAATTTACTAGGAATTTCAACATACTACAGTCCCTGGGCAAATTATTAGACGCACTGTATTTTTTTTAGTAATTTTATGTTTCTTAAGAGTTTTTATGCAATAATGGTATATTTAAACTACAATATTATTGATTTTTATTTAAAAGAATTGTTGTAGACGACATATTTGTATTTATACAAATATGTAGGTACAATATCACCCGGGAATTCATATTTTACATGAAATCTTGCAGTGCGTCTAATAATTTGTCCAGGGACTGTAATAGCATTTTTGTAGCGACGATGTACCCTTGTCGTCGGTACGTTACTCCATGCCAGATTTAACGTGCACCGGCTCCGTATACACTTCGCTATTTATTGGTGGGAGGATTTTTTCTCCTGTTCGATCCGTCTGAACAAAGGCTGGAGTGCGAACAGAACCTGCGAAAATTTAAGCAAGTCGCCTCAACCCAATGGATTACGTCGGTCGTCAGCAGTAAAACAGTTATAAAAGTGTAATAATTCATTACACTTTTTAAAAAGGGATCTCTTTCCCTTGTTCTCAATAGCCTCGCTACCAAATGAATAGCATTTCCGAGTTACACACCCTGCCGATTCTTATTAAAAATCAGGTAGTTAGTTTTTATTACGATTTCAACTATTCACTTAAAAAATTGTCATAAAACGGCTTTTAATTATATTTAAGACTTTCACGCATCAGCCGTACGCAATCTTCCTATAAGTTGTTTTTGTGCATCGTGGGTTAGCTGACAGTGAAAGTAGTTTTACAGATCACGATCATCGCAAAAAAGCCTAAACATAGGCGCTAGTATTTTTTTTTTTCCGCGGGTGCAAATCTTGCCAAACGGATTCTTTGGCGGCAAAACACAGTACATACATTTAAAGGACTACAATATGCACAGTTAAAGGTTACAATTGGAAATGTTTTTTTTTTTGGCGTTTATTGTTTATTTTCAGCGACTTTATCGCCTGCGCTCCTATAGTTAAACTAATAGTTTCCTTGCACAGAAGCCACGACCATGGGCGAAGCTATAAAACGCGCGGAGCAATCAGATAAAGACAAAATAAAACGGATGAAATTGTCTCTTCATCTGATTGCTCCGCGCGTTTTATAGCTCCGCCCATGGTCGTGGCCTCTGTGCAAGGAAACTATGAGTTTAACTATAGTGAGACGTTCATTCAATCAAAAACAAATATTCATTGAGAAATCCATAAAAAAACGAAAGAAGTGATCATTCTAAACGAAATAATTTACACTCTTTGTTAGTAACAATATAAAATCTTTATTAAAAAGCACAAACAATTATAATTTTTTATAAAAACAAGCAAATTTTTACACCTTACAAGATATCTACATGCAATATATTCAGGTTGCAATTGGCACACACAGTGGTCAATAGCCTAAGGAACGGTCTTGACCAACACCTTCTTTAGAGAAGGCCACTCCTCTACAATGTCAAAAAATAGTTATTTATGCAACTAGTGGGAAAAGTAAGGCTTTTTTAAACGAGTTGAATAAATTCACGAGTTTAAAAAAGGCTATTTTCAACGTGTTGCCATACACTATTTTTTATATAATAACGTGCAAAAAAGTATTTATTAAATTGACATTTATTGATTGGCATAATAATTATTTTATTATCATGTTTAAATGATTTGAAGGTGATTATTTATATTAATGATTATTTTAAAATCACGTGCAAAAAGTATTTCTTAGATTGGCATTGGAAATAAGACGCCAAATAAAGAATCACGTTCAAATAAAGAATTTTCTACCAATCACAGAGCCGCCGCATAAAATATCACGCTCAAATAAAGAATTTTACACCAATCAGATGCTCTTATTTACTTTGTCGCACTAGTGCGTAAAAGTAACTTTAAAATACGATTTCGTTAAAAGCATTACTTTTGCCACGATTATTGATTTGAAAAAGTTAGGTTTTTTTGCACGATATTATAAAAAAGTCTTTTTTTTTGCAGAAAAAACTGTGAGATGATGTGACAGGAAAATACCGTAAAATTTACAGGGAAAGCTGGTTATTTTATATGAACAGTTTGTAATTTTTAGCTGTTTTTTAACAGGACAAATTGAAAAAAAAAATACTTCTCCTCTCCGGGCGGGAAATAGAACGGCGGTCATATCGTGCCTGGCGGAAATACCGACTACAATTTAACTGAGTGTATACAATTTAAAATAGAAAAAAAAGTTTTTTTTCTTTAAACAGCATATTTTACAGAAAGAAAAACAGCTTAAAGAAAATATTAGTCTTTTCCTATAAATCTATGTTTTTTCTGTAAAACAAACAACTTTTTTATAGTGTAATCTAATCCACTTCCAAGGGTCTGGCACCAGACTTCTGAATTCATACATTTCTCTTACATAAACTACTCAAACCATTTATTTGTCCTAGTCCTATATCCTATTATCTAACACAACCAGCTTCGCAGCAAGAGCCATCTGGACGAATACCGCATTAAATGCAAATAAACCCAAGTCAAAATTTATGCTAGTACTAGCATAAAAATTTATAGCATGTGATGCTATAAAATTATGCTAAATAAGCAACAGTTAATAGCATGTGATGCTATAAAATTATGCTAAATAAGCAACAGTTAATAGCATGTGATGCTATAAAATTATGCTAAATAAGCAACAGTTAATAGCATGTGATGCTATAAAATTATGCTAAATAAGCAACAGTTAATAGCATGTGATGCTATAAAATTATGCTAAATAAGCAACAGTTAATAGCCCATGTGATGCTATAAAATTATGCTAAATAAGCAACAGTTAATAGCACATGTGATGTTTTTTTGTTTATGCTAATAAACATAAATTGTAATCATCTCATGCTAGTTTTTCATGCTAAACTAGCAAATATTTTAAGCATAACATGCTAGTTTCCTATGCTATCAGCAGCATCTTTTATGCTAGTTAGCAAAGCAAAAATAGCACAAATTTTGACCTGGGAAGCAACCCGATCGGTACTAGTTGTGGCCTTTGAAGTATTTCTTATTACGTCCAATGGTATTGAATCAGTACAGTTGGACTATTCAGGGTCTGGTATTGGTATAGCTAGCACCAATATCTAGTCCAATAAGCAATTATGTTTTTAGGTTATTCAGGAGAAATTACAAGTTTGTTTATAGTTACTAGTGACGTCATAGATACTACGTGACAGCCACAAAGCGTTTTCGGGAGTAATTTTTCGTCCTAATTTTAAAATTCATTTTTCTCCCTTTTTATGAGGTATTTAAAAAAAAGAAAAAATACGGGTCTAATATTTTTGGCATAAGTATATTTTAAGACAATAATTTTTTTTAAAGTCAAATACCCTATTATATGTTGATTTCTTGGTTTGTAGGACTTAAGACAACTGTTGAAGTAACTGTGACATCGCTGCAGGCGGGGCCGTTACAGTTATCCATTGAGTCTGTAATAGTTGAATGTTAAAAAAAATTCTATTTTCCCATCAGTCATGAGCTATAACAAAAATACTGAAATCTACTATCCTGCAGTCGACAATATTGTAAAGGGGGCGTCTTGATAAACGACTGACTTTCCTGGTAATAAAGTATCATTCAGATATAGTTATTCAAACTACTCATAGTAGTTATATTCAAACTACTCATAGTAGTTATATTCAAACTACTCATAGTAGTTATATTCAAACTACTCATAGTAGTTATATTCAAACTACTCATAGTAGTTATATTCAAACTACTCATAGTAGTTATATTCAAACTACTCATAGTAGTCATTCAATCTATTCATGTCATTGGTAATACCTCCTCGTACAAAACCCAGCCACAACAACAGTCACCAACTGAACCAATCCCATCAAAGGCCTTCTAACTTCACTGTCCATCACCGACCGTTACTCGTTTCCCCTTTTGCAGTGCGCCTTGTTGCGTCTAATACACGCCGCGTAGGCCATGGCGTGTGCGATGTAGTGTTGGTCGTACACCGTCGTATGGTTCTGTATTAGTACTATTGGACTATTCATGACATTTGTATATAGTACTAATAATACTGGCACCAAAATCTAGTCCAATAACGATGTTTTTAGATTAATTATGATAAAGAGTTCACAATAGTTTATTTTCCAAAATGCGTTTTTTTTCATCAGTCATGAAGTGATGGAAGTTTAATATGCCTTAGTGACCGCTTTAGACAACATATTGCATCATTGCAATCAACATATTACATTGCAGCATATTCACATCATTTTTAAATACCTCCTTGAACCAAACCCAGCCACAACAACAGTCACCAACTGAACCAATCCCATCAAAGGCCTACTAACTCCACTGTCCATCACCGACCGGTACTCGTTTCCCATCTTGCAGTGCGCCTTGTTGCGTCCAATGCACGCCGCGTAGGCCATGGCATGTGCGATGTAGTGCTGGTCGTACACACCTCGGAAGAGATGCGACATGGGCCCCAAGGCATACACGCCGACGTCTTCGCCACCATGGGTTACCGTGGATCTGGGGACGGTGGCTTGTTGCTGGTAGTCCTTGTGGGCTGGAACATAAACAGAATGAGCATGTTTTAGGTTTTGAGTAGCCACAGAAATACTAAATGAAAATAAATTCTTTCTCGAGCATCGATTTGTGAATCAATGTTAAGTGGGAACAGAGCACTCATCAAAACAAGTTCACGAATGAAAGCTGAATGGAAATACGATTCTTGAAACAAGCCAATTATATTTCAATTTGAAGAGCTTAGTGGAAAAACGTGCTAAGTGACAAAAAGGTGAAAACGAGAAAATATGAGCTTTAAAGTTTTTCGTTTGCACTTAGATATATAAATAACAGAATCTGTCATTTAACCCGCTTCCACACAACAATTTTAAAAAAGGCGCCAAACACAGCATATAATTCTATATTAAACATTTACATGCTAAATTTGGCTCGTTTTATTTATTTTATTTCGAAAAATCAATAATTATTACTTATCGTTTGCAAAAATTAATTTATATTTTAAATAATAAATATGTAATATTCATCGCTTTTAAATAGAATAAAAATATTTCATATCAACATACAAAGAATCTCGAAGTGAAATATATTTGACGTCATTTCAAACTGATCGATGTCGAAAAAATTTATTTTAATTTATTGTCTAAAAGAATTAAAGTTTCTCGAGCGATTGTTGCGAATGGCAATGGTGATTTAATTCTAATAAAAATGGCTTCCTATGCTTTTTAAATGAGCATTGAATTTTGCAGGTTTTTTTTTAAATAATTGAAGTACTTCGAATTCGAATTCTTTTCTGAAATTTTCAATGTATTCTAATTTCGATGCGCTGAATTTTTTGACGTATCACACTTGTCCGTAGCATTTGTAGTTTGGGCTATGAAAGTGGGTGACATACGGACTGAACGATTATAATACCTTTCAGTTTTTACGTTATAAACATAGTGTGGAAGCTAAAAAAAGGCACTTACAATTGAGGTAAAAAATTGAATAAAATATACAAAATATGAAACGGAGACTATTTGCACAATTTTTATAGCTAGATAGTTGAATAGCAAACTAAACTGTACTGAGAAATGCAGTAAGTGTGGTCACCCTTTCTTCAAATTTCATTTAGACAATGAAACTTACTCGTGTTAACTCCCGTGATGTTGGTTCTCCCAGTGGCGGACATCTTGTATCCTGGACCCGTGGAGTACATGAGAGTGGTGTACGGCATTCCGTCTACATTGGACAAATCTGCTACGCCTGCAATAAGGAGGAATATTTGTATTAATTAACTCCGTATTACTCTATGTAAATGAGGTTGTTCAGATTATGTACACTCTTAAAACAAACGAGCGGTTTTAACTCAGTCTGAGTTCATTTCCACTACCTTCCGGTGCCGAAAATGCACTTTCCCTATAGGAGTGGATTTCACTCTTTTGTTTTAAGAGTGTACACTCTTAAAATAATCCAGCGGTTTTAACTCAGTCTGAGTTCATTTCCACTCCTTTCCGATGCCGAAAATGCACTTCTCCTATAGGAGTGGATTTCACTCTTTTGTTTAAAGTGACACTCTTACAACAAAACGAGCGGTTTTAACTCAGTCTGAGTTAATTTCCACTCCTTTCCGTGCCGAAAATGCACTTCTCCATAGAGTGAATTTCACTCTTATTCGGAGTGGGTAAAGAAATAAAAGAAAACATCTGCGTCTACACTCTTAAACGAGCGGTTTAACTCAGTCTGAGTTAATTTCCACTCTTTCCGGTGCCGAAAATGCACTTCCCTATAGGAGTGGATTTCACTCTTTTGTTTTAAGAGTGTAAGTATCCTGTTTTCATTTTTTGAATTTCCTGCTATTTCATTGGTTGTTTCGATTTCACACATGAACATGTTTCGTCTACTGTTTCGGTTTTAGCAGAGTTATTTCACACAACTCGTTTTTTATTCCTGCTATTTATTAAACTTTATCGGTTTTTGTTCGATTATTACTTCAAGTATGCAAAGCGTTTTATTACCATGACGTCAATGTTGTTGGAAAACTACGATTTAGATGTTATTTTGTCTTATGCGGAGAAATCATGCGAAATTGTGGGACAGCAATTTAACGGGATTCACGATCAGAGGAAAGCTTTAGTTCTACTGAAAGAATCTTTTTAACACAATATCCGTTTTAGTAGGGTAAGAAAGTATTGCCCTTCTCTACAGGGCCGGATTTAAAGATTTTCCGCCTGTAGGCTACGATTTGCCGCCCCAGTCACAATATTCTCCCACTTCGGGGAAAGGTAGCTGGTTAGCTGCAAAATAGCGTGGTATGTGCTGTTTAAAATAGATACACACATTAGAATCATTTATGTACCTTTACACACTAAATCGAGAACGAAATAGGCGAATTTTTTTAAACTGTTCTACCATTTTCTTTCAACTTCGAAATCCGGGAGGAGGGGTGCACTTGCCCTTGCAGCGACCATGTTTGCTACGAAATATTAGTACTATATAAACGTTTACGGTTTACGCATTAATGAAAATTATTTGTTTTCTTCTTTCTTAAAAATATTCGTATCTTTATAATAATTTTTTTTATGTCGAATGTTTCTTTAATTGGTCATAAAATTTGCTGCCCCAAAAAATTCGCCACTCTAGGCTACAGCCTACTTAGCCTATTTAGAAATCCGGCCCTGTTATGCGGAGAAATCAAGCGAAATTGTGGGACAGCAATTTAACGAAATTCACGATCAGAGAAAAGCTTTAGTTCTACTGAAAGAACCTTTTTAACACAATATCCATTTTAGTAAGGTAAGAAAATATTGCCCTTCTCAAAATTTTATCGGCGATAGAATTCGATTCATGATAACACCAGTTTGCACGCGTGTTCTTATCCGGTTCACCAATGTAGCGGGTTTGGCAAGCCATAGTCCAACAAAAGGATCCTCAAAGTGGAGATGAGGTCACTGTATTGTTGCTAGCTACACTGTTAAAAATTAGGCACTTTGTTTCACCAAAAATATGGTTCCTAGTAGCTGCAACGGCTGTGTGGTGAAACGTTAAACCACATTTTTGGTATTCGGTTGAACCTTTTCTCAGGTTTTTGTTTCCAAATCCAGAAAAATGGTTCAACCAAACACCGAAAAAAAAGTGAAACATAACCACACAGTCGTTGCAGCTACTAGGAACCAATATCATGGTGTAACCAAGCACAAAATTTTTAACAGTGTAGCTTACTCGTAGGAATGAACATCTTTTCTATCCATTGGCTTAACAAAGAGACACTTCAGTTTGGAGACCCATATCCCTTCCCCCTTAAGAACATGTATGGATGTATGATCTAAAATAGGGCTCGCTCTTAGGAACATTGTTCTCACATACAAAGGAAACCTTCATAGTAGTCATGTTGTAGAAATTCTTTTTTTTTTTTGATAATGAGACATCAGTAATTTAAGTTTACATACACTCTTAAAACAAACGAGCGATTTTAACTCAGTCTGAGTTAATTTCCACTCCTTTCCGTGCCGAAAATGCACTTCTCCTATAGGAGTGAATTTCACTCTTTTTCGGAGTGGTTAAAAGAAATAAAAGAAAACAATCTGCGTCCTTCACTCTTAAAACGAGCGGTTTTAACTCAGTCTGAGTTAATTTTCACTCCTTTCCGGTGCCGAAAATGCACTTCTCCTATAGGAGTGAATTTCACTCTTTTGTTTTAAGAGTGCACAAACTCTGTAGACAAATGAAAGGCGTGTGCTCACCAAATATATCCTGCCCCACTGCGGCATACCCGACGAAATTCATGCCTTGCGAATGATCTGACGTCACCACCACCAGAGTGTCCTCTCTGGACGTCATTCGAAGGGCGGCCCTGACGGCCCCTTCCAAATCGAGGGCCTCGCTGACGGCCCTGACCGCTCGACCTGAGTGGTGTCTCTTGTCGATGAGACCACCTTTCGAAAAGACAAGAAGATTAGCAAGAAATAAAATTATATATTTTGATGCGCATATAAATTGTTCCAGCAAGCACATATAGCCGGATAAGAAGTATAAAAGATAAGATCTTGGTAACCAAACCTTTTATAAAATAGAATTGCAAACATTAGAAAAATTACGGAAACTTTGAAAAGTGGGTACGGAAAAATGGACGTAATCTGCATCATGTCAATAACCTATTCTTCTTTTTTTTTTAAAATTCTATTGAACTAAAGAAAAAAAAAGCTTAAAAAAAGAGCCCGTTGCGTATGAAAGTTAGAAGCTACTTAACTGTTTCACTGTAATTATGCTTAAGGCGCTACCGAAATTTCCAGAACCTACGTTTCTAAAACAGACAGGTTTTAGAGCTAACTTCAAACCTTTCACTTAAACTTTTAATACCATGACACTGCTTTTTAAAAGCATGTAGAGTTAAGTTTCGTGTTTTGAGAACCTTTCTGACTTGGTTCACTTGACTTTAATCATTGTGTACCGTTTTAGCGCTCCTTACTGACTTTCATACATTGCATACGTTGATTTAAATTTAAATTGGATATTGATAGATGGCCGGTGTAGTTGAAGGCGGCCTTTAGTTCACGAATACCAAGTATTTAACTAGTTTCTGTATGCATCCATTTTTCTCCTTCATTTGTATCATTGATAATGAACTGATACTAGCATAGGGCCTCAAATTATTATATTTGGGGTAGAGTGACATTCGTCCACACACCCCTATAACAGAGCGTTAAGGGTGCTCCCTTCACAGTACCGAAAGCGCTGATGCTGTCCTCTACATGTTATATATAAAATTGTTTTAATCATAACATTTTTACAAAATTCACATAAACGGTTACTACCTTCCACCAGCAGGAAGAAGCCTTTCGGGTTGTTCTCCAGAACAGCGATGGCCTTTTCGGTCATTTCTGCGAGGGTCGGTTCGCGGAAGTCCGATTTGGGGTTGTCACGATCGGTCACATCGTACAGGTGTGCCGGTTCGAACAGGCCTGAAAGGATGGAAAGGCAATTGATTTAAAATAAAAGCAATAATAATTGATGTAAAAGTAAAGTAGCAAAGTATAAAACGTTATAAGTTCTTAATATTTATTAAAATATCGATGACTTTAAAAAGTACTATGCATCACGATTGTAAAAATAAATTGTTTTAAACGATCATGTTCTACTGTTGTAGAAATGCTGTAAATTAAAGTGGCTGTCTTAAAATTGATTAAACCCTTAATTGAAAAGGAGAAAGAAAAACGTAAATAACCTTAGGATCTATATCTTGCCATCAACTTATTTTTACTTTTTTTTTTAATATCAAAGTTTATTTTTAAATTCGATTATTCTTATCTAAAAACTATTTAAAAATTTATTTTATGAAAACTTACATCTTGCATTATTATCTCTTTATAAGTCTTTTAAATTTATTATTTATTTTATTCACATGTCCCTGTTTACTCATGTTTTATTATTTATGTTTTATTCACATTTTTTTAAAAAAATTATCACGATAAAATGTTTTAAACCAATTTTATGGTAATTTCAATAACTGTTATACCTAAAAAGTTCCATAACGTATCCCTTTGCGCGATTTTCTCATAAACAAGACTAGTACTGCGAACTCGTGTAACAAATTTGAAGTCCTTAGAACTTTTAGTTAGATCTGTAGAGTGGATTCGGACGGGCAGACACACGGACACTCGTTCAAAAACCACTTTATCTTTAATCAGCACCCTTTAAAACGCGAAGAAAGCAGAATATATGAATTTCAGATTTTCGACTCCATAGCAATACTCAGGGCCGGATTTCTAAATAGGCTAAGTAGGCTGTAGCCTAGAGCGGGAAATAGCTTTTAAAGTCTTGTGTTTTTTATTCTAATAAACATAGTCTATTTAGCATTGAACAGATGGTATCATTAAAAGAAAGTTGCACCTGCCCTTTGGACATCGCATGTTCGCGTTAAAACAACATAACACCCCGAACATACATCAAAGCATCTGGTTTGTTAAAAAAAAATGAACTAGGGTGCGAAAATCGTTTAAAGCAATTTTACGTTTGATCTCTAAAGCTGACGATCGCATTTTGTGCAATGTCCTAAACTCCTAAAATTATTAAAATGGAATTAAGAAATAAGCGGAAAGCTGTAATTTGGCTTGAAAGTGCGAATAGCAGCTTATACGGTAAGTACAAATTTAATCAAGATATTGCTATGTTATGTAAAACTAGTATAATTGTTATAATAACTCAATATAACGTTTTATACTCTATCTCTTTATATTTATAAATTCTTAATATTTATTAAAATATAGATGACTTTAAAAAAGTGCTTTGCATCACGATTGTAAAAATAAATTGTTTAAACGATCATGCTAAGCTGTTGTAGAAATGCTGTAAATTAAAGAAGCTTTCTTAAAATTGATTAAATCCTTAATTGAAATGGGGAAATAAAAACATAAATAACCTTAGTAATATAACCTTAGATTTATATTTTGCCAGACATCTTATTTTTACTTTTTTTATATCAATGTTTGTTTTTACAATAAATTATTCCTATCCAAAAACTGTTTAAAAATTTAGTTTGCGAAAAATTACATCTTACATTATTATCTTTTTTTATAAATCTTTTAAATTTAATATTTATTTTATTCACTTGCATTTGTGTTTCTTTTACTATCTTTTTGTATGCTTTTTACTAAGTTGAGATTTGTCTTATTATTCTTCAAAGTAATTAGTTTATAATTTCAGTGATAATGGTATTTTTTTAAAAAAATATTTTCAATTAAAAACTTACTCATCTAACATTAAGCAAGAAGTTCTAAAATAACTAATATAACCTACTTTCTTTTAACTTAAATTACTCAAAGAAATCCTTATAGTAGGGACAGACGGACGAACAAAAAGTATATAAGATAGGTGTCTGATATCATACACTAAAAAAATTAGGGTTGAGTAACACTATACGACTTTCAATTACCGATTAATATATCAATACGCTCGTTTAAAAGTTATGATATACCTTATAAAGTATTTTCAATTACTTTCAAACCTAAAAAGTTCTATGGCAGCTACTCTTTGCACATGCAAAATATTGTTGAAAACTTTATTTTGTCGTCCGACTAGTACTGGGAGCAAGTGTATCAAATTTTAAGTCTGTATCTATTTTCGTTTTTCAGCACTACTTTTAAACCCAAAAAGTTTATAGCAGCTGCTAATTGCGCATGCGCAATTTTCTCGAAAATATTATTATGACTTCTAACAGGTACACTCTTAAAACAAAAGAGTGAAATTCACTCCTATAGGAGAAGTGCATTTTCGGCACCGGAAAGGAGTGAAAATTAACTCAGACTGAGTTAAAACCGCTCGTTTTAAGAGTGTAGGACGCAGATTGTTTTCTTTTATTTCTTTTACCCACTCCGAAAAAGAGTGAAATTCACTCCTATAGGAGAAGTGCATTTTCGGCACGGAAAGGAGTGGAAATTAACTCAGACTGAGTCAAAACCGCTCGTTTGTTTTAAGAGTGTACTAGGAACCCGTGTACGAAATTTGAAGTCTGTAGCTCTTTTAGTTCGAACTGTAATATAGTTTCAGACAAACAGACGAATCAATGAAAAAAAACCCAGTTTTTTGTAATCAGCACCCTCCAAAACGTGTAGAAAGCACAAAATCTTTATTTTGGATTTTTGACCTCCATCGCAATAGTTTCATTACCTTATATTTCATGTTAGATAATTGAAAGTAATAACTTTAAAAATCGGACGGATAGAAAGGAAGTTAGGGGGGGGGGGGGGTAGACGGACGGACGGACAGAGAAACAGACGTACAGGCAGGTGGCCGAACACTATACATTGTAGTCTTCTAATTTTTTAATTTCGAACCAAAAACAGAATTTTCAAAATCAGACAGTTTAGATCGGAAATTGAAAGGGATACGGACGGACGGACAAAATGATGGACGTACAGGCAAACAAATAAAAAGTATTAAAAAAATCTGTGAAGTCCTATCTTCCAAAAAAAAAAATTGAAAATCGGAATGTTAGTATAGAAATTATGAAACTCGTATGTATCAAATATACCTAAAAATGTCACTTAGCACGTTCTTCCACTAAACGACTGAAAAAATCTGAAGCACTTCGGAGGAAGAACGTGCCAAGTGCAGAAGGCGTCAAGCGCGTTTTGTAAATGACGTGTTATTACTTAAAGTACGGCTAAGCCAAAAGCCACCAAGCATTTTGAAGAACCAAACTAAATTATCATGAGGAAAAAACTATGATTTTGTGAATGAAAGAAAAGTTGCAAACTAAAAACTTTGAAGCTCATTATCTCGTTTTCACCTTTTTGTCACTTAGCACGTTCTTCCACTAAGCTCTTCATATATAGTACTAGTATTTCGTAGCAAACATGGTCGCTGCGAGGGCAATTGCACCCCCCCCCCCTCCCGGATTTCGAAGTTGAAAGAAAAATAGTAGAACAGCTTAAAAAAATTTGCCTCTTTCGCTCTAGTGTGTAAAGGTACATAGATAATTCTAATATGTGTATCTATTTAAAACAGCACATACCACCCTATTTTGCAGCTAACCAGCTACCTTTCCCCGAAGGGGGAGAATATTGTGACAGGGGCGGCAAATCAATCGTAGCCTACAAGCGGCAAATCTTTAAATCTGGCCCTGGCAATACTTTCATTGTCATATATCCATTTCCCCAGTGTACTGTTTTTCTTTTTTTGCATTTATAGGACAGTAATGTGTGCAAACGAGAATCATCCCGAGGTCAAGTAGAACTAGAAACAACAAGGAAATTAATAATAATATAATGGCGATTACCTAGAAGGTATTCTGTCTTCTTGGGGTCCACATTATCGAAGTCCCTCTTATTCCAGACGTACTTGTAACTGTGCCCGCCCTCTTCCTTGTGCTGTTTCCATGCCTCGATGAGCCTTCTGTGGTCAACCCTTTTCCCGCGCTTTTCGGGGTACTCGGGATCGAATGTGGTGTTAGGCATGAGCACCTCTCGGCCGCCACCCAGAATCACCTAGTATCAATAATAAAATAGTTAGATATTATTATGAAGTCAACTTTTAGTATCCACAATAAACTGTAGATGGCAGCACCAAAACTATTGAAGTTAATGTAGTGATACAATTTTTGCCACCCAGACTTGTCAAGTATCAATAATAAAATGGTTAGATATTATTATGAAGTCAACTTTTAGTATCCACACTAAACTGTAGATGGCAGCACCATAATTATTGAAGTTAATGTAGTGGTACAGTTTTTGCCACCCAGACTTGTCAAGTCTGTCAAACGAAAATATATGATTTTTCTGTAAATATATGGTATTTTTCTAAAAAATTAAGATTTTTTTTATAGTATGGCCTGATAAAGAATTTTAAAAGTTTTATGTAAAAACAACAGTTTGGAAAGTTCATTCGGTTCAGAATATATATAGAAATTCAAATAGAATGGATTGGCAAACAGACGAAAAAAATATATTTAAAAGAGGTAGTATCTGCTGTCAAACCTTTCTAACAAAAAGATAATTCTTAAAATTTGAATTTACAAACTAAGTTCAAACAAACCGTCATAGGACAAACAAGGCGGACAAAAAGTATATGTGATAGGTCTCTTATGTCGTACCTTTCTAACAAAAAGATACTTAAAATCGGAATTTACAAACTAAGTTCAAACAAACCGTCATAGGACAGACAAGGCGGACAAAAAGTATATGTGATAGGTCTCTTATGTCGTACCTTTCTAACAAAAAGATACTTAAAATCGGAATTTACAAACTAAGTTCAAACAAACCGTCATAGGACAGACAAGGCGGACAAAAAGTATATGTGATAGGTCTCTTATGTCGTACCTTTCTAACAAAAAGATACTTAAAATCGGAATTTAAAAACTAAGTTCAAACAAACCGCCATAGGACAGACAAGGCGGACAAAAAGTATATGTGATAGGTCTCTTATGTCGTACCTTTCTAACAAAAAGATACTTAAAATCGGAATTTACAAACTAAGTTCAAACAAACCGTCATAGGACAGACAAGGCGGACAAAAAGTATATGTGATAGGTCTGTTATGTCGTACCTTTCTAACAAAAAGATACTTAAAATCGGAATTTACAAACTAAGTTCAAACAAACCGCCATAGGACAGACAAGGCGGACAAAAAGTTTTATGTGATAGGTCTCTTATGTCGTACCTTTCTAACAAAAAGATACTTAAAATCGGAATTTACAAACTAAGTTCAAACAAAAAACCCTCATAGGACAGACAAGGCGGACAAAAAGTATATGTGATAGGTCTCTTATGTCTTACCTTTCTAACAAAAAGATACTTAAAATCGGAATTTACAAACTAAGTTCAAACAAACCGTCATAGGACAGACAAGGCGGACAAAAAGTATATGTGATAGGTCTCTTATGTCTTACCTTTCTAACAAAAAGATACTTAAAATCGGAATTTACAAACTAAGTTCAAACAAAACCGTCATAGGACAGACAGGCGGACAAAAAGTATATGTGATAGGTCTCTTATGTCTTACCTTTCTAACAAAAAGATACTTAAAATCGGAATTTACAAACTAAGTTCAAACAAACCGTCATAGGACAGACAAGGCGGACAAAAAGTATATGTGATAGGTCTCTTATGTCTTACCTTTCTAACAAAAAGATACTTAAAATCGGAATTTACAAACTAAGTTCAAACAAACCGTCATAGGACAGACAAGGCGGACAAAAAGTATATGTGATAGGTCTCTTATGTCTTACCTTTCTAACAAAAAGATACTTAAAATCGGAATTTACAAACTAAGTTCAAACAAACCGTCATAGGACAGACAAGGCGGACAAAAAGTATATGTGATAGGTCTCTTATGTCTTACCTTTCTAACAAAAAGATACTTAAAATCGGAATTTACAAACTAAGTTCAAAAAACCGTCATAGGACAGACAAGGCGACAAAAAGTATATGTGATAGGTCTCTTATGTCGTACCTTTCTAACAAAAAGATAATTGAAAATTTTAAGATTCGACGGAAAGAACCAAATTTCGAAGGGGGAGTACGGACAGACGTCTCCAGCATGTCAATACCTACTTTTCAATTCAAGTTCTCGCCTTGGTGTCCTTCATGTTGGCGTCGGATTCCCACCGGTCGGGGGATCTTTGAAAGTTTGTTACCGGTGTATTGGTGGCTGATGGTGAAATTGTATCTTTGAAAAATTGTTACCGGTGTACTGAAACACTATGTATATCATTCCTCCGTACTTGTATATCCCTCCCGGGTAGTCCTCCACCATCTGCCTGGCTATATCTTTTCAAGTTCTCGCCTTGGTGTCCTTCATGTTGGCGTCGGATTCCCACCGGTCGGGGGATCTTTGAAAGTTTGTTACCGGTGTATTGGTGTACCATGTTATTGGTAATGTACCTTTGAAAGTTTGTTACCGCTGTATTGGTGGCAACATAATTTTGAAAAACTGTTACCGGTGTACAGAAATATTGTGTAATGTATGTATCATTCATTCATACCTGTATGTTCCTCCCCGGACAGTCCTCCACCATCTGCCTGGCTATGTCCTTGCACAGTCCCTTGTCCTTGGCGTCTTCCATGTTGGCGTCGGATTCCCACCACCGCCGGTCGGGGGATCTTTAAAAGTTTGTTACCGGTGTATTGGTGGCTGATGGAGATGTATCTTTGAAAAATTGTTATCGGTTCTGCCTATTCTGCCTGGCTATGTCCTTGCACAGTCCCCTGTCCTTGGCGCCCTTCGTGTTGATCGTTCTAGTTTACATGAGTCAGCTACTGGGTTTTGTAGATTTTAAGACAACGTTTGATTTTTGAGATTATGTTATTGGTGATGTACTTGTAAAAGTTTGTTACCGGTGTATTATCATGTTATTGGTGATGTACCTTTGAAAGTTTGTTACCGCTGTATTGGTGGCTGATGTTGAAATTGTATCTTGGAAAAATTGTTACCGGTGTACAGAAATACTGTGTAATGTATGTATCATCCCCCGTACCTGTATGTTCCTTCCCGCATCTACTTCGCTTTGTCCTTGCACAGTCACTTGTCCTTGGCGTCCTTCATGTTGGCGTCCGATTCCCACCGGTCGGGGGATCTTTGAAAGTTTGTTACCGGTGTATTGGTGTACCATGTTATTGGTGTTGTACCTTTGAAAGTTTGTTACCGCTGTATTGGTGGCAACATAATTTTGAAAAACTGTTACCGGTGTACAGAAATATTGTGTAATGTATGTATCATTCATTCATACCTGTATGTTCCTCCCCGGACAGTCCTCCACCATCTGCCTGGCTATGTCCTTGCACAGTCCCTTGTCTTTGGCGTCTTCCATGTTGGCGTCGGATTCCCACCACCGCCGGTCGGGGGGATCTTTAAAAGTTTGTTACCGGTGTATTGGTGGCTGATGGAGATGTATCTTTGAAAAATTGTTACCGGTTCTGCCTATTCTGCCTGGCTATGTCCTTGCACAGTCCCCTGTCCTTGGCGCCCTTCGTGTTGATCGTTCTAGTTTACATGAGTCAGCTGCTGGGTTTTGTAGATTTTAAGACAACGTTTGATTTTTGAGATTATGTTATTGGTGATGTACTTGTAAAAGTTTGTTACCGGTGTATTATCATGTTATTGGTGATGTACCTTTGAAAGTTTGTTACCGGTGTATTGGTGGCTAAAGGTGACGTATCTTTGAAATTTTTTTACCGGTGTACAGAAATACTATGAAATGTATCATTCCTATCAATACCTGTATGTTCCTCCCCGGGTAGTCCTCCACCATCTGCCTCACTATGTTCTTCCACAGTCCCTTACCCTTGGCGTCCTTCATGTTGGCGTCAGATTCCCACCGGTCGGGGGATCTTTGAAAGTTTGTTACCGGTGTATTGGTGTACCATGTTATTATAGTGCTGTACATCTGAAAGTTTGTTACCGGTGTATTGGTGTACCCCACGTAATTTGTGATGTACCTTTGAAAGTTCGTTGTACCATGTTATTGGTGATGTACCTTTGAAATTTTGTTACCGGTGTATTGATGACTCATGGTGATGTATCTTCGGAAAATTTTTTTTTACCGGTATACAGAAATACTATATAATGTATGTACTATTCCTCCGTACCTGTATGTTCCTCCCCGGATAGTCTTCCACCATCTGCCTCGCTATGTCCTTGCACAGTCCCTTGTCCTTGGCGTCCTTCATGTTGGCGTCGGATTCCCACCACCGGTCGGGGGAGTGGGCGAAGAGGGGGGCGGGGGTGGCATGGGTAACGCGCATGTTCGTCACGAAGCCAACAGACTTGCCTACATGGGAAGAGAACTACTTTGAACAGGGGGTTCAACTAACTATAGTCCATCAGATTGCAAAGCAAGCATTTTCTTTCCCTGCTCCCCCCCTCGTGAGGTTTTCCAGGAAGCGGCGTGAGCGTTGTTGCAAAGAGTTCTATAGTAGGGTCGTAGAGACTGAACCTTTCAACAGCAAGATGGGCCAACACGGAAACAATATAGGGTGGCATGTGGGGCCCGATGGCCGAGTGGTTTGGATCGCAGGCCATAACGCTAGCAGTCCGCGTGCTGTAACGGGTGCGGGTTCGATTCCCGCCTTTGCCCTGGGTGTACTTCCTTTCTCAGTATCACAATTATAAATTAACTAGCACTTTTGCCACTCTATTCGGGCTCCGTAATGAGCCATGGCTGCCGATGGCAGCTCAGTACGAGTCGTTCCTCTACCCTACTATAGAACTCTTTGCGTTATTGTTGTTCTAAACCTCCTCCTTTTTTGGTTAGGTTAGTTTGAATTCTCATTACACTAGAACTACGCAGGGATTATTGGGGACAGACGTCATAGTTTAGAACCAAAGTGACGAGCCAACTCCTGATTAGGCATTCAACGCGACTTTTTAAAGGGTGTTTGTACACTGCTTTTGGGGCCTGGGTGGCCGAGTGGTTTAGATAGCTGCCTCCGCTAACAGTCTGCGCACTGTACCGGGTGCGGGTTCGATTCCCGCCTTTGCCCTGGGTGTAATTTCTCTCTCTGTGACAGTAAAAATTCTTTCTGTGTCTGTCTTACTTGACGAAGGTTTATAAGCGGGTCTCTGATCAAGCACACAAGCCGGAATTATATATGTATCAACCCTACCCACTGCTCAAAACAATTAGGGGAGCACTTTGGGTACTTTTGTTAACCCTTTCAGTTCCAACTTTTTATTTTTTATTCTAAAAATCTAAAATTTGTGAAATAGATTCATTATGCATCCAGAAGTAAATGGTAAAAACCAGGGGGGGGGGAGGGGGGGATATCTTAATTTTTAAACTAAAATTTAAGGAGATAAAAATTGGAATCATAACTTTTGAAAGAATTATGCCTATAATTGTTTCCAAACTTTATCTGTTTAAAAGAGTTAAAATCAATTTTTAAACATCTAAGAATGAAAGCGCGAAGAATTTAGGATTAATTTATATCATAAAATTTTTTGGGAGCGAATTTTATTTTACCATGTTTTTCATATTTTCATTTAATTAAAACAAACATTATTTAATTCTTTAAAAGACATGATTCTTCCATCTAACGGTAAATAAGTGCAAGCTCAACTTGGTGAGAACAAAATCGCAAGCTGGATAACTCCTAATGGAATCATTGGGAGTGAAAAGGTTTAAACCATGAATTCCCTTAATTCTTTTGAGCAGTGTAGTTCACGGCGTCGTTGACTTAGGAGCATAATTTAACATGCACCCTCTCTTTGCACGGGGATTCGTCGGACTTTTTTTAATACGCCTTGGAACAGAAATATTAAGCATGGATTCGCGAAACTGAAGACTGAAAAGTTCTACAGATAATTTTAAGCTGCAGATGAATATGAAAGTGTTCCAAAGAAAAGATACTTCTGCTGATTTAGGTGACGTGACTCATTTAAGTTCAATTTCTTAGCTTCTGCAGCGATTTCATTAGTTGTTTCGGTATCGCTCTTAATGAACTGTCTTTTGATCGGCTGCATTTTATTTTAGAGTTCTCTACGTGCAACTTGTTTATATTTTTAGCCTACTTTTCTTTTTTTTAATTCGAAAGAATTAAAAAAAATGAAAAAGTAGGTATTGACATGCGGTCGATGTCCGTCTGTCCGTCCGTACCCCCCTTCCAAAATCGGTTCTATCAATCGGATCTTAAAAATTCTTTTTTTGTTAGAAAGATATGACATCAGAGACCTAACTTTCATACTTTTTGTCCGCCTGTCTGTACGTCCGGACGGACATAAATCTACTATCTGTTGGCGAATTTCCCATTGAATTAGCATTGAAATTCAATTTTGAGTCATTTAAATTACTGTTGCCAAATCAACAATGGCATGAGAAACTTTATTTATTTAAACATATTTGAAGCAAAATAATATTTTCATGAATCAGTTTGGAATGACGTCATAAAATGTAGCACAATTTGATTCTTTGATTGTTCATTAATTATCTAACAAGAAAGCGGCAAGGCATACTTTTGCATACAATTATGCTTAGTTTTAATTTACATTTCTTATTTTTTTTAATGCAGTTTGGAGTTTCATTACTTTTGTTATTAATAAATATTTAATTATTCTTCGAACTACAAATAAATCGCGAGCAGACGATAAATAATATTTAATTAATTTGCAAAATAATATTAAGGAAAATAGTTGATTTTGGCTTTTAGAAGTTTAAATTATTAGCTGGATGCTGTGTTTCGATTTTTTTCTAATATGTATAAATCTAGTGTAGAAACGGCTGTTGATGATATTTACTGTTAGAAACCTAGTTTTTTCCCGATTAGAACTTCAGTAAGTATTTAAGTAACAGGAAAGTAGGCTATTTTAGTTCTTTATGAACTTCTTGTTACTATTTATTACACTTTAAAATATTAAAACTAAAATTAGCAAGGAGTGTTTACACTCTTAAAACAAACGAGCGGTTTTAACTCAGTCTGAGTTAATTTCCACTCCTTTCCATGCCGAAAATGCACTTCCCCTATGGGAGTGGATTTCACTCTTTTTACGGAGTGGGTAAAAGAAATAAAAGTAAACAATCTACGTCCTACACTCTTAAAACGAGCGGTTTTAAACTCAGTCTGAGTTAATTTCCGCTCCTTTCCGGTGCCGAAAATGCACTTCCCCTATAGGAGTGGATTTCACTCTTTTTACGGAGTGGGTAAAAGAAATAAAAGAAAACAATCTACGTCCTACACTCTTAAAACGAGCGGTTTTAACTCAGTCTGAGTTAATTTCCGCTCCTTTCCGGTGCCGAAAATGCACTTCTCCTATTGGAGTGGATTTCACTCTTTTTGCGGAGTGGGTAAACGAAATAAAAGAAAACAATCTACGTCCTACACTCTTAAAACGAGCGGTTTTAACTCAGTCTGAGTTAATTTCCGCTCCTTTCGGGTGCCGACAATGCACTTCCCCTATAGGAGTGGATTTCACTCTTTTGTTTTAAGAGTGTATAATGTTTACTAGTTTCATTAATTTTTGAATAGATTTTTAATTTCTTTCGTGCATTCTGTTACATTGATAGTAAATATAATTTATTTATAGATCTAGGAATCACTGTAATAACTCCTCGTTAACTCTCAATTAACCAGAATTCCCTATTTTAAACCGACTCGCCTTTGATCCCTGTTAGGATAGAATATTAAAAACTGTAAAGTTCTATATACAGATGGTAAAGGACTTAAAAATAGGATAAATCTACCATAACTCATCTTTAAAAATAGAACGTAAAAAACAAGCATATCCTTAAGAATTCATTTGTCGTCATAAATATCTTTTTCTGCTGAATTCTGAAGCTTCACCTAATGATTCAATCACAAAAAAAAAGAACAACCATCATCATTTAGTAACCCAAAACGAGACGTCACAATCGCTCAACCCCAACCAGCGCCACCTAGACATTCCGAAAATAAAATAAAAACAAGCAGGAACCAACACCCTCAACTCATCACGGATGAAAATAAGTAAAACGAATGGAGAATAGAATAAGTTTCTGAAGCTGGTTTGCTAACTGAAGCTGTTGATTGCTTTAGAAATACGCCCACACAAATGGTTGGCTAGTTATTTGACAATACCATTGAGTAAAAAGAATAATTAAATAATCAGGGACGCTCAGAGGGGTGTGCTATAAAGGGCAAACATTCTAAAGAAGAACAAATTAAACCTGTTCGTGCACAGCTGACAATGGGAATGTTTCAGATGATAATAACGCTCTTGTTTTCATCTTACCGTGTCCTGCGATTTCATTGGTTGTTTCGGTTTCACTCTCAAAATGACCATCATGGATGAAAATATACACTCTTAAAACAAACGAGCGGTTTTAACTCAGTCTGAGTTAATTTCCACTCCTTTACGGTGCCGAAAATGCACTTCCCCTATAGGAGTGGATTTCACTCTTTTGTTTTAAGAGTGTACTTTTCATTCTATGCAAGCTGTCTATAACAAATGATTTGAACAACGACCAACAGCATTGCAAGAAGTTTAATAAGTAAAATGTTCTTAGAATACTCATTTTCGAATACTAAAACAAAAGTAATTCCAGACAAGAAATGAAAACAAGACCGCTGGAGCTGTTGCGCGATGTGAAACCACCCCATATACTTTTCGGGTTAAGAGGGTTCGACAGCTTTTTTTTGCTATGTAACAGCTGACATACCGAACCGGAGGCATAGCATATATGCCGTCACAGAAAGCTTTTCTGGCCTTATAAAGTTGAAAAGGCCATGCGGCAGTGACGTTTGAGCACAACCCATCAATTTGGAGGCTTTGCCCAATACCCACTCAGTCGCCGCAAGGTATTACGTACACGCGGCAACCCAAGATTGCGAGTTCGAGCCCCGGCTGAGTCGGTAAATTTTCAGAATGGGAAAATCGTTAACACGCATGATATGTGATTGTGTGACATGTAAAGGATCCCTTGAGTACCCATTTGGCTTGCGTTCTCCCGGCAAAATTAATATCTTGGCATGCTTTAACATCCACAGAGAGTCGGATTCATTGCAATCTGAGCGTCGCAATTGGTTGGTTGGTAGACATATATATTCAGGTTTGTGTGCTTGGTCAGAGACCCGCTTATAAACCCTCGTCAAGTAAGACAGACACAACACACACACATGGAGTGGATCCATCTAGTTTTTAGAGACATAGGCCAACTAGAGGATCGCCAGAATTGACTTGTCACCCCCAGAGGTATTGATTTGGTATGGGAACTTTTTAGGACTTTGTGACCACGACGGATTTAACGTGCACCAGTCACCATTAGCGTACACGGGGGTCTTCGGAAGGCAGCTCGACTCGAACTCGCAATCTCAGGGATGCCACTCCAAGACCTTATACCGACCAGGCTATCCCGGCCCTTCGCAATTGGTTGCGAGAGCTGCCTAGATGATGCCACAAAAAATGGCTCTCAGCTCTGGGAAATATGCCGAGTCTGCAAAAGGTCTGATCCGACCAAAAATGCAGCCCTGTTGGGAAAAAAATGTAGGCTTTACCTTTTTTTTGCGCCAAAACGTCTTGATATCACTCTAACCTTTAAAAGTAAAACATGACGTTCTTTTTTATGAAAATATTCTTCTTTTTTATATTTCGAGAGGTCATGAAAACTCTGCGCTAGTATTAAGACGAGGTCGAATTCTAAGTCAACAAACATTAATTTTATTTCCTGTGAAAGCAATTTGATGTAACAACTTTTTGAGATTTATGACACCCAGGGCGCGACTTGTATAGCTGTCTTGGGACTCGTGCATATAAATTGAGTTTTTAACACGGGCAAGGACATGGGTACCGATTTAGAAATGCGTAATTTTTAACACTTCTAAAACTGTGTGTGGTTTCTTTCTAATTATAAAATTACAAATTACACTGCTCAAAACAATTAGGGGAGCACTTAGCGTACTTTTGTTACCCTTTTAGTTAAAATATCATAAAAATACTAGCTGCATTTTTGAATCTTTTTAGTGACTTTAAATCCCTTTTTAGTATTTTTTTTGTAATTTTAGAAATAAATGGTATTTTTTCGTAGAATTTTTCTCCTTAAAGTGGCAGCAACACTGGCCATTTTGCCCTCTTAAAATGCCTCCATGCGCGTCCCTCGTTAGCATTGGAGGTCATGAAACCAGGGGCCAACTATACTTCTGACTCGTGCATATCTAATTGATTTTAAACGGGAAGGACAGGACCTTAAAATCTAATTTAACATTCTAAAAGGTGTTTACTCTAATATATTACATATTACAATATACACTGCTCAAAACAATTAGGGGAGCACTTAGCGTACTTTTGTTACCCTTTTAGTTCCAACTTCTTATTTTTTATTCTAAAAATCTAAAATTTGTGAAATTGATTCATTATGCATGCAGAATGAAATGGTAAAAGACAGAGAAAAAAAACTTAATTTTTTAAACTAAAATTTAAGGGGAAAAAATTTAAATCATAACTTTTGAATAAATTATAACAATATTTTTTTCAAAACTTTATTTGTTTAAAAAAAAGTTAAAAACCATTTTTAAACATCTAAGTATGCAAGCGTGAAGAATTTAGGGTCAATTTATTTCATAAAATTGTTTGGGAGTGAATTGTATTTTACCATGCTTTTCAAATTTTCATTTAATTAAAACAAACATTATTTTATTCTTCGAAATACATGATTCTTCTATCTAACGATAAATAAGTGAGAGCTTAATTTAGTGAGAGAAAAAAATCGCAAGCTGATGATTCCAAATGGAATCATTGGGGGTGAAAGGGTTTAAACCATGCGTTCCCCTAATTGTTGTAAGCAGTGTAGTTAAATACAATTATGATACATTATATAAACAGCTTGAATAATTTTATGTGTTTGTTACTTTTAAAAAAGAAAAATTGAATCAAATGAAATATTTTGGTAGTTTCTTAAAACACCGATACACTTATATGATTTCTCTTATAAGTACATTAATATCTACTTCTATATATTTGGTGTAAGAAGTCGAAACATAACGAAGTGAGCTGTTAATATGTAATACATTTTACTTAATGCTTTCATTAATTAAAAAATGCTATTTTCATTTGGATACAAGAGTACAATAAAAGATACAATACAAAAAGACAATACACCATACAAAGATTACTAAATAAATTAGTATGTACACTCTTAAAAACAAACGACCGGTTTTAACTCAGTCTGAGTTAATTTCCACTCCTTTCCGTGCCGAAAATGCACTTCCCCTATGGAGTGGATTTCACTTTTGAGGAGTGGGTAAAGAATAAAAGAAAACAATCTCGTCCTACACTCTTAAAACGAGCGGTTTTACACTAATTCACTCTGC
Source organism: Oedothorax gibbosus (assembly GCA_019343175.1). Classification (NCBI taxonomy): domain Eukaryota; kingdom Metazoa; phylum Arthropoda; class Arachnida; order Araneae; family Linyphiidae; genus Oedothorax; species Oedothorax gibbosus. The sequence goes on from CM033276.1 coordinate 238,113, forward strand.
GAAAAGTTAAATTTCACTCCTTCGTCTGCCGCGAAATTCACCTTCCTCCTTATAGGAGTGATTCACTCTTTTTGAGGAGTGGGTAAAAGAATAAAAGAAAACAATCTACGTCCTACACTCTTAAAACGAGCGGTTTTAACTCAGTCTGAGTTAATTTCCACTCCTTTCCGGTGCCGAAAATGCACTTCCCCTATAGGAGTGGATTTCACTATCTTTTGTTTTAAGAGTGTAATATGCATGCATATCCGATTACACTAGTCTTACTAACGGATGGCAGCACCAAAATTTATACACCGTTAACTAGGGAACATTGACTATAGGGACTATTTGGATTTAACCGTATTCTTGCCCTACCCCCTAAGAGCGTAAGAAACCTCCATCAAATGTTAATACCCAACTTTCAATTATTTTTTAGTTCTATCGTTGTTTTTTTAAAAATAGGAAAGCAAACCAATAAAAAAAATACATCTTACCCTCTTGCAGTGCCCACTCCCCTATACACCGGACCTCTGTCCCCTGCACTGAGGGGCAGTCTGAGTGACGTACGGTGTCGTCCACTCCGACCCCCTCGTACTTGGTCTTCACGCCGCACAAGAAAGCTGTCGCCGTGGAAGCCGAGTCCGGGACGTACTTGTCTGTAGCGTATGTCTGTGGGAAAGACGATTTAATTGGTTAGCAACATAGATATCATAGTTAAAGTATTAGATTGGCAGATAACCTGACCTCCGATGCTAACGACGGGACGTGCATGGAGGCCAAAATAAGAGGGCAAAATGGCCAGTGTTGCCACCACTTTCAGGAGAAAAATGCTACGGCATCATCGGAAAAATACCATTTAATTCTAAAATTACCCAAAAAAAATATTAGAAAAGCATTTCAAGTCACTAAAAAGATTCCAAAATGCAGCTAGTATTTTTACGATATTCTTTTGTAATTTTAGAATAATTCTAAAATAAATTCTAAAATTACTAAAAAATATCGTAAAAATACTAGCTGCATTTTGGAATCTTTTTAGTGACTTTAAATCCTTTTCTAGTATTTTTTTTTGTAATTTTAGAAATAAATGGTATTTTTTCGTAGTATTTTTCTCCTTAAAGTGGCAGCAACACTGGCCATTTTGCCCTCTTTGGCCTCCATGCGCGTCCCGTTGTTAGCATTGGAGGTCACGTGATCTGTCCATCTAATACTTTAACTATGATATCTATGGTTGGGAACCACTGATCTACATTAACCCTTTCACTTCCAGTGATTCCATTCGGAATCATCAGCTTGCCATTTTTTTCACACTAAGTTAAACTCGCACTTATTCTAAATAAATGTTATTAAATTCTCCATACATTTTTCTATAAAGATATATATTTTCTTTTTGTATCGTTAGAAGAATCATGTCTTTTGAAGAATTAAATAACGGTTGTTTTAGTTAAATGAAAAATTTAAAAACACGGTGAAATAAAATTCTTCCTGAAACAATTTTATTAAATATTTTTTTCAAAATTCTTCATGCTTGCATTTTTAATTTTTTTTAAAATTGAATTTACTATTTTTAACAAATAAAGTTTCGAAAAAATTAATGTTATAAATTATTCAAAAGTTTTTATACAATTTTTGTTTCTCCTTAAATCTTTAGTCTAAAGTTTAAAAAATTACGATTTTTCCCACACTGTTTGAAATTGTTGGTTGGTAGACATATATTTTCAGGCTTGTGTGCTTAGTCACAGAGACTAAGCACACAAGCAGAGACCCGCTTATAAACCTTCGTCAAGAAGGAAGGACACAACACACACATACAAGACAGATGCTGCCATCTATCGCCACCTCCACAATTTAGACATGTCCCTGAAGGGGAGGGAAATAGTCTCTCAGGTACCTGTACCCGTGGTAAACTGCGCTATGACCGACCACAGGACTTTCGGACCCAACCGATTTAACGAGCACGTACTCCGCATATACTCGGTGGGTCTTCAGTGGTACCGGGACTCGATCGCGGGACCTTCCGATCTAGATACCGAAATCTTAACCACTAGGCTCCCCACGGCCCCAATAGACCATTGAGTTAAGAAAAAGATGAAACGAACCGCTCACTCAACGTCAGTTCAATATAAAACGTATCATTTTATTCGTTAAAAAAGGGGGCTCCGTAGCCCAGTCGTCAGAAAATCGGCCTCTCATACAGAGGGCCCCGCTTTCAAAACCCGACCACATCCTATAGACGGATAATTGTTGGCAAAAAAAAATGGACTTAAGTACGGGGTTCCCCGAGTACACTGGGACAGACGTGCTCGTTAAATCTGTGGAGTCGAAAATCCCGACGGCGTTAGCGTATGATGTTGCTTGAAGTGCCGTTGGTGGCCCTATCAGTTATCGAGCTCGTCACTTGACCACGGTTCTAAATGACGAGGTGTAACTGGCTGTGTTAAAGCTCCTAGAGGAGGCTAGAAATAGACAGCCGGGCACTATTAAATTACCAAATAAAGCGTAGGCCGTAGTGAGCCTAGTGGTCAGCGTCTCGGTCTCGAGATCGGAAGGTCCCGCGATCGAGTACCGGGACTTCACAGTGGACCTACCGAGTATATGCGGAGTACGTGCTCGTTAAATCTGTTGGGTCGGAAAGTCCTGCGGTCAGTCATTGCGCAATTTATCATGGGTACAGGTCCATGGAGACTATTTCCCTCCCCTTCAGGGACATGTCTAAATTGTGGAGGTAGCGATAGATGGCAGCATCTGTCTTGTATGTGTGTATGTCGTGCCCGTCCTTCTTGACGAAGGTTGGTTGGTTGGTTGGTAGACATATATATTCAGGTTTGTGTGCTTGGTCAGAGACCCGCTTATAAACCTTCGTCAAGTAAGACAGACACAACAGACAACACACACACATAAGTGGATTCATCTAATTTTTAGAGACAGAGGTCAACTAGAGGATCCCCAGAATTGGCTTGTCACCACCAGAGGTATTGATTTGGTATGGGAACTTGGAGGACTTTCGGACCCAACAGATTTAACGAGCACGTACTCCGCATATACTCGACAAACACAAACATCCATGCCTTACCGGGATTCGAACCCGAACCCAGAGGCTCCAAAGGCTAGTGCCCTAACCGTTGCGCCGCCGTTCGGCAAACGAAGGTTTATAAGCGGGTCTTTGTGACCAAGCACACAAGCCTGAAAATATATGTCTACCAACCAACCAACCAACCAACCAAATAAAGCGTATCATTTTATTCTTAAAAAATCGTGGTAAAACAATCAAAAAATGGCTAGTTGCAGGCTTTGGCACGAGATCCGAATTTACACATATAGTAGTAATTCCTCCCACAGGTAAGAAAAATACGTTGTAATTATAGTTTTATTAGATAGTCAAAAAGTTGCCAAGTCAATGTAATAAGCCTATATAAACTCCACTTTAGAATAGCCCCAAATTATTCGCGTATGTTTGGGCATGCTACAAAGCGATCGATGGCTTCACTTGGCGAACAGGTTTTTGTATTGGTTTTTGCCGGGAGCATCACTATCTTCTTCTTTACTCTATCGAACAGACTGTATAAGTATCTCACAGCAGCTCATTGGCTGAGCGGTATTACGTGTCCGCCTCGTAAGCCCAAGTTTGCGGGTTCGAGCCCCGGCTGAGTCGTCAGATTTTCTGGATGGGAAAATCGTGGGGACGCATGCCATATGACTATGTGGCATGTAAAAGAGCCCTTGAGTACCCATTTGGCTTGGGTTCTCTAGGCAAAGTTAAATCTCGGCATACTTTAGGATCCACAAAGAGCTCAGATTCATTGCTTCAAAATGCATAGCGAGAGTCGCCTAGACGGCGCCACCCAAAAAATGGCTCTCAGTTCTGGGGAATATGCCGAGTCTGCAAAGGCTTTGCCGCCAATAAAGCAGCCAAGTTGAAAAAAAAAAAGTATCTCACCCGAGCCAGTCCCACATCGGGAAATGTCTCATACAGCATCTCCTCGCCAATCCCAGATCTGCCCGAACGCTGTCCCTTCAGAACCCGGGCCGCGGCGACGGTTGGCAGGCTCATTCCGTCGCCAACGATCAGGATGACGTTTTTGGCGACATTGTGGTTGTCCCGTCTCGACAACACGCTCTGGAGTAGAGTCTGTGCCTTTTCGTTGTAGGTCTCTCGATCGCCTGTGGAGGAAAAAAAAGTTTTATTTTTAGAAAAAATAATGGGTGTGTAACACAACACGAGTTTTAACTAGCAGTCAATAAGCCAATACAATTAATAGTTATTTAAGCAACTAGTGCCGAAAATAATACTTTATTAAGAGGGTGGCTTTTATTTCACGAGACAGTAGGTCGAGTGAAATAATGACAAGAGCTTAATAAAGTATTATTTGGCAAGTGCTTGCTTACAATATTTTTTATAATAACGTGCAAAAAAGTATTTCTACCAATGAGTGAGTTTCATGACTTTATTTAGTTTCCATGGCGTATTCGAAAATGCAAAGTATTAGAAAAAAAGTTGTAAAAAAATTTTCTATTTTGAATCAAAATAGTATTTGAAAGTATAATATATTTTTGTAGTACTTGTAGTTTCCATGGAGTATATGAAAATGCAAAAGTATGAACCAATAGAAATAAGTGAGTTTTCATGACATCATTTAGTTTCCATGGAGATATTCATGACATCATTTTGTTTTTCTACCAATTAGATACTCTTATTTACTTTACCGCACTATTGCCGAAAGTACTACTTTCGGCACTGTCTGTGACATAAGCACGTAAAGTGTCATTTTCGCAACGATTTATGAATGAATACGATATAAAAGAGTGAACTTTTTTGCACGTTGTTATAAAAAGAAAATTACCCTATAAGGTAATTTCAATAACTTTAAAACCTGAAAGTTCGATGGCAAGCTATCATTTGCGCATGCCCTATTTCTCCAAAAACCGTTAGTATGACGTCCGACAGGTAATAATAACTCGCACACCAAATTTGAAGTCGATAGCTCTTTTAGTTCGAGCTGTAGGACCAACGTTCGAAATCCACTTTTTTAGAATCAGCACCCTCCAAAATGTGAAGAAAACGCAAAATCTCCATTTCGGAATTTCTACCACATCGCAATACTTTTATTGCAGTAAAACTAGGGGCGTGTAACACTGCACGACTTTCAATTACCACTCAATAAATCTATACATTTAAAGGTAATTTTATACCCTATAAGGTAATTTCAATAACTTTAAAACCTAAAAGGTTCTGTGGCAGCCACTCTTTTGCACACGCAAAATTTTCCCTTAAACCTTATTACGACGTCCAACTGGTTCTTGAAACTCGTGTACCAAATTTGCAGCTCTTTTCGCTTTTCAGCCATGCTTCCAAAACTTAATGTAAAATAACTTAATGTAATGTAAAATGTATAAACATAGATTTTAAATAATTTTATATTCCAAAGAATGTTTTGCAAGTCATTGTGAAAAAAAATTTACATGCAACATTTGCTGATGGGCAGGTTATTTGATATTTTTGCGCGGTGAAATTTATTTTAAAATTTTTGTATGCTGTGAAAAAGTAAACAAACTCTGGCGGGTTTTTTTGTGCAAATCCTTTCAATCGCTTGTGTCAATGCAAAATGTCTTATAAATTTTTCTTAATTCTACGAATTGTTCACGTATGTGTATCTCCGCGGGAAAATGACCTATGAATGTAATGATTAAAACTTGTCTTTTATAACTTTTCATTAGTTATGTGCCTTTTGTATATTTAATCAGTCAGTATCATAAAAAAAGATGTGTTCAAAACTTTAAATTGATTTTCTGAAGAATGTTTTTTTTTTTTTGCATACTACACTTCACGGAAACAGTGATATCTCAAGTTCTATTTAAAATTTCTTTATTCTGTTTTCAGTTTTGTAATCAGAAATGCTTGGAGCATGTTTTAGATCTAAGGCTTTTATGTACGTTAAAAAATAAATTTTTTATAAGCTTTCAATTTTTAAAAAGTTGAAAAAAGTCAGATTTTTTTTAGTGTTCTCACATAAAAATTCATATAAAATGTTCTAACTGAACTAAGATTTAGTTGGAGGTCTATAACATGGAAAAAGGTTCAACGAAACATATTCCAAAAAGAATTAGCTCTCTAAGTAAATTAGAATATCCAGAATAACTGTTTTCAATCAAGGTTAATTAGCATACTAATTGCTAATTAACTAATTAATTAATTGGGTAAAGTGGATTTTTTTTAAAAACTCAAAGCACTTAGTCTATGTGTACCTTATGTATTATATAAATAATATTTGTTTTCTATAGAAAATAAAAAAAAAAGTTGTAAAAGGTGTACGTATACCTTAATATGACTAAAGAGTATTTTATATTCGTAATCTGGGTCTGTCACTCTTAAAACGTCGTTTACACAATCCGTAATCTGGGTCTGTCACTCTTAAAACGTCGTTTACACAATCCCAACTTGACTAAAAAGGTTCTCAAGCGCGTTCCGGATACTCGACTCCCACTCGGTGCGCGTGGCCGCTTTTGAGACACACTCGAGAGCGAAAAGAACTAAATTAAAGTATGGTACTGGATGTCCATGTGCCCAATAGTTCTATAGTAGGGTTAAGAACTACCGTAGAGTGCTGGCATCAGCATGGCTATAGGAGCCGGAATAGAGTTGCAAATAGTGCTAGATTTGAATTTATTAATTTTGATATGAGATAGGATATAAACATGAACAAAGGCTGGAAATCGAACCCGTACCTGTTACAGCGGCGGACAGTACGTTAAGGCTGCGATTAAACCATTTGGCATCGGGCCCCACTTAGTGCCACTCTATAATTGTGTCCGTGGTTGGTCCATGGTGCTGTTGGCCGGTTTTGAGTCTCACCCGAAAACTATAAATTTTGGGTCCATGGTATTGCTGCTTAATTATTAAAGTTGAGTTTGTGGCTGAAAAATGCTAACTACCGTAGAGTGCTGGGAATAGTATGTAATTATAATGCAAAGGAATAATTGAACATTCTAGTATATAATTAAATTAGAATGAATAACTATAAAGGAATAACTTGACGATTCTAGTTAATCTATTTTATAATAGAAGATTTAGCATTATAAAAAAAATGTAAAATGGAGTTATGAAATGAAAAATACAAAAAGTCTACGGTTTGTGTACAAAGGAGGAGAAAAGAGGGTATAGCACGTTACGCAGGAAAATTACTTACTCATTTAACATGACTAAATAGTATTTTGTATGCGTAATCTGGGTCTGTCACTTTTAAAACGCCGTTTAGACAATCCCAACTTGACTAAAAAGGTTCTCAAGTGTGCGTTCCGGATACTCGACTCCCACTCGGTGCGCGTGGCCGCTTTTGAGACACACTTGAGAGCGTTTTAATCATTGAGCTAGAAGGGGAAACTGGAGTGAGGTGTCAGCGAGCCGAAAACCCACTCACACCCTTGTTGAGCGAACAGGGCAGAAAAGGACTATTTTCCCTACACTGGTATGCAATGCTTGTATGAGACCCCTCTATCATATTGACTTGGGCTCCTAAATGTATTTGAACATTTTCAGTTCGAAAGAATCAAGTTTCTTTAACTAAATTTCAGCTTCTTTCAGAAATAACCATGTGTATCACTAACTAAGAACCAGCGAAGACGAACCCAATAGCGAAATAGGCAAGTTTCTAGGTTTTCTGCCCGGGGTTCGTTTCTGCTGCAGTGCCGTGTATTCCTCCGCGTTTCGTTATTGGACCTGCTCGTTTGTTGCCCTGTTCAGTGAATCACACACCTCACTCCAGTTTTCCTTCTAGCTCAATAGTTTTAATAGCAAAAGAACTAAATCGAATTATAATATAATACTGCATAATTATTAAAGTTGAGTTAAGGGTTACTTTTAGGAAAGTGGTCAATTTGCTTCCCGACCGATTTTTTAATATTTTTATAAAAGTTATATCTTAAACTTTTTTCCTTACTTAGTAACGACTTTTTGATTTAAATCCTTATAAAATCATTACATTTTCTTACTTGGTTGAAGTTTTTAAATGTCATATAGGTAACGTGTCTCAACTAGCGTTTTGTTTTGCAAAGATGTCTTATTCGTTTATATTGTCATATACACTGAAGAGCCAAAATAACTGGTATAGGCATACATCTGCGAATAAAGGTGTATAAAACCAATTGAAGTTCGTCGCTATGTTCAGCAGCGTCTATGTGCTGCTATCATGACAGGTTATGAAAATTGAAGGGACTTTGAAAGTATCGGGGGTTGAGAAATGGAACTCCATATCCATGCATCTCCGAGGGGGACATGAATTTCGGATTTTCACCTACGACAATTTCACGAGTGTACCATAAATATCGATACTCCAGTAAAACATCACATCTACGACATAGCTTTGACCTTAAAAACATCGTGCAAAGCCGGGTCCATTGACAACTGATCATTAAATGTGATAAACGTCTACGTCGATTCTATGCCGTACACGTGTTGACTTGTTAACCATTTAATGAATATTCAACGATATGGGCTTCTGGAGCAGTGTATATCTCGTATCCGCAATATATCATGTTTAATGATTTTCGTCCGTCGTCGATGATCCGTTTTTGCATTATCTTTTTCAGGCCGCAGCTATGTCGTTTTAATGTTTTACTGGAATCGATATTCATGGTACACTCTTGAAATTGTCGTGAGTGAAAATCCAAAATTCATCTCCACCTCGGAGATGCATGGATATGGAGTTCCATTTCTCAACCCCCGATACTTTCAAAGTCCCTTCAATTTTCATAACCTGTCATGATAGCAGCACATAGACGCTGCTGAACATAGCGACGAACTTCAATTGGTTTTATACACCTTTATTCGCAGATGTATGCCTATACCAGTTATTTTGGCTCTTCAATGTATGACTACTACTTTGGAATGAAAACTACTTTATTTATAATGTCTTGTTATTCAATGAACTTTTTATTCAATTTTTTTTTAAATGTACATGTACTTTTGAAGAGCTCAGATCGGTAAAGCACCCTTATAAAATCATAGAAATATAGAAAATATAATTTTTTAAAAATCAAATGATAGTTTTCCTGGGCGTTGAGAAGCCAACGTGGTTTTCACTTTGACAATGCAAGAAATAATTTGTAAAATATCAATTTTCTTATAAATTAGTCTCATCGGTAACGTTTAGAAAATTTCGTTTTGTTTAATACGATTCTGTACCTATTTTTCGTCAACATATGCTTAAGGGGGAATGGGCGCGCTGGACCGGGGGTCTCCAAAGCAAAGTGTATCTGTGTTAATCCTATGGTGAAAAAAAATATTTTCACTGCCACATTTCTCCGGGTGTATTGAATATTTTTACAAGCGGGTTTTTTATGTGATAAATGTAGCTGACTTACAGGTCCCGACCTTCCCACCTTTTGAAATTGGTTCAAATATATATATATATTTTTAATTTTCAATGAATAATTTTACACAAAATATTCGAAGCCATTTCAAAAAGTGGGAAGATAGAGACCTGTAAGTTATCTACATTTATTATTAAAAAAAACCGTATGTAAAAATACTCAATACAGCCGGAGAAATGTGGCGGCGAAAATAGTTTTTTCGCCATTGGATTAACACTGAGGCACTTGAGGTTGGAGACCCGTGGTCCAGAACGCCCATTCCCCCTTAAGACGATGTAGCATAGTTTTTTCACTCTTTTTTTGAAGTTTTAATGAATGATTGATGTTATAATTTAATTTCGTCGTCAGATCTGTAACGCCTCATCACATCTGTAAGGTTTTTTTTATAATATTGACACGCTGTAAAATGATAACTACCCATAGAATGTTATGAATGGTACGTAGTTATAAAGAAAGCAATACGTCAAAAAAATCTAAAATAAAATCAATCATTTCAAGCATTTATAAGTTTAACTTTAGAACAACCCCTTAATAGTTTTTTCGAAATGTAAATTTTAAAAACTTAGCAGTAGAGTTTATTTTTTCAAACCAAATAAAAAAGAGATAGGATGGTTGGTTTTAAGTTCGTTTGATTACTATTAGATCTCAAATAAAAGACTATGAAGCAGAGCAACGTCATTTAAAAGCACGTTAAGCTAAATAGAAGTAAAACACTTAATATGTTTTAGTTTAGTTAGTTTAGAATTATCGTCGCACTAGAGCTGCACGAGGGCTATTGGCGACGGGCGTCGTATTTTAGAACCACAGTCAAATGACGAGCCGACACCTGAGTAGGTACCCAACGCAACCGTTAAGGGCGACATCGTACGCAGCGTTAGGACTTGAACTTAGGAAATGAAATTTACTAAAGTATATTGTAAAATTTAAACGTAATTAATTTACAATTAGCTATAATATCTTATAAACATGCATATATTTATAATAAATACTCACCATTTACTTGAAGTAGTAATACTAAGGGTAGAAAGTGGAAAATCGTATATTGGCTAAAATGCATGATTTTGCTGTTAGGTCATATCCACTTGAATTTTCCTAATTAAAAACATGAGAAAAATTCAAATTATTAATCAGTCCATACTAAATTAAACTCATAATATTTGTGAATATTTAAACTATTTTTTATGACTTAAATAACATGTAAGACTTCACATAACATATATGCTTATAACGTTTTTTATAAACAATGTAAAGTACAACATTGCACTTTTTTTTTTATAAGAGTATAACGTAAAATGTAGTGTGAGTGATTTTTAGCCACTTATACCACGTTAATTTTAAATAACATTCCTTATGCTATGGGGCCCGGATGGCCGAGTGGTTTGGACCATTACGCGCGCTGTAACGGGTGCGGGTTCGATTCCCGCCTTTGCAATAGATGTACTTTCTTTCTCTGTTACAGTAAAAATTCTTTCTGTGTCTGTCTTCACTTGACGAAGGCTTATAAGCGGGTCTTTGATCAAGCACACAAGCCGGAATATATACATACCCTTTATGCTATATTTGTCAAACATTCTCTTTCTTGCACGACCGACTCAAATTATAAGGCCAGAGATGCTATCCGTGACGTCACGTTTTCCGTCCGGTTCATAGTGTCGACAGTTACGAAGAAGAAGAAACTATATTCCTATCTGTCTATAGGGGCCGGGATAGCCTGGTCGGTAAGGTCTTGGACTGGCATCCCTAAGGTTGCGAGATCGAGCCCCGCTGCCTTCCGAAGACCCCCGTGTACGCTAATGGTGACTGGTGCACGTTAAATCCGTCGTGGTCACAAAGTCCTCCAAGTTCCCATACCAAATCAATACCTCTGGGGGTGACAAGTCAATTCTGGGGATCCTCTAGTTGGCCTCTGTCTCTAAAAATTAGATGGATCCACTTATGTGTGTGTGTGTAATGTGTCTGTCTTACTTGACGAATGTTTATAAGCGGGTCTCTGACCAAGCACACAAACCTGAATATATATGTCTACCAACCAACATCTGTCTATAGTCAACTATACTTTCAGGATCAGGTCAAGTTATTTCGTTCTTCTCTACTGAACAGCCGGCGCTCCGAATCGGACGGAAAACTTGACGTCACGGAGAGCTTCTGGCGTTAAAGTGAGTATTCCGTGATCCCTGATGTACTTTCAAGCATACCTTTTTATGATTATTTTAAATAAAATTTTGTATTTTTTAAAAATTTTCAATAAGTAATTGATAGTTTTCCAAATACGAGAGGAAGTTTTCTCTTTTATTAGAATTTCCCAACCAGGAATGAATTTGTAGTGTTTCTTTCTCCATTCTGAACTTTAAAGGTATTGAATTAAAAAAAAAATCTTTTTATCCTTTAGGAATGAATATTAAGTATAAAGAAGTAAAAAAAATTAACTGATAATAAAAGAGAAATGTATTTAATGTTACTTTAGAAAAATTACAGCAAAATTAGAGATATCAGATATTAAAATTATTCAGATATTAAAACAAGAAGCTTAATTTCGAAAAAAAGTTTCGACGATTGAAACTCAAAACTATTCTTTGGAATTGATCGCTTAAAAAAATAGAAAAATATAATTTAAACATAATAGTTATTTAAGCAACTAGTGCCGAAAATAATACTTATTAAGCGAGTGGCTTTATTCACGAGACCGTAGGTCGAGTGAAATAATGACAAGAGCTTAATAAAGTATTATTTGGCACGTGCTTGCTTACAATATTTTTTATAATAACGTGCAAAAAAGTATTTCTACCAATGAGTGATTTTCATGACATCATTTAGTTTCCTTGGCGATATTTGTTTGGCGTGAAGTTTGTGTTCTTACTTTTGTCTTATTTAATTTCCTTTAATAATTTTTGTAGTACTTGTAGTTTCCATGGAGATATTAGAAAATGCAAAAGTAATGAACCAATAGAAATAAGTGAGTTTCGTGACATCATTTAGTTTTCATAGAGGCATTCATGACATTTTGTTTTTCTACCAATCAGAAACTCTTATTTAGTTTACCGCACTAGTGCCGAAAGTAGTACTTTCGGCACTGTCTTTGACGTAAGCACGTAAAGTGTCATTTTCGCAACGATTTATGAATGAATATGATATAAAAAGTGAACTTTTTTTAACGTTGTTATAAAAATTAGTTTATCTAATCGTTTTTCACTTTTGAGCGAGAGTAATTATAATAAAACATTAATGAAATGTTAAATTATTGTTTTATTAATTTTAATTAATGTTTTACTATGCACATTGAAAATTAAACATACTTACATATACATTAAAAATTACAAATAGTTCGTTAAATTTAGTTATTACTCAATTATTTTCTTAAGAATTCGAATAGAAACAACCAACTCTAAAAAACCGTTTCTTTAGTAAATGTCAGTCTTGTTTTCTGCTATTTAATATAAGTTAAGTCTCACAAGAACCGGAAGCCAGGAAACCTTTCATATTCTCTCCTCTTCTTAATTGACATCGATTTAAAATCTACAAAACAACTTTTAAAGTTTAGGTTTGGGCTGCGTTCTAAGCAATTTAAATAGTTATTTTTTAAAGCAATTGTTTTTTTGGTCTTAGCATTCAGAGAAAAACTAAGGATTTTTAATTTTTAGTAACTACGTTTTCGACGTTTTCTAAACAGATATACAGTCCCTGGACAAATTATTAGACGCACTGTATTTTTTTAGTATTTTTAGGTTTCTTAAAGTTTTTATACAATAATGGTATATTTAAACTACAATATTATTGATTTTTATTTAAAAGAATTGTTGTAGACTACATATTTGTATTTATTTTACGATAATTATGATTAAGTTAATTTATATTAATTATTTATTATAAGATTATTTATGTGTGGAATTATCATCCTCAAATGCAGGAGACAGTACAGTCTTGCATTGATAGCATGCCGCGCAGAATTAATGCTTTGATAGCGGCTAAAGGTGGCTCAACTAAATATCGACTTTTACTAACATTCATTTCACTTTTCTTTAAAACTTAATAAACTTATGCTTTTCTAAATGAATGCTGTTTTATTTATGTCAAATGAATCGGTAATTGATTAGATAATATGAAAATAAAAAACAAATCAATTTAAAATAATAAAACGGTACAATATCACCCGGTAATTAATATTTTACATGAAATCTTGCAGTGTGTCTAATAATTTGTCCAGGGACTGTAAGTTAAGTATGTTATGCTTCTAAGCTAGGCATTATTAGTTGGAGTAAGAATATATTATTGCATAATTTACAGATTAAAAATATTTTGAATGGAAATTAATTTAAATTAAGGTACTATAATCTTTGATGTTTTCTCTCCGACTCCTTCATAACCGGACTCCGTTTAATCGGATGTCCACTTAACCGGACAATTTTTTTTATATCCTTAAACTGTAAAAAAAATAGCTAAAATTGAATTGTTTCGTTATCGATTCCCCATCCATATCATGCTGGAAAAAAATGTCCAAACACATGTGGCAAGTTCCCGATATTCCAGACTTCAAGAGAAAAAAAAAAGTTATGGATTTTTAATGGTATGTAACTTGTAATACTTGAATATGAACTATGTATACTTGAAAAAAAAGTCGCATTGCATTGCTTTTAGTTGGTGGATTATTTACAGGAAAATAACATCAATGGATAAAAGTTGCACATTTGAAATTGAATATTCGAATATGCATTCCGTAGTCTCATGTACCGATTCGCAGCCCTTCTCCGAGGTTTCACACGCCGCTTACAGGGAAATACTCATTTAAAAGTCATTAAGTATTTCAATACATTATTACTTCTCGGTTTACCGATTTCGCTAACCGTTACCTCAGTACCGTTTAATCGGTTTCAAAGATGTCTTTAATGTATTTAAGAATAATATTTAATTTACTATAAGTATTAAATATTACCACCTGGACGATTTGAATTGAAACAAAAGGCACATTTTGATTTCTTCAACATCAAATGTTGCGTTCAGACTATTAATTTCTTATATTTTCCTAACAGTTTCGGCTGTCACGGAATATCTGAAATACTTGGCTTGAAACCACCTATGTTTACATTGGTTTGGTGTTTATTTATAAACGTTTCGTTAGTGGAAAATTGTAAGAATACGGGGATGTTAATTCATTTAAAAAGGCTTCACTGAAATAAATTTTTATTTAAAACACATCATTATTTATACTTAAAATACTATCATGCTTTCTCAAATTTATAAAATAGTATCATACTACTTATGTGTATATTTAAAACACTGTCATATATAATAATAAAAGAAAGAGTCTGTCTGTGTGTCTGTATGTCTGTGGATCGTAAAAGACCTACTTATTCTGCACTCAGAAATTCGAAATTTTTTAATACGATTCCCTTTAATAAAAACGGTGTTTCATATTTGTTCCATTTTTAGAAAAAATTCGAATTTTCTGAAAAAAATACACCACTTTCGCTCAAATCCGATCATTTTTTCCCTTTCGTGTTGCCATTCGACAGAAGAAATTAAAATGAACACAAACATTAATTAAAATTGAAATTGCTTTTATTTTCTTGCCATTACCTTCAGAAACTAAATTAATGATTTGAAAAATAATTGAACGTGCTAATGAGCTAAATGTTTTTTTAAAATTTATTTAAAAAAAAAATCAGAATGGAGGTTTTGACGTGAAAGAACATTGTTATAAAATTATGGTTAAATTTGAATTTATCGGGAAAATGCGATGACAGTAAGTTTATATTGAGGAAGATTTTTGTGATATGAGGATGTGCATTTTATCGTGATGTATTTTTATTTTGGAATTTTAAAGCAATATAAGTAACAGGATTTCATTCTTTATAATGAACGGGAACAATGGCAAATCTTATTATCCTATAGCAAATTAAATGACACATACACTCTTAAAAAAAGAGTGAAATCCACTCCTATAGGGGAAGTGCATTTTTGGCACCGGTAAGGAGTGGAAATTAACCCAGACTGAGTTAAAACCGCTCGTTTTAAGAGTGTAGGACGTAGATTGTTTTCTTTTATTTCTTTTACCCACTCCGCAAAAAGAGTGAAATCCACTCCAATAGGAGAAGTGCATTTTCGGCACCGGAAAGGAGTGGAAATTAACTCAGACTGAGTTAAAACCGCTCGTTTGTTTTAAGAGTGTATACTTGGATCGATTTGATATTCTTTTAGTCCGTGCGAAGAACGGGTATTTATTTGCTAGTTATATTATATCACTAACATTTCTACTAAACTAAATTTATACTTAAAAAAACACTGGCATTCACTTACCTCAATAAAACAGGTATCCAATATCAATTTAACAATTATCATCTAGTCACACATTCTTAGTTTTAATTCTCACCAATTTCAACCATACGGAACTTTAAATTCTTCCTTTACCATCACATGGTTTAAACCTTTAAAACCAACTCTTCCATCAAACGAATATTAAGTATCAAAGAAATAACAACCAACAAAAACACTTTCTTCGAGGGAGACCTGAAAACAACAACAACAGCAGCAAAGTTGTTCCTTCGCTTAGCTAGGTCAGCCGCATAACAGAAGAGACAGTCACTTTGACGAAGAGCGAGAGGCATTTAAGTTTTTTTTTTAGTTCATCATCTGTCGGCAAAATCGCGCACTTACAACTTCTTCTTAAGCTCTTCTTTCTCTTTTAGTATTTTCGAAGGATGTTTTGGGCTTGGACTTTTTCGCTTAAAAATAAATGTCACCAACTCTCTTAAAACAAACGAGAGTTAATTTCCACTCCTTTCCGTGATCCTTGGTGTCCCGGGGGAAAATGGCAACTCTTCCCTTAGAGGAGTTGAGATTTCACTTCTTTTTTTCGGATGGGTGGGTAAAAGAAATAAAAGAAAACAATCTACGTCCTACACTCTTAAAACGAGCGGTTTTGACTCAGTCTGAGTTAATTTCCACTCCTTTCCGGTGCCGAAAATGCACTTCCCCTATAGGAGTGGATTTCACTCTTTTTGCGGAGTGGGTAAAAGAAATAAAAGGAAACAATCTACGTCCTACACTCTTAAAACGAGCGGTTTTAACTCAGCCTGAGTTAATTTCCACTCCTTTCCGGTGCCGAAAATGCACCTCCCCTATAGGAGTGGATTTCACTCTTTTGTTTTAAGAGTGAAACGTCCATACCTTTTAACTTTGGCTATTCTTTATCTTATCTGGATCAACGAAATTGGCCAACATTTTGATTTCCATCGCAGAAAAAATTATGTATATTTCTCTTTCTTTTTGAGATGCTTGTCAACTGCAGTTACCACTTCTTCTAAGCTCTTCTTTCTCTTTTAGTATTTTCGAAGGATGTTTTGGGCTTGGACTTTCTTTTTTTTTACGACATCTTACAAGTTCTTTTTTCTCCTTAAGTGTTTTGAAGGATGTTTTCAGTTTAGATTTTTTACACTTAAAAATAAAAGTCACCAAACCTTTAATTTTAGCCATTCCTCACCGTAATTGGGTCAACTTTTGTTGTCAACATTTATCAACATTTTGATTTTCACCATAGAAAGGTTATATGTATAGTAATATTTCTCTTTTTTTTTCAAGATGATCGTGAACTGGTTACAACTTCTTTCAAGCTCTTTTTTTCTTTTTGTATTTTGAAGGATGTTGTGGAGTTGATTTTATGGAATCGGTGCAATTGCGCTTAAAAATACAAGTCTAGCTTAGCTAGGTCAGGTGCTTAAGAGGGACTGTCAGTCCCATAGAGCTAATGCATTAGTTTTGAAATCACAATTTTTGCAAAAGAATTATTTTGCCATGTTATCCCATTTTCACCAGGTATGAGAATCATCATAACATCCATTTAAAACAAAATTGAAAAGAAAATAACATCCGGTTATTTAATTATTCATTGATAAAGTTTTAAAATAGTGTCGCCATCTGCTGTAATTTTTGGCATTTTAAAACTTCAAAAATATATAATTAAATAACTAGATAACATTTTCGTTTCAAAATTTGTTTCATTTCGATGTTATGTTGATTCTCAATGCCTGGGGAAAAAAGAGCTAATATGGCAAAGCAATACTTCTGCGGAAGTTGTGATTTGAAAACTAATGCATTAGCTCTATATGAGACTGACAATCCCTCTTAACAGAAGAGACAGTCATTTTGACGAAGAGGCATTTGACTTGTTTTCTTCTAATTTTTTTTAGTTGATCATCTCTGCCGAATCGCACACTTAACTTCTTCTAATCTCTCTCTTTTTAGTTGAAGTTTGAAGTTGTTTTGCGCTTAAAAATTAAAAGTCGCTATACCTTTAATTTTAGCAATTCTTCATCTCAATTGGCATCAACTAAGTTTATCAACATTTTGATTTCCGTGGCAGAAATATTCTTAATATTTCGCTTTCTTTTTGAGATGATCGTCAGATTTTTACGTCTTTTTCAAGCTCTTCTTTCTATTTTAGTATTTTCGAAGGATGTTTGGAGTGTTTGGGCTTAAAAATAAAAGTCCCCATGCCTTTAAATTTAGCCATCCGTCATTTTAATTGGACCAACTAAGTTTATCAACATTTTGATTGCCATGGCAGAAAAAATATTGATATTTCTCTTTTAGTTTCACGACATCTAACTGTTCTACTTTCTCTTTTATTATTTTGAAGGATGTTTTAGGTTTGGAGTTGATTTTACTGAGTAGTTGCTTTTGCCGAATAATAATACCCCGTGTAAATGAAGTGCACGATAAATATGATCTGAAGTCCCGACACCCTTAAAAGTTACGTGCCTACTCAGGTGTCGGCTCGTCACTTGACTGTGGTTCTAATTTATAACGCCCGTCGCTAATATTCCTCTTGTATCTGTAATAAGACGATAACACAACCTAACCGTTTTAAAGATGATCGTCAATTGGTTAGGACATCTTCCTAACTCTTCTTTTTCCTTTCGGGGTAGCCTTTTGGGAGGAGGTAAATTTAATTTTATGTGTTTTGAAGGATTGCTTCATCGCATTTAAAATAATTAGTTGAATGACTGTATTGGAACGGGATTTATAGATTTTAAAACATTTTGTCCGTATTTCCAGACTTGGGGGGGGGGGGGACACTTCCTCTCGACACCAAGCTATACAGATATCAATAAGGCATAACCATGCCGATTGGATTTTTAATGGTGCTAGTAAGGTGGTAACACAGTGAACCAAAAATATTAAAAAAAATATATATTATATGAGTAAAATTAAGACGATTTTTCTAATTTGAGAAATTCGCAAAATTTCTATTTAGGTTAATAACTTAAAACTATGAATGTTTTATCGTCAAACTTGAGGTTCTTTTGCGTTGAATGGACATTTTTTTTATTTCTATTAAAAAATATTTTCAGATACACCCAATAGTTGTGCTGGAAAGTGTACCTAAAAGCAAAAACTCGGTGTTCCAAAATAATGACATAAAAAGCTGGAAACAAAGTTATATTGATACTAACTGCCAAATTTGTAAACTCCAACCCCATATGCAGATGCGTATTAGATAAAAAAAATTCGTAAATATTCATTTTAGTGATTTAAAGTTAAGATGAAAATTTGATATTTTGAAGCGTCGTTATGTTCCCTGTCCCCTTTAAAAAATATCGCAAAATATAAAAAAAAAACATGTGTTTCTAATGATTAGATAACATTTCTTACATTAGATAGTGTAATAAGTATGCAAATGGGGATTAAATTACTTTACACACCAAATCATCTTAACCATACACTCTTAAAACAAAAGAGTGAAATTCACTCCTATAGGAGAAGTGCATTTTCGGCACCGGAAAGGAGTGGAAATTAACTCAGACTGAGTTAAAACCGCTCGTTTTAAGAGTGAAGGACGCAGATTGTTTTCTTTTATTTCTTTTACCCACTCCGAAAAAGAGTGAAATTCACTCCTATAGGAGAAGTGCATTTTCGGCACCGGAAAGGAGTGGAAATTAACTCAGACTGAGTTAAAACCGCTCGTTTTAAGAGTGAAGGACGCAGATTGTTTTCTTTTATTTCTTTTACCCACTCCGAAAAAGAGTGAAATGCACTCCTATAGGAGAAGTGCATTTTCGGCACGGAAAGGAGTGGAAATTAACTCAGACTGAGTTAAAACCGCTCGTTTGTTTTAAGAGTGTAGTTCAAAAAAAAAAAAAATCTCTCGTGTATAACCGAACATTCCTAATATGTCTCTATCGAATAAAGAGAGTCCTTAAGTATTTGAATAGTTACAAATTAAATAGCATTTAAAATGAACGTTAGACATCGTTAGTATTTATTATTACTTAGTGTATTCGAACAAGAAAAATATCGCCAAAAATTAAAAAAAAACATGTGTTTTTAGTGATTATAACATTTCTTACATAACACAGCGTAATTAGTATGCAAATAGGGATTAAATTACCTTACACACTAAATCGTCTTATCCATGGTAGAAAAAAAAAACCGTTCGTGTAAAAACAGGACATTCCTAATATGTCTCTATCGAATAAAGAGAGTGTTATGTGTAAACCGGGAAGTCTTGAGCGTTGATTGAATTTGATATGGGAACGTTCTATGTTTATCGCGCGGCGTTCGATTGACAAACGCAGCAAGATAGCGCCAAGAGTCAATGAATTTATTGTTCGGCTGATTATATCGGAGTATCGAAATTCACGGTGTTCGAAAGTTGTTGTGTGGAAGAGCACGTAGTGGTGTTGTGTAATCGATTGAATAATACATAGGTGCCTTGGGAGTTTAAAAATTTCTTTTTTCTGTTCTACAATATTAAAAGTGTTGTGCTTGATTTCACCTTAATAGTTATGTTTCTATTAGTTGCAACGTCTGAGTGGTGAAATGTTTCACCATATTTTCGGCATTAGGTTGAACTTTTTTTTTATGTTTTGGAACTACACTTGAAAACAAAAGAGGAAACACTCCATAGGAGAAGTGCATTCGGCCGGAAAGGAGTGGAAAACACTCAGCTGAGTTACGCTCGTTTAAGGTTAGGCGAGATTTTTTCTTTATGTTCTTTAACAGGTGAATTCAATCCTTAGAGAAGTGCATTTAGCACGGAAGGGTGAAATTAACCAGACTGAGTTAAACCTTTTTTTAAGGTGTAAAGCCTGATGGTGAACCGTTTCAGCACTCTGCCGTTGAAGCTACTAAGAACCACAATTTTTGTAAAACCAAAAGAGCCGGATTTTTAACAAAATGTATTCGCTTACATGCAATCTATGCATCATTATCATATATCTTTCGCATAGTGTGGTCTTGGTGATCGGTTAATATATAATTTCTTTCTTATTAAAGTCCGTAGATTTTTTTTTAGTTTGCGCTGTAGAGTGGTGTGAGACGGACAGACAGACCGGTGGACCAATGTTGGAAAATAACTTTTTTACACTCTTAAAACAAACGAGCGGTTTTAACTCGTTCTGAGTTAATTTCCACTCCTTTCCGGTGCCGAAAATGCACTTCTCCTATAGGAGTGAATTTCACTCTTTTTGTGGAGTGGGTAAGAAGAAGATAAAAGAAAACAATCTCGTCCTACACTCTTAAAAACGAGCGGTTTTAACTCAGTCTGAGTTAATTTCCACTCCTTTCCGGTGCCGAAAATGCACTTCCCCTATAGAAGTGGATTTCACTCTTTTTGTGGAGTGGGTAAAAGAAATAAAAGAAAACAATCTGCGTCCTACACTCTTAAAACGAGCGGTTTTAACTCAGTCTGAGTTAATTTCCACTCCTTTCCGGTGCCGAAAATGCACTTCCCCTATAGAAGTGGATTTCACTCTTTTTGTGGAGTGGGTAAAAGAAATAAAAGAAAACAATCTACGTCCTACACTCTTAAAACGAGCGGTTTTAACTCGTTCTGAGTTAATTTCCACTCCTTTCCGGTGCCGAAAATGCACTTCCCCTATAAGAGTGAATTTCACTCTTTTGTTTTAAGAGTGTAGAATCAGAATTCACAAAATGTCTCTTTAGGATTTTCGACCTCATCACAATACTTTCATCACTTTATATTTCATATTAGGTAAATTCAAAGTAACATTTCCAAATATATCTTTTTCCTTTAGAAACTACTAATTTCATGAGCAATTTCAATGACCAGGACATTCCTATTATGCCTCTATCGAATAAAGAGAGTGTTATGTGTAAACCGGTAAGTCTTGAGCGTTGATTGAATTGGATATGGGAAAGTTCTATCTTTATCGCGCTGTGTTCGATTGATAGCGCCAAAGAGTCAATGAATTTATTGTTTGGCTGATTATATCGGTGATTAGTATCGGAATTCACGGTGTTAGTAAGTTGTTGTGTAGAAGAGCGCGTAATGGTGTTGTGTAATAGATTAAATAACCCATCGGTGCCTTGGTAGTTTAAATATACATATTTTTCTCAGGGCCGGATTTCTAAATAGGCTAAGTAGGCTGTAGCCTAGAGCGGCAAAGTTTTGGGGCGGCAAATTTTACGAAAATTAAAGAGGCATTCGGCATAAAAAAATTATTATATAGATAATAATATTTTAAAGAAAGAAAACTAATAATTTAAATTAACACGAAAATCGTAAATGTACATATAGTACTAATATTTAGTTGTAAGCATGGTAGCTGCGAGGGCAATTGCACCCTCTCCCCTGAATTTGGAAGTTGTAAGAAAAATAGCAGAACGGTTTAAAAAAATTGTTTCGCTTATTATTTCGCTTTCGATTTAGAGTAAAGGTACATAGATGATTCTAATATGTAAAAAGAAAAAAAAGTCCAGAAAACTATATCTGGCGAAAAATCGATCGTAGCGTACAAGCGGTAAATCTTTAAATCCGGCCCTGATTTTTCTGTTTTATATATGTAGTTGCTTATATGCAATCTTGACAGCATTATCTAATAAAAGTGCAATAAGCAAGGTATATATTTCCCACATTGTGTTCTTGGTTTATAGATTTATACCTAATTTCTTTCTTCTAGAGTAATAGTAGGGGCTGGGGAGCCCAGTCGGTTAGGCACTCGCCTAGCACGCGAAAGGTCCCAGGTTCGGGTCCGGGCATCGCCAAAATAACTGCCGACCTATAAACGGCCCGTGCAGCCAAAAATGTCCGACGAATAATACCCCGTGTAAGGGAGTGCACGTTAAATATCCTCCAAAGTCCCAACGCTGCGTACGATGTCGCCCTTAACGGTTGCGTTGGGTGCCTATTCAGGTATCGGCTCGTCACTTGACTGTGGTTCTAAAATACGACGCCCGTCGCCAATAGCCCTCGTGTAGCTCTAGTGCGACGATAATTCAAACATAACCTAACCTAGAGTAATAGTAAGTAATTAAATTGGGTTAAGGTGATTAATCGTCGCACTAGAGCTGCACGGGAGCAATTAGCGAATCGTAATTTAGAACCACAGTCAAGTGAAGAGCCGATACCCGCGTATTCAACCCAACACAACTTTGAAGGGCGACATCGCACGCGGATTCGGGATTTAGGACCATATTTTAACGAGCAGCACGGGCCGTAGTGAGCCTAGTGGTCAGCGTCTCGGGATCGGAAGGTCCTGCGATCGAGTCCCGGTACCACTGAAGACCTACCGAGTATATGCGGAGTACGTGCTCGTTAAATCTGTTGGGTGCGAAAGTCCTCTAAGTTCCCATACCAAATCAATACCTCTGGGGGTGACAAGCCAATTCTGGGGATCCTCTAGTTGGCCTCTGTCTCTAAAAATTAGATGGATCCACTTATGTGTGTGTGTTGTCTGTTGTGTCTGTCTTACTTGACGAATGTTTATAAGCGGGTCGCTGACCAAGCACACAAACCTGAATATATATGTCTACCAACCAACCAACCAACGAGCAGCACTCTCTGTAACATTCGTCGGAGTTTTTGGCTGCCCAGATGGTTTATAGATCGGTAGATGTTTTGGCAATGCCCGAATATGGGACCTTTCGCATACAAAGGCAAGCTCCATACAGACTGGTTTTTCCAGCCCCCTCTATTGTTCTAAGAATGTATTAAAATATAGTTTCAATTACACCTTTTAATCTCTTTAGAATCCATTTAATTTCTTGACCAATTTCAATGACCATGACATCAATATGGCGCACATATGATTGCTCAAAATGACGCTTGTTATAAAATGCCTCTATAGCTCAAAACCTCAAACCTAAACTATCCGCGTAAACCATTGAATAACTGAGGACTTAGCCCCTTTTCACTCTGAGGTACAGATATCCATTAATTTCATCAAAACAAGTGTCCTGTTGTGAATGTGGCCATTAAAAGAACGAAAAACATGAATGCCTGAGTTTCTCAGTGTGATGTCACCAGTCTAACAAGATCATAGATATCATAGTTAAAGTATTAGATTGGCTGATCACGTGACCTCCAATGCTAACGACGGGACGCGCATGGAGGCCTTTTAAGAGGGCAAAATGGCCAGTGTTGCCGCCACTTTAAGGAGAAAAATACTACGAAAAAATACCATCTAATTCTAAAATTACAAAAAAAATACTAGAAAAGGATTTAAAGTCACTAAAAATATTCCAAAATGCAGCTAGTAATTTGTACGATATTTTTAAGGAGGATATTAGTATTTTAGAATAATTCTAAAATTACAAAAAAATATCGTAAAAATACTAGCTGCATTTTGGAATCTTTTTAGTGACTTTAAATCCTTTTCTAGTATTTTTTTGTAATTTTATAAAAAAAATAAATGGTATTTTTTCGTAGTATTTTTCTCCTTAAAGTGCAGCAACACTGGCCATTTTGCCCTCTTAAAAAGCCTCCATGCGCGTCCCGTCGTTAGCATTGGAGGTCACGTTATCAGCTAATGTAATACTTCAACTATGATATCTATGAACAAGATTGAGAGTCATATCAGAGGAAGGTCATCATCTTGATTACGATAGGCCTTAATTATATACTACATGTATAGAAACTCTTTCAATGTGATGACAAATTTGGTATTTGGTGGTGAAAGTCAATTTTGTTGTGCATTTTGAAATTGATAATTATAACCTTGATTTTTCCTCAACTAGGAAAATGAAGTTTAGTAATTATTTTTTTAAATATATATATTTTTGTTTTATATATATTTTTGTTTTATATATAATACTAGCTTTATAAACCCGGCGTTGCACGGGTGTACCCTTAATAACGGTGATTGTTTCTTTTTATGTAAACATTTATTTCATACCAATTGATCCCTTCTCCACTGGTCAGCACTCCATCGGTATATTACAATTTCCTCCCATTCTAATATCAGCATTAATTTTTAAAAATAGAAGTCCGATTATATCCAGGCCCTTCCAGAAGATAGAGCGCTTTCCCAAAGGCCGTGTTAAAATTGCCAGAATAGCTATAAAAAGAATATTTTCCTAAAATTTGGTAGCTCTACCTCCAGTAGTTTTTGTTGGGCGTTGATACGTGAGTCAGTCAGTCAGGACTTTGCCTTTTATATATATATATAGATTTTGAAAATAAACTCCGAAACGTAATTAAAAATAATTGAACCTTGAAAAAACTATGAATACTTTCGATAGTAAAATTTGATACCTAGTATTAGACTTAGTATTTAATTTATAATAAAACTTAAAATATAGCAGTTATAAAAACATATTTACCAGTCGAAAAAATATACGTTTTCACCTTACGACAAAATATGTAAATTGATTTCAAACTATCCA
Source organism: Oedothorax gibbosus (assembly GCA_019343175.1). Taxonomy (NCBI): domain Eukaryota; kingdom Metazoa; phylum Arthropoda; class Arachnida; order Araneae; family Linyphiidae; genus Oedothorax; species Oedothorax gibbosus. Next base: position 263,073 of record CM033276.1, read on the forward strand.
TATGTAAGTTTCAGGTTCCTTATTCTTTCTAGCTTTCATTCCTGCATTTCCTTCGAACGGTGCTTCGATTAGTGCTCTGTTGCCACGTGACATGGATTCACCAAAAATTTATATTCATTCAATATTTCTGTTGCCACTAAAAACCGGAAACATGTCCATTAACTATACAAAATAGAAAATAATCTCCTCAAAGCGATTAACTCAAAAAAAAAACCCACCAAGACGAGTTGAACGAGATGTCAACTCCCATTAGCCTCAAAATAAAGAACATTTATCTCTACAATCGCCAACATCAAACATTTAGATTAAATGCGTACATGATAGTTTTGTAACAGTTTCAATGAAATTACGCTTGACAGTCGTGAAAAATGAAGATGTGTAAGTATGCTTTGCTTAGGCTTGAAGCGACTTGTTCGAAAAGGGTTAAAAAGTCAATGGAATTCTTAGAAGGAAAAAATTATGTTCGATTAGTTTATACTACATTCTGCGATGAATGGTAATAGGAGAATTAAAATTTCTTGATGTAGTTTATGAGTTTCATAGGGTTTGTTTAAAATAGTTTTTTATAACAACGTGCAAAAAAGTTCACTTTTTTATATCATATTCCTTCATAAATCGTTGAGAAAATGACACTTTACGTGCTTATGTCACAGACAGTGCCGAAAGTAAGTACTTTCGGCTCTAGTGCGGTAAAGTAAATATAAGAGTATCTGATTGGTAGAAAAACAAAATGATGTCATGAATCTCCATGGAAACTAAATGATGCCATGAAACTCACTTATTTCTATTGGTTCATTACTTTTGCATTTTCTAATATCTCCATGGAAACTACAAGTACTACACAAATTATTAAAGGAAATTTAATAAGACAAAAGTAAGAACACAAATTTCACGCCAAACAATACTTTTTTGCACGTTATTATAAAAAATATTGTAAGAAAGCACGTGCCAAATAATACTTTATTAAACTCTTGTCATTATTTCACTCGACCTACGGTCTCGTGAAATAAAAGCCACTCGCTTAATAAAGTATTATTTTCGGCACTAGTTGCTTAAATAACTTTTAATTTTATTCAATTTTATATGAAAATATTTTTGCTAGAATTTGACAATATTTACATGTCAATTTGTTTTGAATTACTTGTTGAAACTTCTTGTGCAGTTTTAAGCCCATCAGTTTTTTTAAAAAATATACTCCTATCGCACTAGAGAATTTAATTCAGTTATTTTTTTTTTAATATATGAAACTTATTACTTACCGACTGCTCGAATGTAAAAGCTACAAGTAGACGAATGATTGATAAACCTCTGGATAACCTCTCAACTACAAGATTCCAGATAAAGATTTTAAAACTGTTGCACAACAATAATAAAAATAGGGGTGAAATGGATATTTGTCGATAGAATCTAAAAATAGTTCAAAAGGTCATTTACTCATATATTTTTATAAATGCTATTTTCCCAATCAAAATCAAAGAGTTCTATAGTAGGGTAGAGGAACGACTCGTACTGAGCTGCCATCGGCAGCCATGGCTCAATACGGAGCCCGAATAGAGTGGCAAAAGTGCTAGTTAATTTATAATTTTGATACTGAGAAAGGAAGTACACCCAGGGCAAAGGCGAGAATCGAACCTGCACCTATTACAGCGACAGCGCGCGGATGCTAGCGTTATGGCCTGCGATCCAAACATGCCACCCTATATTGTCTCCGTGTTGGTCCATGGTGCTGTTGCCAGGTTCAGTCTCTACCCTACTATAAAACTCTTTGATCAAAATACAATTGAATATCCCGGTACCACTGAAGACCTACTGAGTATATGCGGAGTACGTGCTCGTTAAATCTGTTGGGTCGGAAATGCCTCTAAGTTCCCACACCAAATCAATACCTCTGGGGGTGACAAGCCAATTCTGGGGATCCTCTAGTTGGCCTCTGTCTCTAAAAATTAGATGGATCCACTTATGTGTGTGTGTTGTCTGTTGTGTCTGTCTTACTTGACGAAGGTTTATAAGCGGGTCGCTGACCAAGCACACAAACCTGAATATATATGTCTACCAATCAACCAACCAACCAATTGAATAACACAACTTGGTCTTCTAAATGTAATCAGGATTTTTACTTGCGATGCAAATGCAATTTCAATTAGCTCTATATAAGACTTTGTTTAGAGCTATGTCAATAAAATCTTAAGTTTACATCTGTTTGCATTACAATAGATCAAATTGCGTATCTATAAATCAGATTTTCGATTCAATAATAAAACAAGTATTTCCTATTTTTTTTTTACTAACCTTTAGGTAATTTGTAACTTTCAATTACCTAATATGAAATATGAGGTCGAAAATCCGAAAAGAATATTTGGTGTTTTCTACACGTTTTGGCAGGTGTCGGCTCGTCACTTGACTGTGGTTCTAAAATACGACGCCCGTCGCCAATAGCCCCCGTGTAGCTCTAGAGCGACGATAATTCAAACTAACTACACGTTTTGGAGTGTGTTCATTAAAAAAAAAATGGTTTGAGGGTCCGTCTGTTAGTTAGTCTGAATCCACTCTACAGATCAAACTAAAACTTTTAATAAAGAACTTTTTGGGGTTTAAGGTTATTGCTTAAAAGACAAAAAAAAATATTCACACCTCAAATTTGGTACACGAATTCCCAGTACACGCATGCGCAAAGGGTTGCTGCCATAGAACTGATTAGGTTTTAAAGTTATTGAAGTAACCCTATAGTCCGGTATATAATGATGTTTAAAAGTATTGATTTATTAAGTGGTAGTTGTGAAAGTCGTTAAGTGTTCCCTCCCCCAGTTTTATTAACTTAAATTCATTAGAAAACTTTATATGGATATATGTATATTTTTTTAAATCTCACACTTTAAACCATTAAAGCGTGATACATTACCACCATAGATATCATAGTTAAAGTATTAGATTGGCGGATCACGTGACCTCCAATGCTAACGACGGGACGCGCATGGAGGACAAATAAGGGGGCAAAATGGCCAGTGTTGCTGCCAAGGAGAAAAAAATACTACGAAAAAATACCATTTAATTCTAAAATTACAAAAAAAAAATATCGTAAAAATACTAGCTGCATTTTGGAATCTTTTTAGTGACTTTAAATCCTTTTCTAGTATTTTTTTGTTTGTAATTTCAGATTTAGATGGTATTTTTTCGTGGTATTTTTCTCCTTAAAGTGGCAGCAACACTGGCCATTTTGCCCTCTTATTCGGGCTCCATGCGCGTCCCGTCGTTAGCATTGGAGGTCACGTGATCCGCCAATCTAATACTTTAACTATGATATCTATGATTACCACAGCGAAAAATTATTTGTTGCGACCAGATATTTTTTGATCCTTAGATACCTTAAATTGTATTTGTTTTGCATTGCAGGATTGGTAATACAGTAAAACCCCGATTTTACGTTTCTCAAGGGACTGGGTAAAAAAAACGTAAAATACGGGGAAAACGTAAAATACGGGAAATAGTACATAGAATGCAAAAATCTCTTTTCTCTTAGTATCGTGCCATTTATAGGTACATTCGCGGCACGAGCTTCTTTAAACCACTTTACTAAGATATTTTCCAGCTCATCGAACGGCGATTTTTTTAAACTTTTCGTTTTTTGGAATTTTTTTCACCCACTTTCTCAAAGCCAAACCATGATCCAGGAGAAGAAACCGGGTTTCAGAAAACAGGAGCCTGTGGAATGGGAAAAATATTTCTTATTTTAGAACAATTTTTTTTTTAAACTTTCCAGGGAAAACGTAAAATGCGGGAAATTCCATAAATAACAAACTTACAATCTGGGCTAAATTAACATTACAATATACGGAAAAAACTGGGACCTGATGAAAAAAACGTAAAATGCGGGAAAAACGTAGATTCGGGGGACGTAAAATCGGGGTTTCACTGTAGTAGTTTAAATTAGTCCATCCATAAAAGATTTCGCTACCAGTTAATGAATTTTTTCGTGTTTTTGTTTTAGTTTACCAATTCATTCTAAACTAATTATTTTTTCTGGCTGGTTAACGAATTAAAAACCTCATACAATCCGAGGTCTTTATATACGTAATTTTTCGCACGGCCATATCGAGTTTCGTAACTATGTCATTTATATTCATGAAGTTCAACCAGCTCAATCATTTTCCTCGCCAATTCCTCATTTTCAAGTCATTTTTGTTATGGAAAATTCGGACTCGTTTCGAAATAGAACGCAGCCATAGCCTGTTATTTTAGTGGGTGCGGCGAAAACAATTGAAGAGCTGAGTGGAAGAACGTGCTAAGTGACATTTTTGAAAAAAATGAGATTTTCATATTAATGAACAGATTGTTCCATCCTTCAAAGGGAACAATATTCTCCTCTTTCATAAATTTTAATTTAAGTATACTTTTTACCTTCTGTAAGTGCCGTTTTTAACGTATCTAAAGGAAAGCGAAAATCTTTAAAGCTCATTTTCTCAGTTTCACCTTTTTGTCACTTAGCACGTTCTTCCACTAAGCTCTTCAATTATACAACATTCCTGAGGCACTCATTTAAATAACAGCGTTTGATCTTTAGATAAGAAAGAGATACATCAAAGGAATTTCATAATTTTCGCATTCTTTGGTAAGTGTGAACTAAAACTTGCTTGTTTGCCGTGGCGAATTATACTTTTGCTTTCAATTAAAGGGGAATGGGCGCGCTGGACCGCGGGTCTCCAAACTCAAGTGCCTCAGTGTTAATCGACTGGCGAAAAAACTATTTTCTCTGCCACATTTCTCCGGCTGTATTGAATATTTTTTCAAACGGTTTTTTTTAAATAATAAATGCCGATAACTTACAGGTCTCTATCTTTCCACTTTTTGAAATGGCTTCGAATATTTTGTGTAAAATTATTTATTGAAAATTAAAAAATATATTAAAACCAATTTTTCAAAAAGTGGGAAGGTCGGGACCTGTAAGTCAGAAAATAAAAATAAAAAATCCGCTTGTAAAAATATTCAATACAGCCGGAGAAATGTAACAGAGAAAATATTTTTTTTATCCAAAGGATTAACACTGATGCACTTTGCTTTGGAGACCCCCGGTCCAGCGCGCCCATTCCCCCTTAAGAGTGACTGTCAGTCCCATCGAGCTAATGCATTAGTTTTGAAATCACAACTTTTGCAAAATAATTGCTTTGTCATGTTATCCCATTTTCAACAGGTATGGGAATCATTTCAATTAAAACAAATTTCAATTTAAGACAAAATTTGAAAAGAAAATAACATCCGATTATTTATTAATAAAGTTTTAAAACAGTGTCGCCATCTGCTGGGCATTTGGAGCATTTTAAAATCTTCAAAAAATTATTAAATAACTAGATAACATTTTCGTTTCAAATTTGTTGAAATTCGATGTTATGTTGATTCCCATAGCTGGTGAAAAAGGGCTAACATGGCAAAGCAATACTTCTGCGGAAGTTGTGTTTCCAAAACTAATTGCATTAGCACTATGGGACTCGCAACACACAATCCCTCTTGATATATAAGGTAATGAAACTATTGCGTTAGGTTGAATTATCGTCGCACTAGAGCTACACGAGGGCGACTGGGGACGGTCGGTCGTCGTAATAGAACCATATTCAAGTGACGAGCTGATATCTGAGTACACACCCAACACATGGGCGACACGACATCGTGCGCGGCGTCCGGACTTTGGAGCATATTTAACCCGCACTCACTCTACACAGGGGATTTTTTATTATTCTTCGTACATTTTTGGGCTGCACAGGCCGTTTATAGGTCGGCAGTTATTTTGGAGACGCTCGGACCTGAACCTGAGTATTGCGATGGGAGTCGAAAATCTGAAATGGAGATATTGTGTTTTCTTCACGGTTTGGGAGGGTGCTTATTCCAAAACAGTGTCATACACTCTTAAAACAAAAGAGTGAAATCCACTCCTATAGGGGAAGTGCATTTTCGGCACCGGAAAGGAGTGGAAATTAACTCAGACTGAGTTAAAACCGCTCGTTTGTTTTAAGAGTGTAGGTACGAGTTCTGAAACCACCCTACAACTCGAACTGAAAGAGTTACTGTCGTCAAATTTGGAACCAGAGTTCCCAGTACCGGTCGGACGTCATAATTCGGTTTTCGAGAAAACGCGCATGCGCAAGGAGTAGCTGTCGTATAACTTTTTAGGTTTTAAAGGTATTACTGAAAAACGAGATACCTTCACATTTTGTACACGATCCCAGAACCTTAGCATGAGTTCCCAGACGTCATGACAGGGCTTTTAATGAGATAATCGCGCTTGCGCAATGGGTAGCTTCCATAGAACCTATATTAGATAACAAATTAGCAACAAAAAATAAACTAGGCATTTTTATACTAATCGTTGGAATGCAAGTTATTAAGCGTTTATAGTTTCTTTAAAACTAAGCATGATTTATATTTGGAGTAAACAGTAGAAATAGTAGAATGATAGTTAAGTAAGATAGATTGAAATAGTTCCTCCATGTTCCCATACCAAATTAATACCTCTGGGGGTACCAGATCCGGGGGCTATCGGCCTTTGATCTGGATCAAAATTCCGATATGTGAGTGAGAATGGATGTGTCATGCTGCGAGCAAAAGTCGGACTTCCTCCCTTGTGGCGCTCAATTAGAACGGAAGCCGCCCCACTTCGCCTTAAAATCGGGTAGTTCTCTACTCCGGGCTAGGTTACCGAGTGGCATTAAAAACAACAACAACAACAGATTGAAATAGTGAAAACATAACTTATTAAATTTTTAAAAAAATTTTACTTCTTTAAAACTTTGGTGCAAACAATGCATAAAATTAATTATATAAATTAACCCATTCATGTCAAATAATCTTTAATTGTTATTATCTCAATAGACTTTATATAATAAATACATCAAATATATTTAAACTTATAATAAAATAATCTAGTCAAATTTTCGATGATAAAAACAAAAATTTCAGTAGAAGTTTTTTATTTTTTAATTAAAACTGGCCGCCATCTTGTATTTACCTTTGAAGAAGCAAAATTCACAAATTACTCTATTAACACCCAATTGCATATGAAATTTAAAGAATTTTGGACCAATAAAATATTAATATCACACATCTTTAAATAACTAATATTAAATAATAGTTATTTAGAGATGTTGTGTGATTCATAATTCAGAAGCCTAAAGATTTAAACAGAGAAAAAAAATAGAATTCTTCCAAAGCGGCAATAATAATTTCCTAAGCTTATTTGTGTTAACTATGAACGTGGTCTTCTCTTTAAAAAAACTCCATATCTTTCGACGTTTGCAACAAGCATAACTGACCAAGAATCAGAACACAAATGAATTCACTGTCAAAATAATAAACTTATTTATAATAGATGTCCCTTAATATATTTAAATTAGTAAATCAAGAGCTTAAATAGGGTATTTGACTAAAAAAATTTTATTGGTTTAAAATATTCTTATGCCAAAAATATTAGACCCGTATTTTTCATTTTTTTTTAAATACCCCATAAAAAGACAGGAAAATGAATTTTAAAATTAGGACAAAAAATTACGCCCGAAAACGGTTTGTGGCTGTCACGTGGTATCTATGACGTCACTAGTAACTATAAACAAACTTTGAAACACCATTTTGGAATCTACTTTAAGCAAATTTGAACTATCCCCTTCTGTAAAACCTCCTTCCATTATCTATATAATTCTTATTTTAATAGTAATTTTATTAAATCCAGTTTAATTGCAAGCAAAAAAACATTACACCGGTTTGTTTATACATACTAATGACGTCAACCAAATCAACGTGTTTGTGATCACGTGACGTACCAATGAAAAAAAAAAGCCATTTCAAAAGATTTTTTTTGCAAAAAAATATATAAGTTTGTTATTTTTGGGTTCAAAGTATAATTAATTTAATATTGGAAGGTATTTTAGCGATACAGTCAAGTACGCTATTGTTATGAATGATATAGTTAATTAGTTTGAAGTATCGCCGCACTAGAGCCACATGAAGGCTTTTGGCAACGGGCGTTGTATTTTATGAATGATATTGTGATGTTTCAATAATAAAAATTAAATATTTAAAGCAAATATAATTTGCTTTTCAAAACAGTAATTTGGACCCAATATTTTATTACATGTCTAAAATAACCGATCTAAATTACTGTAAACCTAAAAAATATTTTTATAGAATATGTTAATTGTGTTTTTTCTGTCTGTCAACAAACTAGTCAAGTTAACATAATGAATTATGTAAAACTTATGCTAGGAAGTTAATAATAAATTAAAGAAAAAAAAGATTAATATTAGCTTTTTACAACATCTTTGCCAAATTAGTTTTGTAAGTTTTTACGTAATTTTGGACACTAAATTTTGTTCTGAGATTTAAAAGAACTTCATCATTTTTTAAACAAACCCTTATAAAATTGATAATTTTCAGAAACGCAACTGATCACAGGTTAACTTTATTTAAAGCTTATAAAATTCGATAACTTTAATTGATAGGTTTTGATTTCTTTTATAAAGTTAAATCCTTAATAATTTTAAATAATTCAATTTTATTTTTCAAAAAATCTCAGTTCGTATTTTAAAAAATATTGCAAATGGTAAAGATAACTAATTTATCCAGGGTTCGTACTCTATCTATGATAGTGAAATTCAGGAGTTTCTAAGGAGTTTTTCAGGAGTGCAGCGATGTAAATTCAGGAGGTATAGCAAAATAAATTTGAATATGTGTGTTTATTATTGTATTGGTCTAGTGACTTAGACCAAGAATGAAGGAAACAAGGGGTGTAAATGTTGTGGAAAATTTGAGGCTTCTGTGTAAAAGCCAACCCCCTTTTTTGGGGAAAAAATCATTTTTGGTGAATTTTTAAATTTTCCTGACCTTTGTTTTAATTTCATGACTTTTTCGACCGGTAGACATCCTGATAAAGTACGAGAGAAAACCGACTGAGAAAGGAGAAAAATGATTCATGTCGTCGATTTTTTCAGGAGAGGGGGGAAAATATCAGGAGATACAAATTTCAGGAGTTATAAGGGCCCTTGAAAAAAAAATGAAATTCAGGAATTTTTCAGGAATTTCAGGAGGCGTACGAACCCTGTTTATCAAACTTCAAAAACACAAGACAACTTTTTCCTTTGTAAAAATTATATTAATAAATGATCTACAATATGAAACAATCTATGCACAGTGGGTTTTGGTATCAACAAACTTTTAACAGTGATAAACGGCAAACAGTGACGTTTTCCAAAAAAAGTAATACAGATGAAATTGATTATCCTAGCGTTCCGAACGTTATTTTTCTAGAGATGCAGTTTTGGTCTCTTCTTTGGTTTGAGAACTCGGTTCCTCTCTTTCGGATGGTTTGTTGCTGCTTATATTATTTTCTTCTAAGCTCTTTAGCGTGGCATCTGTGTCCTTGTCTTGTTTGTACAGGGCTGGAAACCTGAAATAAATATAAGGGAAAATAAGAAGAAATTTCACTGAAAACCAAAGATTTCATTTTCCATAAGGGAACGGGCTAATTTAGAAATCTATTAAAGCTAGTCTGACAGATTTCTTTCAGTGATTAATTTTTTAACTATGAAACCATCATAACATTTTCGTAAATTTGATTTTTTAAAAAACTATTAAAAAATAAAAAGAATATTACAACGCACAATTTTTATAGCAAGATAGTTGAATGACAAACTAAACGGTACTGTAAAACGCAGCATGCCTGGTCACGCAATTTAAAGCATTATTCCTTATTTTGTTTAAAAAAAAGCTTTATTTTGTGTGATAATGCATAATTAAGTACAATATTATCTTCAAATGTACAATATTCAATTAATTTACTAACATATATCTTCAATAAATAACTACAGTGTCTTGAAAATGTAGACCGCAATATTGTTATCAAATTCAGCTTTGTAAATTTACAATTTTCAAAACAATTAATATAGTTATTTATGCAACTAGTGTGAAAAGTAAGGCTTTTTTAAACGAGTTGAACAAATTCATGGGTTTAAAAAAGGCTATTTTCAACGTGTTGTCATACACTATTTTTTATAATAATGTGCAAAAAAAGTATTTATTAAATTGGCATTTATTGATTAACTTATTAATTATTTTATTATCACGTTCAAATGATTTGAAGATGATTACTTATATTAATGATTATTTTAAAATCACGTATAAAAATTATTTCTTAGATTGGCATTGGAAATAAGGACGCCAAATAAAAAATCACGTTCAAATAAAGAATTTTACACCCATCACAAAGCCTCCGAATAAAATATCACGCTAAAATAAAGAATTCTAAACCAATCAGATGCTCTAATTTACTTTGTCGCACTAGTGCGTAAAAGTAACTTTGAAGCACGATTTCGTTAAAAGCATCACTTTTGCCATGATTATTGAATGATTTGAAAAAGTTAGTTTTTTTTGCACGATATTATAAAAAATATATAATTGCATAAAATATATAATATTGTTAAAACTAAGTTAAAAGTTATCTCATCAAATTCAACAATATACCTACCTCGCCATGCAATCGTTCATTTCCCGGAACTGTCCAAGACAGTCGCTGCCTTTTGGGTCGGCCTCACTTTTGTGGAAACAGCTGAGGGACTCTCGAAATTCCACACTGCAAGGACCGATAGCTGCATTGCCCAGACAAGGACAGCCCCAGTTGATATCACCGTTGGGCAACATTAAACCTGAGATAATAAAAACATAATACTAAATTTCAAAGTTTTATTCGACCTGCTGAAAGAATTTACTGTACCGTCCCCCTTGGCGCGATTTTTTCGGATTTGGCGATAAATAATTTTTTTCTGCCAACCTGACTTCAACTGAAGATTCGAATTCTATGACTTCGCACCGATGACGTTTTCCGGCAACCCTATCGGACCGTTGGTTGAGTTTTCGTAAGAAATATTCCCATACAATCTTTTCTTTGAATCATGGTTTTTTAAAAAAAAAGTCGCCAAAATACGGACTTTTGGCGCGATTTTGGAAAGTTCGCCAAGGGGGACCGTACAGTAAATCTCTACCGATACAGGCGTTTAAACCCGTCACCTGAATGCCAGGTTCTCCAGCAACACACGATTTTTACAAATTTGTATATTGTTTAATATAGCTAAGTTTTAAAATGTTAAGCATGAAGGAGTCATTTATTATCCTCTGCTATAAATCCGATACTTTATCCTATTTGCGTTCCCCTCAGATGGTTAAAATAAGTCTGCTGGATCCTACTGTTCTATTGTGCAGTGCACATAACTGTAAACACAGCAACAGTTGATCTTGCCTATAGCGGCTTAGATTCCCCCTTTAGAGAGAGTGTTGTCAACTTGGGGGAAGCAACTGTAATCTCATTGGAACCCCCTCCAAGATTCTCCAATGCTCTAACTTTTGCTATGACTATTTCTTTTCTCATAATGTATTAATCAAAAATCTGAGTTCTTTGAGATAATTTGTTTAATCTTGAATATTCAAGATGTTTGAACTTTTTTCATTGTATATTATGAATTGTCTAAGATACATTTTGCACTAAATATTTTTTGTAATGAACAAGTTTTAAGGTGTGTTTGTCAAAAATGTTCCATCTTGCTTTGTCATTTTTATTGAGTTTTCACTAACAATAAAAATGATAATTTCGATTTAAAGTACTTATTGCACTACAACCTTTTATTAATGGCTCTACATTCGTATAAAGTAAAACTAATTATTATTTTAAGTGAAAAAGGCATTTGGGGCAGAAGCATTGGAGATTATATTTGGCTGTGTTGGATATAGTCTCTGGTTCTACTGAAAGTTACAAAAACTGAATGTCACTCATTTATGGTTTAGGAAATTACGATTTTTATTTTCGGTTGTATTTCAAAACGATTTTTACTCATCGTCAAATATTAGCTTTATTTCTGGTTCAGCTAAGGTGCAGTTGAGCGATAACCATTACTGTTTTGCACAAACCAGAAAGAAGCCTGGAGAAATGGTTGCCAGTCTCTCGAAGTTGGCGGCACACGTACGAAGAACATGTTCATTCTTTTATTTAGGCTCAGTATGCTGTTAAAGCTACTCAGATCTTAAATCTAGAAAATAACCCTTTGAAAATCGTTCGTGTAAAACCAGAACATTTTCCTTACAAACTGATCACAGCCAAACAAAATGCAGAGAAAGAATACCTCTCGGTTCTTCTGGCTCTGGAAGAACAATGGAGCTGGGTCCTTTGAGATCTGCCTCTGTGAGGAACATCACCTTGTCCTTGCCTGAAATGATGAAAACAAAACATAAAGAAGGAATACTTATTGAGGCAAATGACCAAGATCACATTTCTCCAACCTGGCGGCTCTCTGGTACTTAATTGTGACAGACAAGGACAAACCGCAATTACCCGTTTTCTAAGTGGACACCTCAGAACTATGACCTTCTCAGATGGTTTGAGAACTTTCGACGCATGCACTAAGTGCTCCTCAGAGCAAGCTTCTCCAACCCACATCTTGGAGCGCCTTGGACTCACCCATCATGATATACTCGAAAGACCTTTTTTGGTCCTGGACTTCCTCAGGGTTTTTAACTTCATGGACTTAGTCTAGCCCCGCTGGACTTTGGGGATTGGCAACAACAACACAACACAACACATTTCTCCAACTTAACATGTAATTTAAGGTTGTGATGCATATTTATTCTAATCTTGTATTTGTAAGCATTGTCGATTTGAATACCATTTTTAGGGCACACATCTTACAAAACTGAATCTTTGGAGCGAAACAGAATTTTCTGGCGACAAAACACAGTATAAACAGTTATTAAATATTAATTGTGGTGGTTTTAGTACATTTTCGGCGACTTTTATCGCTTCTGGCAGCAAAATAGAAAAGTACTGAATTGTCTTTCTTTAATTCCATCTCAGGCACCTATTTATGCACCAGGCTCTAAAAATCCTCAAATAGTTATGGCACCCAGGTCATTTGAATGAATCATGGTAGTTTGAACAAGATGTAGATACAGCTGTCTGAAATGAGCTCAAAATCAACACAAATAGATGCTGAGGTAATTCTTGCCACTATTATAGCATGCACCCAAGTTCTAATACTTAACATGTGAAAGAACTTTGAACCAATTAGTTACACATATAGGTCTTATAATAGTTTAAAACTAGAGTAAGCTATATAGTATCATTTAAAAAATTTCATATAAGAATTTCATTTTTTTTTTTAAAGTTTAAACATGCAAAGATTATAAGTTAGGTTACTTTGAATTATCGTTGCACTAGAGCTACACGAGGGCTATTGGCGACGGCGTCGTAATCCAACGCAAGGGCGACATCATACGCAGCATATTTAACGTGCACTCTCTCTACACGGGGTATTATTCGTCAGACATTTTTGGCTGCACAGGGCGTTTATAGGTCGGCAGTTTTTTGGCGATGCCCGAACCTGGGAGCTTCCGCATGCAAGGCGAATGCCTAACCGACTGGGCTCCTCAGCCCCAGCAAAGATTATAGAGGTCAAAGTACAAATAGAACAGTCCTACAACACAAAACTTTGAAGTGATCCGAGTTCGGCAGGAAGTTGTTTCCTCCACCCCCTCCCACATAATAAAATTCATTCAAAATGTACATTTTATTACAAAGTTAGATAAACAGTACAAAACTTAGTACGATGAAATGTAGATTTAAACTTTATTTTTAAAAGGATGGCATACAGATACAGGTGGTAAATGCTTCTTAAGCATATTTTTAAAAAAATAATTATAACTTTTTCCAAAACCCATAAAATTGCAGTTTGTTTACAATGTGTTGAATACCGGCAAATCTATCTAAGAGAATATTACAGTGCCTATGAAACATTCAAACAATTTTTATTATATTTACCAAATGATACACAGTGAGACATAGCTATTTACTGTCGAAAAACTTTTAGAACAATAAAACAAATATTTAACACAGAAAAACAAGCACGAAAGACATCGAGGTCTGAAATGACGAAATAATCAAAACAAACTTTCTGGTTAGTAATTGTACAGTTGTAGTCATTTTTAATGATGCAAAATGAAATATTAAACATTTTCAATGATAATTATGTCAAGGTCTTGTTTAAACTTTAAATGTTATCTTTGTCAGACTCTAAAATAAAAGTTGATTGTTTTTTGAACATATATATATTTTTTAAATTATTAAAAATTTTAGAAAAAGAAAATAAAGATTTTATTTGTTCACTGTGACTTTAACGTTTGCTTTGTTTACTTTTCGTAGGCGTTACTTTCGAATTTTGATTTCTAATTTTAATTGTTTCTTTTATATATTTTATACAGGCGTTTTATATAATGTTTTGTCAAAAATTCGCTGATGACATAGCAAAATCGTGTTATGATCATTTCGACAAGTTACCTAAAAAGGGAAAACCTGTATTAAATAAAGAATGGACTCTACTTGCTGGTATTGTTATGACTTCAGAAAGGAAAAGTAACTTTACTTTTTATTGTGTGCATAAATTTATCGTAATTTTAATTAAATTATAAAAGGACGTTATAATGGTTAACCTAAATGATCATTATCTGTGATTTCTTTCACTTCTGAAAGAAATCGCAGCTTGATGGTTGCCTTTATTATCGAGGAAGAAAAAGATGATTATCAGTCCGTGTGTACCCTGTAGGGTGTTCGAACCATTAGCTATGAATACTGTGCTTGAGTAGGGAAGTGAAATAACCAAAGAGTTCTATAGTAGGGTAGAGACTGAACCCGGCAACAGCACCATGGACAACACGGGAATAATATAGGTGTGGCATGTGGGGCCCGATGGCCGAGTGGTTTGGATCGCAGGCCTTAACGCTAGCTGTCCGCGCGCTGTAACAGGTGCGGGTTCGATTTCCGCCTTTGTCATGGGTGTACTTCCTTTCTCAGTATTAAAATTATAAATTAACTAGCACTTTTGCCACTCTATTCGGGCTCCGTAGTGAGCCATGGCTGCCGATGCCAGCTCAGTACAAGTCGTTCCTCTACCCTACTATAGAACTCTTTGGAAATAACCTAACCAGCCTCAGGGCAGCCCTGGGCAGCCTCAAAACACCATGATGAGTTAAGTTCATCTATGAACTGCATGGGCCTGCTTACAACTTATTTTTGTTAATATTTAGATGAATTAGGTTAAAATAAAGGCATAGCTGTGATATTATGGTTGGTCGACTCATCATTGGCGACATTTAGCGAACTTGAAAATTTAATGTAGGGTTATACTTATCTAGTTGAATTAAATATGAAGTGTAATGCTTATCACCTATATGCATTTTTGTTTCTTAGCCTTGGGCGAATCTACGATTAATATTCCTCCCATAGTGTGTTGAGCAAATATGAGTTCTTTTCAATAATCTATTTAACCAAGAAAATTTCCCGGCCAAATATTAGCTTTATTTCTGGTTTAGTGCAGTTAAATCATAACGATTGTACTAATCGAGGAGAAGATTGGTGAACATTGTTGTCAGCAGGGTTTGAAATTAACGGTTGCTAGTTGCAAAATGCAACCAGATCTTTCAATTTTACGACTACAAAATAAATTTGGTGGCAGTTATTGCGACTAGTTTCTCAAAATCATTATTACTAACCTTTTTTTTAATCATGTTTCCCCAAAAATAATTATCTTCACTATTCACTAAAAATAATTATCTTAAATTCACAAATCTAAACACGATCTAAATTTGAAAACTACGACGTAACTCACAAAATCCCCAAATTGTGGCGATTTTTAAATATAGAAACTCTGATGGCCCAAAAACTCAGGTGTCCGTGATATCCAGAAATCCTGGGTGCAATAAGTTGTGATTTCGTAAATTTTGGAACTACAGTTATCCTAAAATTGCCGAACTTGTGATTCTGTGAAGAAGCAAATTTTCGGTGATTCTAAAAGCAATGTACATTTGTGGCCAGTTTCTTAAGTTAGTTGCACTTACTGCTCCTAAATTTCTGTATCCAATTTAGAACACTGGTTGCCAGTTTCCCAACGATGGGGCTCTATTATATACTTGTAAAAAAGAACTATTTCGTTCTTTCATTAAAGCTCGCTAGTAGAAATCCATGTAATGAAACATTTTAGTAAGATCATGGATTGTCTTACACTCTCTCTTTTTGTATTACATTAGTTAAATTACACAAGAGTTGAATTATTAATGAGTTAAATTGTATTTAAGTGTGGGTTACGTGCATTTTTCTTATAATTGTACTATCACTTATTATTTTATATTTTTTGGTTTCAGAATTAGATATAATTTCATTGACAACTGGCACAAAATGTTTGGGATTTTCACAATTAAAGGAAACAGGTTTGTGTTAAACTAATTTTGTTAGCGTTATTTTGTTTCTTATTTTGAGTGATTTTTTAAAGTGTTTATAATTTTTTTTTTTTTAGGGAACTTAGTTTCCGACAGCCATGCTGAAGTACTTGCACGGCGGGGGCTTCTAACGTACAGTATTATTACTTAACATCAAAATATTTCCATTTTTTAAAGTCTACTTTTTTTAAATGATAAAGTATTAGTTAGAAAAAAAAAGAAATTAGAGAAGTTAAGAAAATTATGGAGATTTCTGTCTGTTGATATCTTCTTGCAACTTCTGTTCTAACCTCCCGACTTTCAAAATTCTTTTTATTTTATTTAAAAGATATTGATTTCTTTCTGAAAAGCAAATAATGGCTCTAAATGTCTTTTTAATAACTAAATATGTGTTTGGTCTACTTCTTAGAATTATACTTAAATCTCAAAATATGTGTTAATGTTTTATTTTCAGTTTCCTAATTGAAGATGACTATAGCAAATGATATTAAATTACTAGATTTAACTCACTTAAGATGTTCAATAATTGAATAATTGGAAAAGGATTTTTTAAGTCATGCTTTAAATCTTAAATATTATGTTTTTAAAAAAATTTTTGGAGGGAATTTAAATGGAAAGTCGCAAGTTTGGCTGTTAGTTATTACCTAGTTTATAATAATTTTATATATATTTCACACACTTGTGTGAACTAATTATTTTATAATTTTTATTGAAATTTCATGTTTCAATCTTTCTTGTAGATTTTTGTATTACCAAATGAATTTAGCCTTGAAGAAAAATAATTCAGACGTCTTAATGTTTGATGACACTAATAAAAAGTTCGAATTGAGAGATGGTATAAAGTTTCATCTGTTCATTAGTCATGTTCCATGTGAGTCTTTATATTTGTTAATTAATCCCTTCCTTTATTTAAAAGTAGATATATAGGGTTGCATACACTCCAACATTGGTGAGTACTCAGTAGTACTCATCAGTAGTACAATTCCCGACATAACAAAATACCGAAATACGTACCGTAACACGGCAAAATTTTAAAGAGAAGTTTTATATTATGAAATAAAATATAGATATTTTAATACTTTTGAATATTACTTGTCATTCACTAACAAAATATAAAAATTAAATATATATTTTTAATATGTATGTAACCATTGATTGTTCATAAGTTATTTACAGGGTTCGCACGCGGCCTGGAAATCCTGGAAAAGCCTGGAATTTCATTTTTTCATTTCAAGGCCTTAAATAGCCTGGAAAATCCACAGACAGCCTGGAAATTCCTTGAATTTCCAGTTTTTATTCCGATTCAAAATTTAATCGAACTAGCGTAGCGGTGGACGAAACATCTTTTTTCTGCGCATTTCCGAACCACCCCTCAAGTGTCAATCACTTGGATCTCCGGATGTGGACGCGATCAGAACATTGTGGAATTCTTACTGTTTTGTACTTTTTAGGGTGTGGTGGTTTTTGAAAACAACTAGTTCTCAGGAAATTTTTCAAATTAAAAAAAATATATAAGGGATTTTTTTTTTTCATTTTGGGTTACTTAAACAGCAGGTTGAGGTTTTTCTTGTGATCACTACTAACGGATCAAAAGAAAATGTTCTGGTTGGTCCGATTAGCCTGAACCGGAACTACAAAAGTAAACGGGACTATCTTCCTATCAGGCAGAGCGCAAAAAAAACTGTCAATCATTAGGAGACAATGCAACTTCATCGGTGGTTGCCGTGAAAATTACTAGGCAGCAAAATAAGTAAATCAGGAAGCATTATTGGATTGCATACTTTTGATCAGGTATAGACGATCCTCTTCTAGTGGGAGATTGCACTTGTCGGCATCCGATATTTGAAGACACCTTAGTATAATCTTAATTCATCTTCAAATTTTAATTAATTTTTTTTCTTAATCATTAAAATGTATTATTTAAACTTGTTTTTTGTTGAAATTTATTAAATTTCAACATTAACACCGTAACATTTACACCCCGAAAAAGTTTCCTCCTTTCTCGGTCTGTATCAGTGAAAACTATACTTAAATTTCAATAAACAGCAAGTTTAAATAATAAATTATAGTAATAAAAATACAAAAACTAATTAAAATTTGAAGATGAACTAAGATTAGATTACTCTAAGATGTCTTCGAATATCGGTTACCGGCCAGTGCAATCCAATAATGATTCCTGATTTACTTATTTTGCTGCCTAGTAATTTTTACGAAATCCACCAATGATGTTGCATTGTCTCATAATGATTGATAGGTTGTTTTTGCATCTGCGTGATCGGAAGCGCGTCTCGTTACTTTTGTAGCTGCGGTTCAGGCCAATGGATCAACCAAGTTTTCTTTTGATCAAGTGTTCGTGAGTCGTGACCTTGTGATTACAAGAACACCTTGATTGTTAAGATTTTTTTAAAATTTAAGTTTTAAACTTTTTTTTGACATTTTCTTTATTTCGGTCTATACTAGGGTTTCTGCTTTAGACAGGTTTTAGCAACAAAAAAAAATGGAGATCTGGAAATTTTCGGACTATCTACGAAATTCAAAAGTGTCCGGATTAGCGGTTTAATTTTTTATATTTGGGTACTAAGTTGATCATTTCATATATTTTATATTTAAGCTATTAGAACAAGTTGATTCTATTTTGTCTACACATTAACATTATCCGTTATTTTTTCGTTTCAGAAATTAGTTTGACGTTTCTGGTCTGGATTAAGGCAATATGGTTGATAATAAGATCATTTAACTCAATATATAGTTCTGTAACTTACAGTAATTTTACATTCGAATTTTAATTCAACTAGTTGATCTTCAATAACTCTTAAGTTGATTTTGAGTTATCGAAGTTTCATTTCGCTGTGTAATATGGTGGCCTGGAAAATCCTTAAAAAGGCCTGGAAAAGCCTTGAAAAAGGCCTGGAATTTGGATAGCCAAAAGTTGTATGAACCCTGTATTTAACTAATATGTGACAATGAAAATAATCCTCAATAAATAATCAACTGATATTAAACATAAGAATGATTATGTTAAAATAATACAAAAATAACTACACACCTTATTTTTTTGCATTAAATAACAAGCACTTTTTGCTTTTTTAAGGTCTTCACTGGTTAACTGAACATCATGACAAATCCCCATATTCATTTTTGTTATGATGAGTGATTCCAGTGTTTTTGAGTTCATGTTAGCTCGAGATTCTGTTTGATTTTTTCTGACCATGCTGAAAATTCTCTCGCTGCTGCTATGAGGAACAGAAAGAACTGACAACCTCATTTTTGGCAATTCGACATATTTTAAGTTGCCAATACTGTGCTTGATCTGGGAAATTTTATGCCATGATACATCGGCTCTATCACTTTCTAAAACATCTGAGGGCAGGCTATCAGCTTGATAGTAAGCAAATTCCAGTTCAAGCCTATTATTGTCCACACAACTGTTAAATAATGAAGAAAAGTACAGGACAGACTGAAAATTTGTCGTCTCCCTTTTCAAAACGTTGCAAACAGTGGCATGTTGTAGAAACTCATCCTGTAGAGGAAACTTTTTTATGATATAGTCACAGGCAGTGATGAAAAATGTTCTCACAGAAGTGAAAAACTCAGCTCTTTCCTCCAGATGACAAACTAGGATCCTTTAGAACAGTTCTTGCAAGTAATCCAATAACAAGAGAGTCATCAGCTTTTTGATTTTTTGTTGTGTGATACTTCAAAGTTAATACAGACTTAGCTTTTTTTATTGCCATTGATGTCACAAAGCGAACTAAAATTTCATAATACATGTTTGATGACTCGTCATGCAATGTTTGCACACAGGGCTGTTCCTTTTGAAGAGACACATTAACTTTAGTAAACACTGGCAAGACTGACTGAAGAAATGCACAATAAAGCTTTACTTTGGTTGAATTCAAGAATTCCTTCAATTTAGAAAAGTCTTTACTTTCCTTCTTACCTTCATCTTCAGAAAAAAACATTTTCAAGGGATCCCATTGTTCAATAAGTCTATTGAGGGCAGTTTCTAAGGACAACCACCGAGTACTTACATGCTTCAGAATTTTGTGAAACTTGACTTCAAAAAGTGATTGGCAATTCTAGAGTTTGCTTTTCCGTTTACTGCTCTTTTCCAAGTAGTAAAAAATCTTTACAAGCACATCTTCAACATCAACTATCAGAGATTTAGATGCTTTTTAAGCAGCAAGATGTATTAAATGACAAGGACAACCAATAAATTTTATGTTTGGTTTCTTCTCCATTAACAATCCTATTACCCCTTTCTTACATCCAGCCATTGTGTTGGTATTGTCAGATCCCAAGGCTATACAATTTTCCCATTTCATCTGGTACTTCTGAAACTCTGAGTCAATAAGACTAAAAATACCTGCACCAGTGTTGTCATCAGATTCAACGAGAGATAGTTAAGGAAGTAACCACCATCCCCTTTTCATCATCATATACATTGAAAACTAATGGGTAGAGCTTTTTGTCCTTATTATCATTGCTTTCCATCAGTCGAAAGTGAAAAACATCGTGATTGAAGCTTATTAACTAATTTCTCTCGATAAGTGTCAGCAGTTACACCGACAATCGCACGAGCTTTGGTATGTCAACAGCTAAATTTTTTAGCGATTTCAGAGTCACTAAACATCCGGGCGAACAAACTTCCACTGTGATCAGCAGCAGCAAGGGAAAGGTTGTGCTCGATTAAAAATCTCACAAACAATGTTTCTGCTTTAATAACGCCATTTTCCTCATGCTTTGATGTAAAAAAAATTGTCACTGGCTGATGCTGTAAAGCTGCTTTCTGCAGCTCAACATGTTTGGGGCCAGATACATGCCGCCGACAATCATCGCTACCTCCATGAACAATTGAAAAGTCAGAATTACAAACAGAACAACGAGCATACCCCTCTTTACCGGCAGGAATTAAGCATGGCCACTTCTTGGAATATTCGTCCCGGAATTTTTGGCAATTCTTTTTTTTTTAGGGTTTTTCATCTTCCAATGTCTCTTTTGACCTTTTCAAGAAACGATCCGTAACTTAACAAAGAAACGGAAGCATAACAGAAAAAAAAGCCATGCGGAGTCCAAATAAAGCAACCACAACAGCATAAAATTACTTCACTTCAGTTAGAACGCGAACCGCGGAAGAAATCAGATAGTGTAACGTCATCGAAATCAATTACGTCACGAAAAAAGGGACGATCGAAAGAGAGAATGCACTGGAAGGCAAATCGCGGGGAAAAAACGATATTTCACGAAAGAAAGGTTTCAAAGACTAAAACTTTAAGCAAAATCCGTAGTTTTTTATAGATTTCCGTAGTTTCTATGATATTTCCGTAGTTTCTATGATATTTCCGTAGGAACTACGGAAATTCCGTAGTAGTTGGAGTGTATGGGGTTGTTTTGCATTCATTAAAATCTATTAGGGCATATGTCTAAATTGTCTCTATTATACCACTGCGCTTGGAATATTTAACACTTTTCTGCCATTTTTACTTTCTTTCAATTAACTAATATAAAATATAAGGTAATAAAAGTATTGCGATGGAGGGAAAAAAAATATACGAACTTCAAGTTCGATACACAAGTTCCTAGAACATACCAGACAATGTAATGATGAAGGCTTTCACGGCCGGAACGATAAGTCAAAGAAATATCCGGGCTATTGTGCTGTGGTCCATTGAAGTTAAAAGCTTCAGATAATTGATAAAAAAATAATTATAAAATTGAAGCTTTTAACTTCAATGGACCACGGCACAATAGCCCGGATATTTCTTTAACTTATACCAGACAATGTTTTCGAAAAAATAATGCTTCACAAAGGGTAGCTGCAATAGAACTATATATTTTTTAAAAGTTACCTCATAGGGTTATAAAAATACCTTTAAATGTATTGATGTATGATAAATGATAATGGCAAGAAGATCTATAGAAGCTGTGAACATTGTCCTGATACACAGCTTACGCCTACTCACATCTATGAGTGTCCGGCTATGAGCGCCAGCCTGGAGTACTGCCGACTATGCTAGATCCGTATGGAGACATCAAGCAAGTCGTAGAAGAAATTATCAAAATTCACGGACACATATAGAGTTCGACTCTCATGGACACGACAACAACAAAAAAATGATAATTGAATGCCTTGTAGTTTTACACCCCCTAGTTTTTAGTGGTTTCTTAGCAGGTTTTGTATTTTTCTAGGCGGTGATGCCGCAATATTCCCCAAGAATCTTATCGCCGATCCATGCCTGCTTGTGGCTGAATCATCTAGAAGTGAAGTGGGTGAAAGGAATCCCAAAAGAATTAAAATAGATGAATGTCCGCTGATTGCAGATTCCTTGAACAGTGATTCAGAGGACCCAAAACATAATGATATTTACAGGTTATTATAGCATAGGCTTTTGGTAGAAATGTTTCTTAATATCTTTTGATTTGCTGAGCTGAACTGTTGTGAATGTATTATCTCCTAGTTATTTTCCCATTGCCCAGACCAGTATTCAAAATTTTAAGAGTCGTTAGAGTCGTAAAATGCGACCGAATCTTTCAATTTTGAAACTGTTTTTAATAACAGCAATTTTACTTTGTGTATACCATTTAATTCTTTTCAGCTATAAAAGTGGGTGACGGACGGACCGACGGACATAACCTTAATAAAAGCTCACTTTTAGCTTCCACACTACGTTTATAACGTAAAAATTTGAAGTTTTTATAAGGGCTATGTCCTTCTGTCTTTCCGCCACCTACTTTCATAGCTCAAATTACAAATACTACAGACAACTGTGATACGTCAAAAAATTTAGTTCATCAAAACTAGAAGACATTGAAATCTGAGGGGAAAAAAGAATTTGAAGTACTTAAATTAGAAAAACTACAAAATTTAATACCCAAAAACCATTCCCAAAATAAATAAAATTTAAATTAAAAAAATATTTAGTCAATGTTATTGCCACTAGTTTTAGAAATTGTCTACACCAACTTTTCTTATAGTAGTTTCCAACTAACTTGCAAAAAATAATCTTATTGTCATCACAAATTTTGGTCGATCCTAAATTTATAAATAATCCTAATTGAATTAATATCCTTAATATTTGTTGCTCTCTCTCAAAAGTCACTGCCCTATCATAAATTAAAAGCTTTGCTCTAACCAATTAGATATCAAACAAAAAAAAAGAACATTAGACAAACTCAAAACCAATCATCTGATATTTGTTTCGCTTCGTTAATATATTAAAAGTAAATGAAACTAAAAACCAGTTAAACACTTTTCAGTAGACACTTTCTTAACCGTTTCAAATAGGACCAAAGGTAAACTGGTTAATCAGAAATTCAGTTAAAAAAGAGGAATGAAATATATTAAGGTTTCAATGTATATTTGATTAGAGGCTCAGTGGCTGAGAGGTATTACGTGTCGTGTCTGCCTCATAAGCCCAAGTTTGTGGGTTCGAGCCTCGACTGAATCGTCAGATTTTCTGGATGGGAAAATCATGGGCATGCATTTCATATGACTATGTTGCATGTTTAAATATCCCTTGAGTACCCATTTGGCTTGGGTTCTCTTGGCAAAATTAAATCTCAGCATACTCAGAGAGCAAAGATTCATTGTAATCTGAGCATCAAAATGGGTAACAAAAGTCGCCTAGATGGTGCCACAAGACTTGGCTCTAAGTTCTGGGGAATATGCTGAGTCTGCAAAAGGCTTAGCCGCTTATAAAGCAGCCCTGTTGGAATTTTTTTTCATCAATCAATATCTTTATCATTCATATCCTATTGAGTATTATAAAAACGTTGCAAGTTACCATATTTGATCCTTTCATATTTTACCAGTAACACTCCACATTTCCTTTCCCAAGAACAGGAGCCAAGTGTGTCGAGAACGAAACCCAAGACCCAAAATTAGAAGGAATCGGATTCCACACATCCGGTTCCTTGAGAACCAAGCCTGGTCGCGGAGATCCAACGTGGTCTATGTCCTGCAGTGATAAAATAGCCATGTGGAATGTGGTTGGTATGCAAGGAGCTTTACTGGCTGATCTGATGTCGGAGCCAGTTTACATGGCATCGTTGGTTATTGGGAAGTGAGTAGACTGTGTTTGTATTGTTTTATTAGTTTTGAAACTGCATTGTGCAATTTTCACCCATAGAGTTTAAATATTCTTAACCTATACCGTCCAAAAAATATTCTTGACCTATACAGTTTAGGAAAATCACAGTTTAAATTTTCTTAACCTGTGCGATTCAAACATTCTGGACCTATACAATTTGTGAAATTAACAGTTAAAATGCTCTTGACCTATACAGTTAAAATATTATTGACCTATACAGTTGGTTATTAGGAAGCGAGTTTGCTATATTTGTATCATTTCATTGATTTTAAAACTATTAGGCATACTGTTTAGGTTACTGTATAATGTGAACTGTGCTTTTTATGAAATAATTTGAAATAATCATCATCTATACAGTTTAAATATTCTTGTTAGATGCAGTTTGCAAAATTCGTTTATTATTAACCAGTTTAAATGGGACCAAGGATAAACAGGTTAAACATAAATCTGGTGAGATCGGAAAAGTGAAATAGATGTACATTTGATACCCTGCAGGATAGTTGATTGCATATTTTTAGCCCCCCTGTGGGTCATTTTTTCCCTGTGAATGTGGTTGGTATACAAGGAGCTTCTTTGGTTATTGGGAGGGTAGTGGGCTGTGTCTGTATTAATCGATTGGTTTTTAAAGTATTTATTATGCTAATGTATAATGTGATTCTTAGCAAATAATCTAGTGGCTGTGAGCTTCCTCATAACCTAACTTCCTCATAAACCCAAGATCATGGGTTTCAGCCCCTGCTGAGTCAGCAGATTGCATCAAAATAGTTGGCATATGATTATGTGGCATGTCAAAGATCTCTTGAGTACCCATTCGTCTTACTTTAACATCCACAGACAGATCAGATTCATTAGAATATGAGCGTCGAAGTTGGTGGCCAGAACCGCCTAGAGATGGTGCCACAAAAAATGGCTCTCTGTTCTGGGGAATATGCAGATTCTGCAAAAGGTTTGATCAGCCAGAAAGCAGCCCCGTATAGAAAATGAAAAAATAAAATTATTTAAAATTTTGTCACTTACACAGTTGAATGGTGACAATTATGTCAATGTCCATGGAAGTGAGTGGGCTGTGTTTGTATTGTTTTTGAAAGAATTTATTAAGTTTAAAAAATATCTTAAACTTTTCCCAAGAAACATGAGAGTATTCACGAAGGAAACAACGTATATTATTGGCAGGGCCGGATTTAGATTTTATGCGCCCCTAGGCCCGTGGTTTTTTGTCGCCCCCTCTTCACACCATCGTAAAGGGGGGAGAAATTTGACGTCAGAAAGGTCTTTGTGAAGATAATTTGTATTTTACTCTAATTCATCGGGAAGTAAAATTAATGAAATAAAATAAATAACAAATTAAATTAAATAAATAACGCTCTGTAGATACACACTGACAGCCAAGCGAAAGATTCGCTCGTCCAGCGTCACCTATACGAGGAAGGCGAATGGGACTTTTATTCGTGGAGAGCATGTAGATGTAGACATGTATTGTAGTCTAAACATTTTATGGAAATTTTCTGACAAAAAAAATGCGAAATAATTTTGCGCCCCTCGTCATGGTGCGCCCCTAGGCCTGGGCCTATTGGTAAATCCAGCCCTGATTATTGGGACAAATAGTTTATTTAGTAAAAATTGTACATGAGGAGTCTCATAGCAACAGAGTAACTTTTCTCCCCTCCCACACACATTCCCTCCATCCTCCCCTTACACTCCCTTTTCCGTATATCATGCTTCACAGCTTGGAGCCCTTTGCGTTGACTGTCAGTTTGTGTTGTGTTTGTATTGCTGAAGAAGGCGAGCTTAAGGTCTCGCTGAAACATGTACAATTTTTACCAAATAAACTATTTGCGCCAATGATCATTGTTTCCTTCGTGAATACTCTCAGGTATTTATTATGCTAATGTGTAATCTTCACCTATAGGGTTTAAATATTTAGCTCTTACCATTTATGAAATTGACATTTTAAATATTCTTAAAACCTTTATAGGTCAAATAGTCTTGGCCTGTACAGTTTAGGAAATTCAAAATTTAATTATAATTGGCCTATACCGTTTACGAAATTTGCAATTTGAATATTCTTAACCTGTACAGTTCAAATATTATTACCTATACAGTTGGTTATTGGGAAGTGAGTGGGCTGTGTTTGTATTGTTTTGTTTTAACCAATACAGTTTAAATATTTTTGATCTATTCAGTGTAGGAAATTCGCAGTTTAAATATTCTTAGCCTGTACAATTCAAATATTCTTGAGCTATACAGTTTAGGAAATTTGCAGTTTAAATATTCTTAGCCTGTACAATTCAAATATTCTTGAGCTATACAGTTTAGGAAATTTGCAGTTTAAATATTCTTAACCTGTACAGTTCAAATATTATTTCCTATACAGTTGGTTATTGGGAAGTGGGCTGTGTTTGTATTTTTGTTTAACAATACAGTTTGAAATATTTTGATCTATTCAGTGTAGAAATTGCAGTTTTAATATTCTTAGCCTGTAATCAATCTTACTATACAGTTAAATATTCTTGATCTATACAGTTTAAGAAACTCATTGTTAATCATTATATGAACCATAATCTTAAGTTGATTTAAGTATCAGTTAATATCCTTCAAAGACCCAAACAAGCTTAAACTAGTTTTATTATCTAGAACTGTAGTTTGAATATGCAAACTTGTACATTTAAATTATAGCTTTTGTTTCTTAACTTGTATAAGAAAAATTAGTTTATGGTTATTTTTTGTTCTTGTTTGCATTTATTATTAATTGAAAATGTATTAAATGTTAATCAACTGATGAAAAATGTACTTGGTGAAAGGGAACTTTTTTTTTATTCTCTCATTGTTTAGATTATTGAAATAAACATAGTGAAACACAGCACACTAATTATTGTCAAAGTGAACTTGCAGTTTGTTTGTTATTAATAATCTTCGGTTACTAGAAAAAGAGTATGGCTGTGTATGTATCATGCTGACTTACACTCAAAGGATCCTGCAATTTACAAATATTTACAGAAATTTGTTCATACTCATTAAATTTACTATTATTTGAAGTTGTAGTAGCTAACAAACAGAACTTTTTAAAAGTAAAGACATTTTTTTAATTATGTTTTAGTTTTGTTTGAAAGTCGACTAAACTAAGTGCTTGAAAACAATATGGTGTATTTATCCTCTTTTTTTTTAGTGTATAAAAACTACAATCCATTTATTTATTCCTCAATTTAAAATTGACAGGGTGATTATTAGTCTCTTAGTTAAGTTTTTAAATAGGATATGCTCCCACTAAGTCACTATTCTCACTAAAAGTCACCCTTTTTTTCTTTAGTCACTAAAAGTCTCTATTTGCCAAAACTAGTCACTAAACTCACTATTTTTTTTCATTCTACACCATATAACCTTTCTTTCCTAAATCCTGCTCGTATTGAAAATGATTAAAATTTTTTGAAAAATATATATCAGAAATGTTCAGTTGCGTTTAGTTTATGTTTCAATGAATTTGTTTCAAATGAATAAAATGTATGTGAATTAGTGTCAAACTTATATAATGGTTCGAATCACTTTAAGAGGGACTGTCAGTCCCATTGAGATAATGCATTAATTTGAAATCACATTTTTTGCAAAAGAATTGCCTTGCCATGTTATCCCATTTTCACCATTTATGGGAATCATCATAACATCAATTTAAAATAAAATTTAATAGAAAATAACATCCTGTTATTTAATTATTAATTGATAAAGTTTTAAAATAGTGTCGCCATCTGCTGTAATTTTTGGCACTTTAAAACTTCAAAAATATATAATTAAATAACTAGATAACATTTTCGTTTCAAAATTTGTTTCATTTCGATATTATGTTGATTCTCATACCTGGGAAAAAGGGCTAACATGGCAAAGCAATATTTCTGTGGAAGTTGTGAATAGAAAACTAATGCATTAGCTCTATGGGACTGACAGTCCCTCTTAACAAGGATATTTTGAAGTACCGTTTTGAAATTTTGTGTTGCTGTAAATCTTTGTTCAGTACATTTTGAACTTAGGTGTACCTTTATTTGACGAAGACATTGCTGTAAACTTTTTTTTTTTATGACGAGTTCTTTATTTTAGTCACTTAACACGAAATTTCGCTTAAGATGAACTGAAATCATTTCCCCAGCCTGAAAAGCTTTGAGCTAATGCTAAAAAATCTCTTAACGCGAAATCGTTCAGGCGAAACCCCGCTTAACCTGAACAAAAATTTCAGAATTTGACTATTTTATCCCCATAGTAATTAAAAGTTACGAAGAACAAATGAAACAAAACATTAAAAAAAAGCCTCAAACGAATATTATAAAAATTAATTGTCGTCTACTCCTGAGAAAATCATGAGATCTCCCATGATTCGTCAGTTTTGTTCCAAATGCTGTTCCTTAAAAATTTAACTAATTTTTCTATAATATGTACACCACATTAACTTTTTTAATTGAATTACTAATTGTATACATGTATTATTAGTGTATTACATCATAAAATTAAAATAATTTGAGATATTTTTTTAAAACTATTCACCGGTTCATGTAAAAAAAATCCTGACGGCTAACATGAAATTTGGTTAACACTAAAAGTTTCGGTGCTCCTTCGAGTTCGCGATAACGGGGTTCGACTGTATAAAGTATCCTGCATCAAATCAATTCTTATTTAACATTTACTTATTTATTTCCTTCTCCCAGATGCCCTTTTAACAATGATGCTGCTCAGCGGGCAATCATAGACAGATTATCAAGCATTTCATCTTTGCCTGAAGGATATTTTCTAAACAAACCATTCATAATTCAAAGTTCCTTGGATTTCAAGTTCAGCAAGGAAAATGTCACAAAGAATAATCCTGAGGCTGTTCCGTGTCCATCTTGTAAGCGCATTTAGTACTTTATTCAAACAAATATTTTTATAGAAACTACATAAGTTATTATAAGAAGTATTTTATCCAAAAAAAAATATTCAGATGATTTATTTATTTTGATGAAACACTTATTTTTATTAATAAGTGTAACTGTATTTGATTTTTGCTGAAATAGTTAAAAAAAAAAGTTTATATTCTATTTGCAGTAAAGAACCTTTAATTTGGATGAGCCATTCTGGATTATGAATTAACTAGCTAATTTATCCATAATTTAAAAAAAAATCAGATCCTGTTTAGGGGAACAACATGATCTGTAAATCAGCTTTAAGCACCCTAGCAAATTTGCTGCTAGTTTAAACTGTTTGACAAAGTCAAGTTATTTAATGTTCAACTTTCTTTAATTTTGTACACAGTCATAAATTCGTAATCTGAACTACAGCTATTCCTAGCCTTTAATGACACAATGACTTATGACTTTGGAGGGGGGCTCTGTGTGAGCCAAGCACCGCGACCAGGGGTCTATTGTACCATCCCCAAGAAATAAATCCCTCGTTCTTATAAGAAGAGCCCCGTTGCCGAAGCAAAATTCAGCAAGGATCTGATAGGAATATCCTGGAGTTCCCAGGGCTCAAGTAGGTGATGCCCCAGATGCTCAAATCTGTGAGCTGCGAAATTCTCGCATTCACAGAGAATGTGGGTGACCGTTAATGACACAATCAAAAGTATCCATCAGTTTACTGATGTTTTTTTGGTAAATCACAAAATTCCAACAGAAATGTACTGAAGATCAGAAAATGTGTGTAAAAACATCTTGGTTTGTGGTCGAGATTCAAAGTGCCAAATTATAGAACATTCTAGATTATGAGTGTCCAAATTAGCAGTTCTATATTGTACTTTGTTATGCATACATTTACATATGTACAGTCCCTGGACAAATTATTAGACGCACTGTATTTTTTTTAGTAATGATGAAAACATACCAAAGAATGCCATATCATTAAAAAAGATGTCGATATATGTATTAAGTATAGCAGATAGTATTTTCTATTCAATAGCTTAAGTTTAGGAACACAAATGTCCTTCTAAAGGTATTTTGTTCATCATTGATTGATACATGAAATCTTGCAGTGCGTCTAATCATTTGTCCAGGGACTGTATGTTTAAAAGTAAAGTTTAGTTACTTCACTAAGCATTTACACTTACAATTCGCTTCCCTACAAAACATTAATGTTTTCTAACATATTAACATAACATAAAGTTTAATTTATTAAAATTGAACTTTGTTATGTTAATATGTTAGAAAACTTTAATGTTTTCTAACATATTAACATATGTTAAAATTGTTTTTAATGTTTAATAGGTTTGTTACAGATTTTGAGATTTCTTTTTAATGTTTTGAAATGTGTTTGAAATTTCCAGCTATCATTTGGTGTGCTGTACCGGATTCCCTCGAAGTCAGTGTCAACGGTGCAAAGCAGGGAGTGACCAAGAAAAATGTGGACAAACCTAGCTCAAGGTGACTAATATGAATTTAATTAAAAAGGCACTATGAGTTTAACTGTTTATTCCCTTCGCACACGCTGCTGCTTAGCCAAAAACCTATGAAAATACCAGTTTGCCAAGTGAAACAGTTGATTGTTAAACCCAAACAAATAATTAACTAATTATTTTACATACAGACCCTGGACAAATTATTAGACACACTGTATTTTTTAAAGTATTTTTGTTTATTGAGAGTTTTTATGCAATAATGGTATATATTTAAACTACAATATTATTGATTTTTATTTAAAAGAATTGTTGTAGACTACATATTTGTATTCGTTTTAAGATAATTATGATTAAGATTAATTTATATTAACTATTTATTATAAGATTATTTATGTGTGGAATCATCATCCTCAAATGCAGGAGACAGTACAGTCTTGCATGGATAGCATGCCGCGCAGAGTTCAAGCTTTGATAGCGGCTAAAGGTGGCTCAACTAAATATTGACTTTTACTAACATTCATTTCACTTTTCTTTCAAACTTAATGAACTTATGCTTTTCTAAATTAATGCAACAAATCAATTTAAAAAAAATAAAACGGTCCAATATCACCCGGTAACTAATATTTTACATCTTGCAAATCTTGCAGTGCGTCTAATAATTTGTCCAGGATCAAAATAAATAATAATCCAAAACGCCTGTTTCTTGTGAAGTATTTCATTCCGGATTTCATTACTGGTTTTGGTTACTGCTGGTAAGCTCCGCCCACTACACTGATTAACCAATTAAGATCTTATTTTCAATTGCTGTGGAACTGTGGCCACTCAAGATGTTTTGTGAAAAGAAATTTTTTAACTTGCAACAGTTCAGTTTTCATACTTCAGTCTACAAGTGCACAAGTTGTCCTTGTTCTATAAAATTCAATCCTGCTAATTCTTGAAGAATAAAATGAGATGTTTTAAATATAAATCTTATTGTGTGTGAGCAGGATGGTTAGTTTCTGCATGTCCCGTCGGTTTTTCTATGTCTGTATCATTTAGATGGTTATATTTTTATGCATGATTAAAGCTTAGAAATGTTTTTTTTAATGTTATTCAATAATGGGTTGTTTCATGTCGTGGATGGCAATTGATCCAACGGTTTGTTTTCATTTATTGTCTGGAATTTTCTTTTGGTATTCGAAAATGAGTTTTCTTGTGAAGTAAATCATTCCGGATTTCATTACTGGTTTTGGTTACTGCACTGGTACTACTACAGTCCATTAAGATCTTATTTTCAATTGCGTGGAACTGTGGCCACTCAAGATGTTTTGTGAAAAGAATTTTTTTAACTTGCAACAGTTCAGTTTTCATACTTCAGTCTACAAGTGCACAAGTTGTCCTTGTTCTATAAAATTCAATCCTACTAATTCTTGAAGAATAAAATGAGATGTTTTAAATATAAATCTTATTGTGTGTGAGCAGGATGGTTAGTTTCTGCATGTCCCGTCGGTTTTTCTATGTCTGTATCATTTAGATGGTTATATTTTTATGCATGATTAAAGCTTAGAAATGTTTTTTAATGTTATTCAATAATGGGTTGTTTCATGTCGTGGATGGCAATTGATCCAACGGTTTGTTTTCATTTATTGTCTGGAATTTTCTTTTGGTATTCGAAAATGAGTTTTCTAAGAATATTTTACTTATTAATTTTGTTTAAATGCCAACGTCTTGCTGTGCTGTTGGTTGTTCAAAACATTTTAAAAGAAAGTTTGCATAGAAAGAAAAGTTTATTTTCATCAATATCAGTCATTTTGAGAGTGAAACCGAAGCAACCAATGAAATCGCGTACGGAGAAACATGAAAACAAGAGTGTTACATCGTCTGAAACATTCCCATTTCTAAATAAAAAAAATGAAAAATTTTCAACCTCACTTGTCAATTAAAATTTCTTGACTAATTTTCTGTTTTAATAATTTATAACTTTCTTGACTAATTCGTAAACAAGTTGTACCAAACTTGTATAATTAATATATTATAGTACCAAACGAAAACTTATCAATTAATTGAACTTATTTATCATTAAATATTTTAGGGTTAAAAAAACTTGGTTATTTAATTTTAAATTATAATAAATGCATTATGAGAGAGCAACCGCAGTCTGGGCCAGCTCTCAAATGAAAAATTGATTTTAAAATCATTACTTGTACAGTGTATTTTTAATAGAGAGTGGGCAGATTATATTGATTAAGTAGGATTTTCTCATAAGTCTGAATAAAATAGAATGTATTAAGTGAATTTATAATGTTTTCATCTGCTATTAATGTATTGATTGAAATGTTATAATTTTATTTTAATTCCTTTTTAGAATAAGTGTCTGCAAAAGTGCACTGTTTGAAGAGTTTCTCAATATCAAAAAACAGTTGGCTGAAAATTCTACTAAGTAAGTTATTTAAAAAAAAAGTAGGTTTGTTACAGAATCTGTCACTTAAACTGCTTCCACGCAACATTTGTGCTCAACAGGAAACAAACTATTTATACGCCTCAGAAAGAAATTCGCCAAACAGAGCCTTTAGCTAGTTGTAATTAAACATTTAAACGATAAAATTAATTATTTTCATTAATCTTCTTTCTCAAATTTAATAATTAGACTTTATCGTTTGCTAAATTTGTTTGAAGTTCGAAGAATAATGGTGTAATCTTTTTTAATAAATATCTTTGTGCCGCCACAATTTCCCATTTACATTTCTGTCGAAAATTCAGTTATTTATCGTTTGTTAAATTAATGTACAGTTCGAAAAATATATAATTAGTGCAATTGATGCTTTAAAAATAAAAGCGAAACTTTGCCTATTTTTTATGCCAAGTTAGAATCATCTATGAATCTTTCTTCATGCATATATAATAAACCATCAAAAGAACTCTATTGTGGTATTACAACAATCCAAACTGAATTATATCGCATAAATA
This sequence comes from Oedothorax gibbosus, assembly GCA_019343175.1. NCBI lineage: Eukaryota > Metazoa > Arthropoda > Arachnida > Araneae > Linyphiidae > Oedothorax > Oedothorax gibbosus. The sequence goes on from CM033276.1 coordinate 296,745, forward strand.
AATATTTTTTCAATTTTTTAAAATTTTATTTCAACTAAAGTTTCTCGCACGTTTAACGAAATGGCGACAGTGAAAATATTGAATAAAAATGAAATTTTCATGTTATTTCAATGTAGATTAAATTTTTAGTTATTTAAATTTTAAATAACCTTCTAATTAAAAAATTTTAATGAAATTTGGAATGTAGCCCAATTGTCTGTGTCATATCCCAATTGTCTGTGGGACTTACGGTTCTTTCTGTGAAAGTGGGTGACGGACAGACGGACTGAACGATTATAATACCTTCCACTTTTTACGTTATAAACGTAGTGTGGAAGCTAAAAACTTATAAGAACTTGATTAAAGTTAATGATGTAGCTGTTATTTGCTTGAAGGTATAAAATAAAGCCCTTCCACTTTCTATATTTTTTTATGTATATTATTTTTTTTGCTTCACACAAAACTTTTCATTAAGTGTCATTTATTTAGTTGCTGCTTTGAAATATTTATTTACTGGTAGTTAACTGCTTGTGGTAATTTGAAAGAAATTTTTTGTTATTAATGTCTCACATTAATAATTTACCACTGATAAACTTACTAAACTTTGGAGATGGCAACTTTGAAAATAATAGAGGAAAACACAAATTGTATCTATTTCATATCAACGTCCAATCATTAGATATTTTTTAGCAGTATAAAAACAAATAAGTTTTTAAAAAACCTAGCAATCACTGAATTACCGTATGTACTCGTGTATAACCCGACCCCCCATTTTTAAACCAAATATCCATCCAAAATCGGTAACCCGTGTATAAGTCGAGGTAGGAAATAAAACCAGCCTTCTGAAGAAAATAAGAAGAAACCGGTTCATAATTTCCGGTTTCATCTCCGAGTGTCCTTGACATTGCCGACCCTGAATGGAGAATCTTAGTTGAAACTAAGTTCAATGAAGCGTGAAGACTATGCTGCCAAGGTCACGGACCGATGTTGTTTTCTTTACATCTTAAAGACTGGTTGACTGAACTACCCTGTGCCAGAGCTACACGTGCAAAATACGCATCACGTCACGTGGAGAACTAACAATTAAGTATCATTATGGTGGATACCGTGAATAGATACCAATCTTATTTAATCTTCAAGATTTAACCGCTTTTGGGTCCTTATTTTTAATAGATAGTATCTAAACCTTAAGTTTGATTGAAATTTAGTTTTATTTTAAGGACATGAGATTTTTTTTTTGGAAATTTGATGTCTCGTGTATAAGTCGACCCCGATTTTTACGGCACTGAAATTGTCCAAAATTTCTTGGCTTATACCCGAGTATATACGGTATTCAATAAAATGTTCTCAAAAATGACATAAACAGACTTTTATTTATTAAAACCCCTAAATTATTTTTCTCATCCAGAAGTTTCTATGTAAAGTTAAATCAATAAATTTTCTTTCTTTGTTTTTGTCGTTTGCAAACTTATTTTGTATTTAAAACGTTTTCGAAAATAAGTGTGCCAGATAGGTTATTTTCATTAAAAAAATGTTTTTAAAGAAATTGTAATGCAAGTCTTAGATGTGCTTTTTTATAATAAACTACTTAAATTTAAAAAAAAATAATCTTAAATATTATATTTAGTTTATTTGAACTTATAATTAACTAAAATAAATTCAAATGAAAGAAAACAAACTTCAAATAGATTGCGTAAAAGCTATGTATGTTTTAGGACTCATCTTCAGATTTTAGGTCAGCAATTTCCTGTTTATAGCGTACAAAGTGTAAGGAATTATAATCCTTCAGTCTGTCCGTCTGTCACCCACTTTCACAGAAAGAAAGACAAGTGGGATACGTCATTTTGAAGTAAAATATCAGCGTAGGCTACATTCCAAATTTCATTGAAAAATTTAAATTAGAAGTTTATTTAAAATTTAAATAACTAAAAGTTTAATCTACATTGAAATAACATGCAAATTCCATTTTTATTCAATATTTTCACTGTTGCCATCCACAAGTCCCACAGACAAGTGGGATACGTCATTTTGAAGCAAAAAAACAGATTCACAAATGCTGTGTGGAAGCGGTTTAAGTGACAGATTCTGTAACAAACCTACTTGTTTATTTGTAAATGTTTCATTACAAATATGTTTAAGATTTGACACCAATCCTTTTATGCAGGGATTGGAGTAACGCGCTACTTCTAAGAGTTATTCTTTTCGAGTAACACCGTTAGACTTTTTAGACAGTAACTGTCACTTTTAGCGGTAACAAAAAATTTAGTTACTTCTCATGACGCTCTTTATGGATATTTTCAGCACAGTTCGGCTTAAATTTAATTTTTTAAAATTTAACTTTAGCTTATTGTCCCTATTTATTCAGACTTGGTTCTCTTTGAAAAACAGGGGGCTGGGGAGCCCAGTCGGTTAGGCATTCGCCTAGCATGCGGAAGGTCCCAGCTTCGGGTCCGGGCATCGCCAAAATAACTGCCAAACTATAAACGGCCCGTGCAGCCAAAAATGTCCGACGAATAATACCCCGCGTGGAGGGAGTACACGTTAAATATCCTTCAAAGTCCTAACGATGCGTACGATGTCGCCCTTAACGGTTGCGCTGGGTGCCTACTCAGGTGTCGGCTCGTCACTTGACTGTGGTTCTAAAACACGACGCCCGTCGCCAATAGCCCTCGTGTAGCTCTAGTGCGATGATAATTCAAACTAAACTAATCTCTTTGAAAAACAATACGACAGCTAAACTTCAATTTTTCTTATAACTTGAATTTCTAAAAGTATAACCGATTCATTACTTTTCATATTAAAGTAACTATAACAGTTACTTTTTTTTAAACTAACTCTAACAGAGTTGTTGTTTTTGTGTCCATTGTTTTTGTGTATATGTATATATATGTGTATATATGTGTATGTGTGTATGTGTATGTGTATATGTGTATGTGTATATGATATAATATGTATGTGTATGTGTATATGTATATATATGTATGTGTATGTGTATACATATATATATATATATACATGCGCGCAAACTATGGGTCAGTCATAAAACTTTTAGGTGTAAGCATAGATATCATAGTTAAAGTATTAGATTGGCAGATCACGTGACCTCCAATGCCAACGACGGGACGCGCATGGAGGCCAAAATAAGAGGGCAAAATGGCCAGCGTTGATGCCACTTTAAGGAGAAAAATACTATGAAAAAATAACATTGATTTCTAATATTACAAAAAAAAAAAAAAAAACTATAGTTCCCGCCACCCTTATTTGTTACACTTTAGGGATGGAACCGGTATTTGAAAAACCGGTTTTTCTGAAAAACTGCCATCCCTAACGTGTTCTAATTTGGTTGGCGGCGAGTATAGAAAAGGATTTAGAGTCACTAAAAAGATTCCAAAATGCAGCTAGTATTTTTACGATATTTTTTGTTATTTTAGAATTAAATGAAATGGTATTTTTTCGTAGTATTTTTCTCCTTAAAGTGGCAGCAACACTGGCCATTTTGCCCTCTTAAAAGGCCTCCATGCGCGTCCCGTCGTTAGCATTTGAAGGTCACGTGACCTGCCAATCTAAATATCTATGAGGAGAACTGAATTAACTGTAACAGTTACTTTTCAAAAGTAACTTCCCAATCTCTTTTATGCATAGACTTCTCACTTAAATTTAACAATAATTTTCATGCCAACTAGTTTCATTACATATGGCTAACTAATGATTAATTCCTCCTTTTTTTTGGTATTTCTTTCAGAACCCAGTCTAGTGTAGAATTAACTTACTTAGATTGTAAGCAATCGGCTGGACCTTACCAAAAATCGAAAGTTGCTGTTTGGAAAATATTTACAAATTGGAAAAGAAAACCAGAATATTTGCAAAAATTTGTAATCCCTAAAATTAAATATGAATAAACGGTTTGTATCTTTTAATATTTTTTCTGCTGACTTATTATTTTACCTTAAGACTTAGATAATTCGATAAATTAGATCCTTAATTAATCAATACTTAATAATACAGGGTATTCCAAAATTGTCCGGAAATGGAAAGGATGCAATTCTGAAATACCCTCCAAAAACTAGTACACAGTCAATTGGTCATGCATTTTGGTCGTGGATGATCCTTGAACTAGGGCAGCACAAGAATGCTTTGACGAAGCATTCGTTTTGAGTTTGGTTGAATTGACATATCGTCTAGTAATTTTACAGTTTGCAGACTCTGTTACATCAGTTTCAAAAACTACTAAAAATAATTAGTAACTACTAAAATGGAATTTTTGTGTGTTTCAATTTAAATGATTTGGTGGGTTTCAAATTTGAGCAGGATATTTGAAAATTAAATAAACACTAAACGGTTTGCGATGGAAATGTACAGTTTGTCGAAATGTGTATGTGTTGGGACGGGACAACAGTCAGCTTTCTGGTGGACAGGTTTTTGCAATTTGTTGAAATTTTTAACAATTGTTATACATGTATTTGTATACGAGGGTTGCTATTTATATTTCTGGCCTTTGCAACAGTAAGTGTTGCTAGGCGGCCGCAGACGATTTTAATCGAAACTTTGATATTTTTAAACATAAATTTTTCAGACGATTTGCCATTATAGCTTTATTTGTGTTGGTGACAGTAAATTGGAAAAGTTCTTCTCTTTCAAAAAATGGAATTGACTCGTTAACATTTTGTGCGATTAATTTTTTATAACTTTCGACGTGGATTATCAAGACATGAGTGCTTCGATGCACTTAATTCTTTATACAGCGATAAAGTGCCATCCTACAGCACTGTAAAAAACTGGTTTAACGAATTTAATCGTGGCCGATGTTCGATTTAGGACGAATCCCGTGCAGGTCGTCCAAAATCAGTTGTTGTGCCAGAAAAGATCGATGCTGTGCGTGAACTGATAAAGCAAGATCGTCATGTTACATACCGTGAGATAGTGGTGTCTTTGGACATTAGTATGACTAGCATCAATAAGATTTTGCGTGAACATTTGGGCGTAAAAAAATTTGTTCGCGGTGGATACCGCATAATCTGACACACGCTCAAAAAAAGGCTTGTGTCGATTGGTGCAAGGAAATGTTGGAAAAAATACGTTCAAGGTGCATCAAAGGCTGTGCATAACATCTACACAGGTGACGAATCATGGATCTATGCATATGAGCCGGAAACAAAACAGCAATCAACTGTATGGGTCTTCCAAGACGAGGCAAAACCAACAAAAGTTTTCGAGGAAGAAGCACATCGAAACAAATGGTTGCCTGTTTCTTCGGCATTAACGGTCATGTGGCAACAGTGGCATTAGAGCAACGCAGGACGGTCAATTCTGAATGGTACACGACCATTTGTTTGCCAGAAGTCATCGGAGAAATTCGAAAAAAGCAGAAGAATAGGCGAATCATTCTTCATCATGACAATGCGAGCTCTCACACATCGACTCAAACAAAGACATTTCTGACAGAGCAAAAGATCGAACTGATGTCATCCGCCTTGCAGCCCTGATTTAGCACCCAATGACTTCTTCTTATTCCCACACATCAAAAATAAATTACGTGGACAACGATTTTCGACCCCCGAAGAAGCTGTTGATGTATTCAAAACGCATGTTTTGGAGTTACCTCAATCGGACTGGAAAAATTGCTATGAAAATTGGTTCAAATGCATGCAAAAGTGTATTTATCATCATGGAGAATATTTTGAAAAACAATAAAACCAATTTCGATGCTACATATTTGTTTTTTCATTATTAGGCCAGAAATATAAATAGCAACCCTCGTAACTGTATCTATAGAGGTGATTTGAGGGATTAATAAAATAACGCAGACTGTGATATCGCCATTCTGTAAGTCGCCTTTCTGCTGAAAGCGTGTGCTGATCACTAATCGCCAGCTTGCTGTGAAGATATGGTTTATTCTTTAGAAGGAAGATTTTTCTGGTATTGGAATTTCACCGCTTAGAACACAACGTTCTACAACAAGACGAAGTTTCCAACAGAAGTTTAATGTTACCAAAGGACCAAAAAACGATACAATAACGGAACTGTTTGCGAAATTTCAACGAACTGGGGACGTGAATGATGAGAAAGCTGGAAATGTTGGAAGACCGTGTTCGACAACAACCGCTGCCAATGCTCAGCTGGTGGAAAGTGTAGTACAAAAGCAGCCTTGTGTATCCGTTCGCCGTTTTGCAGCTACGGTTCAAATCAAGCCAACGTCGACGTATCATCTCCTGCGCCAGACCTTACACGTGTTTCCATACAAATTCAAACTCGGCAACCTCTCACCACTGCTTCAATTAATTTACGGGAGATATTCGCCAACGATATGGTGCAAATGATTTTAATGTTGGTGATATAAATGTAGACAACATTTGTTTTCGGATGAAGCCTACTTTCAGCTGGATGTCTACGTTAATAAACAGAACTGGCGCATATGGGGAACGGAAAACCCCCATGTTGCAGTTCCATCGTCTCTGCATCCACCAAAAGTAATGGTTTGGGCCGCCATTTCTTCTAAAGGAATCATTGGCCCAATTTTCAGAACCGGAACTATTACTGCCCTCCGCTACCTGGAAATTCTACGTGAATTTGTGGCGGTTCAAAATGCCTTAGATAACGCTGCAAGCACCTCGTGGTTCATGCAAGACGGTGCCGACCCCATCGCACGGCCGACGTGTTTAATTTCTTGAGCGAACATTTCAATGACCGCATGATTGCGTTGGACTATCCCACACATACAGGAAGTGGTATGGATTGACCTCCTTATTCGCCAGACTTGACCCCCTGGGATTTCTTTCTGTGGGGATATTTTGAAGATCAAGTGAACCGTCACAATCCCAAAACAATTGAGGAACTAAAGCAATACATCTCTGCTGCATGTGACGCCATCCCACCCGAAATTTTCAACCGGGCGGCTGGTAATTTTGCTCTAAGACTGCGTCATGTTATTACTGGTGATGGCGGATATGGGTAAAATATCGGAGAACGAGTAAACCCACAATTTTCCCCATCCTTTATTTACGTTTGTTGGCTATTTTATATGCAAACACATGTACACATTTTTGAAGGGTCGATTCTTATTATAGGATTGACCCATACAAAAACAATAGCAGAACCACTACACATACATGCACCTTTAAGCCATACAAACCCTCCTTCTTTGTGCTGTTTACTAATTTTCTGTCCTTTTATTTATATAAATAAGCAAATTACAATAATTATTATGTATCGACTGATGCATCAAGTTTTGTAACAATAATGCAACAACCTATCAAAATGAACAGCCTCCTAAAAAAGATGTGTTGAAAACTTGTTGAACCTGTAATTTTAATCAGATGTAAATTCAACCAAACCAAACTAAAAGTACTACATTCTTGTGCAGCAAAAGTGCAAGCTTTCATGCGCGACCGAACGTGCAGCCAATTATTTAGCCGTTTTTTATTGGCCGGGTAAATTTTTCGGAATTGCATTCTTTCCATTTCCGGTCAATTTTGCAACATCCTGTAAGTTTTAGTTCATTTTGTTAAACTACAAAATTAAAAAATATTTGTTATTTACAATTCTACAATTTGTGTATTTGATTTACCGAGGGAAGCAGAAATATTTGGTTGGTCTAATGTTAAGTCTAAGGATGTGTCCTGACTACGACATCAAATGCCATAAATGCAACAAAACTTGGCGACCGCCAAGGGCTCCAAGCGATGCAATACCATGTGGCTGACTCTGCCAAGTCGCCAAGTTTTGTTGCATTTGTTTTGTGCATGTTTTTTTTAGTCAAATACCCTATTCAAACGGGGCGAAGTGTGGTTTGTTTATGGGAAAGAAAATGCTTGACGTCACTGTAGGAGCGACCGTTCAAGTTTAGACGAATTTGCTGCCGGGTGGTTTGCTGGTTAGGTTGAATTATTGTCGCACTAGAGCTGCACGAGGGTAATTGGGGACCCCCGTCGTATTTTTAACGAGCGTCGTCATTTAGAACCATAGTCAAGTGACGAGTCGACACCTGAGTAGGCACCCAACGCAACTTTTAGGAGCGGCTTCCCGCGCCGTAATAAAATAAAAAGCCAAGGTTTGTTTAGTCATTTATATGTATACGATTTAAAAGACATCTAGCAATGGGAAATTTCAAATGACTTAAGTTGTATTGTCGTTGCACTGGAGCTACACGAGGGTTATCGGCAACGAACGTGAATTTAGAACCACAGTCAAGTGCCAACACCTGAGGCAACACAAATGGGCCAGAGCGTAGTTTGTTTGCGGGATAATCAACGCTGTAGACGTGGCCGTTTCAGTTGTCCATTGCTCATTTGAACTCCCAGCAGTTGCGGATTCCTTATTAAATACTTTTAAAAATGCAATTTCCAATCGGAAAGAATTTCGATCGATAGCTATTTTAATCGGTACTGGCCTCAGAGACCCAAATTTTGTCCTTTTTGAACTTCTGTCGGACACATCTGTATAATAATTGAGCAGACGATAAATATATATTTTGCGAAAGAAAATAGTTCATTTTTGACTTTAAAAAGTTTAAATTATAACTGAATGCTGTGCTTGGTAATTTTTTAATGTGTATAAATCTTGTGTATCAGCGGTAGTAGATGGCATTTTCTGTTTCAAACCTCCTTGTTGTCCGAATAGAATTTCAGTAAGTATTTAATTAATGGGAAAGTATTCTATTTTAGTTCTTTTAGAATTTCTTGGTTCCTATGTTATGTGCACTCAACCCTACAAATATTTCTATGAATTAAATGTAAATTACTAATAAATTCACCTTAAAAAAAACTTACATTTTCATAATTGCCAGTCTAAATGCAAGAAAACCAAGCTATAAAAAAAACCTTATTTTTAAATACAAAAGGAATAAATCATACACATATTACATAAACACAAATTCTGGTATACTATTTTATTTAAGACATAGGAAGGAAAATACTTATACAGAGGGAAAATAAATTTAAATGATTTTTAAATCCAAAATAGCAAGGTACAAGTTTACAGTGTGATTTTTAAACATATTTTTAGGAACTGTCAGCATCATCATCGTTTTTACTTATTTAAAATTTGGTTTATTAAACGTGAAGAAATAAACAGTTTTAAAACGAAACTTGTATGTGAATCTTTTTCACTTATTTGCACTTTTTGGAGGCTTCTTGGAGTTTGGTTTCCAACTTTTTAGTTCGATCACTCCCTAATAAGGTTAGACGAATGTCCTCTTTAGAGAATTTTTTGGTCAGCTCATTTAAAGCTTGAAGCAATCCCTTAAAACTGACGTTTTTATATTTCTTTTCTCCTTTTTCCGTTTCTTCTGAGCAGCTAAAAGCAGTTTCGTCGATGATGGCCAAAGCATAATCCCAAATATCACTAACGAAATGTAGGAAAACATCAATAACCATATGTGGTCGAGCTTTTCGAAATACTAACTTTTTCATGTATTTAACAAAATTTTTAACTTTAAAATATCTTGAAATCTTGTTTGTCGATTGAGATATTTTCTTCACGTGTTCGGCCATTTCAGATTTGTACATCTCAGCAATTTGCGAACAATGGCTCCAGCAGCATTCAGACAGGCACTCAGCCGATTTGGGTGAATGAACTCCCGCCGTGCCAGAAACTGTTTCTTCAACGAACGTTGACAGGACATTTAGATTATTGGCTAATACCGACATAACCTTCGTTTCAGTTTTACGTGAACTTACAGTTATACCTCCATTTTTAATTTCTTCATGAGGTTTTGGAATTTCTTCAGGAGGTTTTTCTGCTCTGTCACTATCTTTGCTTTCTTCACAGGAACTTCCAGCAATATCAGCATTTTTCCTTGTTTCAAATGAACTTCCAGCAGCATCAATAGTTTTGGGATTAATTTTAATGGAACAACTGGTTTTGTATTCATCTGCAATTACTAATATGCATTCTTGAAGTGAATTTATGAATAGATTTTCAGCTTCATAAGATTCAACAAGGTCCTTTAACTTTACAAGATTGTTTTGAAGTATCGTTGTAATTACGTTGCAGGATGAGCTGATTTTCTGCGATGTCATCATATCTGATAATATTGGGTTCCTGTTTACAGCACGGTCCAAACGTAGAGCCATACGAATTTGTTCAATGGCAGTGCTTTGTTTGCAATAGAACCATCTCTCAATGACTCTGAGACCAAACCATTTTCGCATTTCAGAATATTGGGATTTGAACACGAATGCCGATTTGTAGATATATTTGATAAGTCTTTTAGACGTTTCAAACAGTTGTATATCAGAAGACATTCGTTCTTCTATATTTTCTAGGGATTTCAAGTAATCGATGGCTAAGTCTTCTGCGTGTTTTTTAAGAACTTCATTGATAAAAATGTCTATATGTTGGTAAATTATGTTGGTATATGAAATTTCAGGATGTACTTTCTTCAACACTCTATCAGCAGCTGTAAGAAACACCCTCTCTTGCTCCAAGATATCAATCAAACATTTCTTTTTGTCTTCAGAGGCAGAGATAATCTTTCTTGTACTTTCATACCACTTTTCAGCTTCAGAATTCAAACAATCAGTCGGGTCGCACTTCAGTCCTGTAACAGATTCCGAAAGAGAAATAGCTCTCAATGCATGCTCAAAATCAATCCTTTTGTTTTTATTCCCATCTATATCTTGCGCGTGCAAATTTTGCATGAAGCTCAAGCAATCCGTCTTCAATGCTTCATAGTGCCTTTTGTACAAGTTTGTAAGTGAAATTTCGGTTTTAGAGTTTACCTTAAGTGGCTGTTTTCGTGTTTTTAGACTTTCAACACAATTTTTGAGCAATGTGTATCTAAATTGAAAACTAATTTCTGCTTCCTCCAGAGCAAGATGATTTACCACAATGAACCGACACAAATTATCTTCATAGGCAGGTATATTCGCTACGACGGAATGCATATTGATCAATGACAAGGATTCAGGAGTGGATATGCTTTCCCAATTTGTAATCTTTGCTGTTGTGTTTTGGCGATGCTTTTCGACGCTTAGCTTTATTATCAGCAAATGTCTAGCTACAGCGTCCAGCTTACATGGAGAAGACTTCACCTGGAACTTTGCTATGGCATGCACATGTCCTTCATAAGTTCTGGTGTTGGGATAACGTATCGGAACCCATTTATCTAGACCATCAGAATGCATCTTTGAAACTTTAAGCTTATATCTGCCTTTCAGTTCAGCTGTCTTGATACTTGCATATGTGTTTGCATTTCCATGACTGCTATCTCCTCTTCCGACTTCCTTCTGGTCAGCATCTAAAGTTCTGTTTTCTGTATTTCGGTATATATCCACGTAAATGACGTTTTTGTCGGAAGTCTTCAACTGCATAATAAGGTGTGTGGATCCTTTCAAACGTTTGGGCCATTCTAGGTTCGCAACAGTTGGCCGGGAACAACAAATCTTAGCCTTCTTATCTTTGAAATGGCACTTCGAGAATAATTCTCCAGCTAAGAATCTAGAGTTCTTATTTCTTCTAATGTAGAGATCCAATTCGAGTTTAGGTGCTTTCATTAAAGCTGCTTTTTTCAAGCACCTTTCTTTGATTTCGCTGTTGAGAGGAATGATTTTATCCAAATACTGTCTTAAATCATTTAAAGAACAGTTTTTGGGACCCGCTGTTCCATTGAAGCTGTTTATGCAATACTCCAATGCGGTATAGAGCAGTTCGAAAGTGTCTTCATTCGCATCTGTATTAAAGATGGTATGGAAATTCTTTGAATTAACTGGGACTTTATAATCCATTTTCATTGTGCTTACTAATAAGGTTTAGAACGGCTAAAATATCGCTAAGTTATTAATAAGAAGCTATGTTTTTAGACGTATCTATATAGTTTGCAACACTCCAAAATGGCGATTTAACTTTCAACAACAATACATATGTATATGTGAAACAATTACGATTTTCATTGTTGTAATCGCTTATATTATTTGTAGCAAACAATAGTTTAAGAATGAAAAAATATATATATTATTGCAAAATTGCTTACGACATCAATTTAGAATGGAGTTTGGTTGGTTGAATTTTCGTTGCTCTAGAACTACACGAAATTATATTTTTTTTATTTAAAAGTCCAATGAGTCCCTAATTTGGGTGGACCCAAAAGTATATTTTTTAGGGTGACGATTTCGATTGATTTCAATGTTAATTTTTCGTTTCTTAGTGCACATATTATTAATTTGCTTGAAACTTCAGACGGCTCAAATTATCGAGAAGGAATTGAAATTAGTAGGACAGTTATTTTGCAGGGAGCCAGAAATAAATACGTTTTCTAAAAGTCCGACACATGATTTCGAAGTGTTTGCTATAGATTTTTCTCCAAATTCTTCTAACTACAGAATTTTTTTCCATACTATCACAAATATTTTTTTTTTTACTTTTTAAATTTTGTATACTTCTTATTTCAAATACATCTGGATAATTTAATTTTATGTAAGAATGGAACAGACTAAATAATTTTTTTTAAAAATGGCACTCGCAAGCAAGTACTAAGTTGTCATCAAGCATAACACTCTTGGGCCGACCCGGCGGCGGCGCAACGGTTAGGGAGCTAGCCTTTGGAGCCTCTGGGTTCGGGTTCGAATCCCGGTAAGGCATGGATGTTTGTGTTTGTCGAGTATATGCGGAGTACGTGCTCGTTAAATCTGTTGGGTCCTAAAGTCCTGTGGGCGGTCATTGCGTAGTTTCCCACGGGTACAGATCCCTGGAGACTATTTCCCTCCCCTTCATAGACATGTCTAAATTGTGGATGTGGCGATATATGGCAGCATCTGTCTTATATGTGTGTATGTCGTGTCCGTCCTTCTTGACGATGGTTTATAAGCGGGTCTTTGTGACCAAGCACACAAACCTGAAAATATATGTCTACCAACCAACCAACCATAACACTCTTGGTCACAAAGGTTTATTTGTGCTACCCTTTTTCCTCAAGGTTAAAATGTTTTTGAATGGAAAAGTGGGTAGTGACATGCTGAAGACGTCTGTCCGTACTCCCCCTTCGAAATTTGGTTCTTTCCGTCGAATCTTAAAATTTTCTATTATTTTTTTGTTAGAAAGGTACGACATAAGAGACCTATCGCTTATACTTTTTATCCGCCTTGTCTGTCCTATGACGGTTTGTTTGAGCTTAGTTTGTAAATTCCGATTTTAAGTATTATCTTTTTGTTAGAAAGGTTTGACAGTAGATACTACCTTTTTAAAATATTTTTTTCCCCGTCTGTTTGCCAATCCGTTCTATTTGAATTTCAATACATATTCCGAACCGAATGAACTTTCCAAACTATTGTTTTAACATAAAACTTTTAAAATTCTTTATCAGGCTACACTGTAAAAAAAATCTTAATTTTTCAGAAAAAAACCATATATTTACAGAAAAATTATTTTTACAATTGAAAAAATGCTAAACGAAAATATAAACTGTTTTAAGTAAAAACCATAGATATCATAGTTAAAGTATTAGATTGACAGATCACGTGACCCCCAATGCTAACGACGGTACGCGCATGGAGGCCAAGTAAGGGGGCAAAATGGCCAGTGTTGCTGCCACTTTAAGGAGAAAAATACTACGAAAAAATACCATTTAATTCTAAAATTACAAAAAAAAAATTCTAGAAAGGGATTTAAAGTCACTAAAAAGATTCCAAAATGCAGCTAGTATTTTTACGATACTTTTTGTAATTTTAGAATTAAATGGTATTTTTTCGTAGTATTTTCTCCTTAAAGTGGCAGCAACACTGGCCATTTTGCCCCCTTATTTGGCCTCCATGCGCGTCCCGTCGTTAGCATTGAGGGTCACGTGATCTGCCAATCTAATACTTTAACTATGATATCTATAGTAAAAACAGTGTTTTTTCTATGTTTTTATCCGCGTGAAGAGCATTAGACTGCAACCGAAGAGGCATTTCAACTGTTGTGGAATCTATGTGTGCCGAACTAGCTTAGTTGGGAGATCGTTGGACTGGAGAACTAAAGTCCGTGGTTCGAATACGGGGTAGGCACTTAATCTTCGTTACCTCAGCAAATTAAGCCATCACACAAATTTTTGACATTTATAAATCTTTGGTTAAACACCAAACTATATATTTGGAGCATTTCGTTGATGTCAGAACATTTTATTTGTGAGGTCTTTCCATTGAGCTAGAAGAAAAACTGGAGTGAGGTGTGTGAACAGGGCAGCAAACGAGCCGGTCTAATAACGAAACGCGGAGGAATACACAGCACTGCAGCAGAAACGAACCCGGACAGAAAACCTAGAAACTTGCCTATTTCGCTATTGGGTTCGCTTTCGCTGGTTCTTAGTTAGTGATCCACATGGTTATTTCTTAAAAAAGTTGGAATTTAAAGTTAAAGAAAGTTCATTCTTTCGAACTAAAAATGTTAAAATACATTTAGGAGCCCAAGTCAATATGATAGAGGGGTCTCATACAAGCATTGCATACAAGTGTAGGGAAAATAGTCCTTTTCTGCCCTGTTCGCTCAAAAGGGTGTGAGTGGGTTTTCGGTTCGCTGACACCTCACTCCAGTTTCCCTTCTAGCTCAATGATTTAACGTGCATTCTCTAAACACGGGGTTATTATTCGTCGGACTTTTCGGCTTCACAGACCATTTATAGGCCGGCAGTAATTTTGCCAATGTCCGGAACGGAACCTGGGACTTTTCGCATACAAGTCAAACGTATTACCGACTGAGTAATAGTCCCTGGACAAATTATTAGACGCACTGTATTTGTTTAGTAATTTTATGTTTCTTAAAAGTTTTTATGCAATAATGGTTTATTTAAACTACAATATTATTGATTTTTATTTAAAAGAATTGTTGTAGACTACATATTTGTATTTATTTTAAGATAATTATGATTAATTTATATTAATTATTTATTATAAGATTATTTATGTGTGGAATCCTCCTCCTCAAATGCATGACACAGTACAGTCTTGCATTGATAGCATGCCGCGCAGAATTAAAGCTTTGATAGCGGCTAAAGGTGGCTCCACTAAATATTGACTTTTACCAACATTCATTTCACTTTTCTTTAAACTTAATAAACTTATGCTTTTCTAAATGAATGCTGTTTTATTTATGTCAAACAAATCGGTAATTGATTGGATAATATAAAAATAAAAAACAAATCAATTTAAAATAATAAAACGGTACAATATCACCCGGTAATTAATATTTTACATGAAATCTTGCAGTGCGGCTAATAATTTGTCCAGGGACTGTAAAATGTAACGTAATGAGAGCATTGCAATGGGGTTGAAAATCATCGATGGAGATTTTGTCTGCACTTTTTGAAGGGTGCCGATTCTGACAAAATAGTTTTTGAACATAGGTCTGTCTATCAGAAACTACTCCACAGCTCTGTGGGGATATGAACGCCTGTACACTCTTAAAACAAACGAGCGGTTTTAACTCAGTCTGAGTTAATTTCCACTCCTTTCCGTGCCGAAAATGCACTTCCCCTATAGGAGTGGATTTCACTCTTTTTGCGGAGTGGGTAAAAGAAATAAAAGAAAACAATCTACGTCCTACACTGAAAACGAGTTGTTTTACCTCAGTCTGAGTTAATTTCCACTTCTTTCCAGTGCCGAAAATGCACTTCCCCTATAGGAGGATTCACTCTTTGCGGATGGTAAAAGAAATAAAAACATTAGTCTAACTCTTAAACGAGCGTTTTACTCAGCCTGAGTTATTCACTCTTCCGTGCGAAAATGCATTTCCCTATAGCAGGATTCATCTTTTTGCGAGTGGTAAAAGAAATAAAGAAACAATCTGCGTCCTACACTCTTAAAACGAGCGGTTTTAACTCAGTCTGAGTTAATTTCCACTACTTTCCGGTGCCGAAAATGCACTTCCCCTATCGGAGTGGATTTCACTCTTTAGTTTTAAGAGTGTATCTCTAGTCGTGTCGGTCGTCGGCAACCAACTCCTACTGAGACAAGAGTCGCTCGGTAGAATGTTTTATATTTTCACTGAGTTATTTAGAAATTGTGTTTTGGAGTGTTTGAAGAATTGAAGATGGACTCTAGAAGTATACAAGACTTTTACTTTTATAAATATATATTGTTTGAATGAATGATTTGATAGCTTTACTTCTCTCTTCTATATTTATTTTGTTGAACTTAATGGTATGCCGCCGGTTAGTGGTAAATAAAATGAATGATTTTAATCGGTTTCAATTTCTTGTGCAAATTGACACAAACAAGCTCGAACTAACATAGCCATAGATTTTAAGTTTGGTATGCGATTTCCTACTTCAGTACCTTTGGGACTTCATAATAAGGATTTCGAGAAAATCGTGCATGCGCGCAAAGTATGGGTCAGTCATAAAACTTTTTAGGTGTAAGCATAGATATCATAGTTAAAGTATTGGATTGGCAGATCACGTGACCTCCAATCCTAACGAAGGGACGCGCATGGAGGCCAATTAAGGGGGCAAAATGGCCAGTATTGCTGCCACTTTAAGGAGAAAAATACCATCTAATTCTAAAATTTCAAAAAAATATCTTAAAAATACTAGCTGCATTTTGGAATGTTTTTAGTGACTTTAAATCCTTTTCTAGTATTTTTTTTTTGTAATTTTATAATTAGATGTTATTTTTTCGTAGTATTTTTCTCCTTAAAGTGGCAGCAACAATGGTCATTTTGGCCTCCATGCGCGTCCCGTCGTTAGCATTGGAGGTCAACGTGATCTGCCAATCTAATACTTTAACTATGATATCTATGGGTATAAGGTTGTTTTTAATTATCGTCGTAATAGAGCTTCACTATGGTTATTGACGACGGGTGTCATATAATTCAGAGTCGGCTAGTCAAGCGACTAGCCGACACTAAATTCGTGAAATTAAAAAAAAAATACTTTAACAGATATTGTTGTTCTGGCCTTGTTCTAGCCATACTAAAGAAGTATTCGTGCTAGGGGGGAGGGGGTATATCCCTCTAGAACCACTGGGGTGCCCGTGCATACTGCGATATGCGTGCTCGTTAAATCTGTGGAGTCTAAGCACCCGACGGCGTTAGCGTACGATGTCACTAGGTTCTATTGTGCCCGCTCAAGTGTCGCCCTCGCTATTTGACCAGGGTTCTAAATAACGAGGTGTTATTGGTTGTGTTAAAGCTCCTAAATTAGGATAGAAATAGACAGCCGGAAACGATTAACTACCAAAACACAGATATTGTGAATTCAAACTTAAGGGTTAGGTTCGAAATTAATCCATTTTAGGTTCAGTGCAATAGGCTTTATGCCTACTTCAGACAATAGGCCTACTTTTAAAAATGCTATTTCCTGTCAGTACAAATTTCGATCAACAGTTATTTTTAATCAATACCTTCTACATGCTTGTGTTATTGTTTCTAATATTTTATAGGACAATATTAGAAACATTAAGAAATGTTTTACTTACCTAATTCTCAATTGGAGGGGCCCTCTACAGAGCGGTGCATCTTGGGATACTCGTATCAGTATGTTATGCGCAGTAGCTCGAAAACCCTGACAGCCCTGCTTCAAATCATCTCAATTGGAGGGGCCCTCTACAGAGCGGTGCATCTTGGGATACCTCGGTGTCAGTATGTTATGCGCAGTAGCTCGAAAACCCTGACAGCCCTGCTTCAAATCATCTCAATTGGAGGGGCCCTCTACAGAGCGGTGCATCTTGGGATACCTCGGTGTCAGTATGTTATGCGCAGTAGCTCGAAAACCCTGACAGCCCTGCTTCAAATCATCTCAATTGGAGGGGCCCTCTACAGAGCGGTGCATCTTGGGATACCTCGGTATCAGTATGTTATGCGCCGTAGCTTGAAAAACCTGACAGTCCTGCTTCAAATCATCTCAATTGGAGGGGCCCTCTACAGAGCGGTGCATCTTGGGATACCTCGGTGTCAGTATGTTATGCGCAGTAGCTCGAAAACCCTGACAGCCCTGCTTCAAATCATCTCAATTGGAGGGGCCCTCTACAGAGTGGTGCATCTTGGGATACCTCGGTGTCAGTATGTTATGCGCAGTAGCTCGAAAACCCTGACAGCCCTGCTTCAAATCATCTCAATTGGAGGGGCCCTCTACAGAGCGGTGCATCTTGGGATACCTCGGTGTCAGTATGTTATGCGCAGTAGCTCGAAAACCCTGACAGCCCTGCTTCAATTTCTCTCAACTGGTGGACCTCTCTACACCTCCTTCCTACCTCTATGGTAAATACAAACTACAACTACTTCTCATGGGTTATTTACGTCGATATGAAAAAGCTTTATATTTAGCCGATATAAATGATTAGGTTAGTTTGAATTATCGTGTACTAGAGCTACACGAAGGCTATAGCCTCGTCATTTAGAACCGCAGACTAGTAACGAGTCGACACGAGAGTAGGCACCTGATGCAACTTTGAGAATGAACATCTTTACACAGCGTTGGGACTTCGGAGAATATTTAACGTGCACACCCTCTTCACGGGGTATTATTCGTTGGACATTTTTGGTACCACGGGCCGTTTATATGTCGGCAGTTATTTTGGCGATGCCGCGGACCCAAACCTGGGACCTTCCGCATCCAAGGCGAACGTCTTAACCAACTGGGTTCCCCATCAGCCCCCTATATAAATGAAAACGCACTATATAATTACCCCTCGGGTACTGTGTGAATGTGCAAGAATGCAAATTTCAAGAAAAAAACAAATCTCTATATCAACACCTACTTTTAATTAATATCTTCCACGTGCTTGTGGTATTGTTTCTAATATTTTATAGGACAATATTAGAAACATTAGGAAATGTTTTACTTACCACTAAGATGATGATGTCGTGTCCATGGATAAAGATTATATGGGACCAAAGGTCTCATAGACTGCTTCAGCGATCTGCAGACAGTGGTCCTCATAAAGGTCTTCGTAGGGCGAGTTGGTGATTTGCTGAAATTTTGCCAGGATGGCTGGACAAGAGAAAAGATGTTTTTTATCCAGTTCCGAGTCAGGGCAGTTTCTGCAGCTGGAGTATTTCCTAGTTCCATCTTTTTGGATTTCCATCCCTTTGAAGTGGCCTGTCCTTAATCTAGTTAGTGTGGTCGCAGTTACCCTATATGGTGTTTAATTGGCAGATTTGGTGTTTAATTTTAACACTTCTGCTGTTAAATTTTGCTTTGGCCACTGAGTTGATGTCATTAAGAGTGGTTTGGGGAAGACACTAAGATACTGAGCCATTATAGAACGGGTTGAAAGCATGCCTACAAGAATAAAATATCATAGGTCAGAACTCTAACACAGGGTGGCGCAAATTGAAGTGGCCCCGTCATTGAGATAAGAATAAGACAGAATTGTTGCGAAGTCAAAAACCAACGCAAAAACTGGTTTGCTACGTGAAGCTGTTGATCGCTTCAATGGCCCAACGAACACTTGGCGAATAATTTGCCGGCAACTATGCTATGGTTGGACAAACTAGTTGGTATGCAATATAAACTAGAGGTTTGTACTGATGTGTGCAAAAAAAAGTTCAAACTACTGATTATTTCGGCCGTTATTTATCCTTGATAATCGGACCGTTTTGTTAATCCAAAACATTCTAAATGAATTGCAAGACACAAAATTTGCATAAGAGGCCGTCTTCAAATGATACCCACTAAGATCTGAACTCACCAATAATTCCATGAGGAGCTCTAATGTAACTCTAATGTAGTGCTTGTTTTGAAATGAGATGTAAGCAAAACTCTTAATTACATAACATAGTATTAAAGCCATGTTTATAGAAATTTCTCAAATATCAAGGAAATTTTAATATTAAAAAGTCCATAAAATAAATTCTATTAGTTATTTTACTTAGATCTTATTTCAAAACCCACTTGATTTATGACCCCCATGAACTTATAATAAACGTGCTACGAAAATTTTATTGCATTATATCAAGTAGATTTTGAGATATCAGATTTAAAAAAAAACATTGTTGTTGAAAATTACCGTTTTTCAGAAAACGCGTTTTAAGTATAAAGTTCTATCTTCCACTTCCGGTTTATTTAGGGCAAAATTTGACTCACTGTGCTTCACTGAAATAGCTATAACTTTTGATTAAACTATCGGAGAATAAAAATCTATACAGTATTTCAAAAGCAAATAATAGGGCTTCTTTTTAAAACATTAAACAAAACTTGTGAAAATTGTCAAATTTTGCCGTTTTCAAGGTAGGGAGATATCTTAATAAGCCCTAAATGCACACTACAATGGGTGGCGCAAATAAGAATGCATTGAGATGCTTGACGAGAAAAACTATTGACGCCGTCTGAAAGCCTCCGTCGAAATAAAAAGTCGAATAAAAGCCAAGTCGAAATAAAAGATTACTCAAGCATGCAACGACGTCACTTGGCAAACCTGTTTTTGCATTTATTGGTTGAATTGGATTAGCACAACATTAGAGCTACTCATGTACTATTGGCGGGTTCAGATCTTAGTGTGTATCATTTGAAGACGGCTCCTTATGCAAATTTTGTGTTTTGCATAACCAATTAAGAATGTTTTGTAGTAAAAAAACAAAAAGGTCCGATTCTCTAGTATTAATAACGACCGAAATAATCACTAGTGGAAATTATATTGCATTCCAACTAGCTTGACAAACCATAGCATGGTTGAAATCAAATTATTTGCCAAGCGTTTGTTTAATATTGAAGAGATCAATAGCTTCACTTAGCAAACCTGTTTTTGCATTGGTTTTTGACTTGGCAACAATTCTATCATATTCTTATCTCCATGACGGGGCCACTTTTATTTGCGCCACCCTGTACTTCCCATACTACTTAGTCCCATATAAACGATGAAAATGCACTAATTGTTTAATACGTCGCACTAAGCTACACGAAATTGGCTATTGCGACGGGCAATCGTATTTATAAGTAAACCCTCATAGAAACTTCTTTTTTTTTTTTTTTTTTTTTTATTTTGCCTAAGTACACGAGGGTATTGGCGACGGGCATCGTATTTTAGAACCATCAAGTGACGAGCCGACACCCTGGTAGGCACCCAACGCAACCTTAAGGGGCATCGTACGCAGCGTAGACTTTGAAGATATTTACGTGCACTCCTACACGGGTATATAAATTTGCAGTAAGAATCAGTATAGTTAGTCCCATAGAAACGATGAAAACGCACTAAAATTGACCCTCGCTACTGCGATTTAATAGCCCTAAAACGCACTACAACTAAATACGCAATAAATTTTGCAGTAAAAACTCAGTATAGTTAGTCCCATAGAAACGATGAAAACGCACTAACATTGACCCTCGCTACTGCGATTTAATAAGCCCTAAAAACGCACTACAACTAAATACGCAATAAATTTTGCAGTAAAAACTCAGTATAGTTAGTCCCATAGAAACGATGAAAACGCACTAACATTGACCCTCGCTACTGCGATTTAATAAGCCCTAAAAACGCACTACAACTAAATACGCAATAAATTTTGCAGTAAAAACTCAGTATAGTTAGTCCCATTAAGCGATGAAAACGCACTAACATTGACCCTCGCTACTGCGATTTAATAAGCCCTAAAAACGCACTACAACTAAATACGCAATAAATTTTGCAGTAAAAACTCAGTATAGTTAGTCCCATAGAAACGATGAAAACGCACTAACATTGACCCTCGCTACTGCAATTTAATAAACGCACTACAACTACATACGCAATAATTTTTGCAGTAAAAACTCAGTATAGTTAGTCCCTATTTAAGCGATGAAAACGCACTAACATTGACCCTCGCTACTGCGATTTAATAAGCCCTAAAAACGCAATACAACTAAATACGGAATAAATTTTGCAGTAAAAACTCAGTATAGGAAAACGCACTAACATTGACCCTCGCTACTGCAATTTAATAAGCCCAAAAAACGCACTACAACTAAATACGCAATAAATTTTGCAGTAAAAACTCAGTATAGTTAGTCCCACAGAAACGATGAAAACGGACTAACATTGACCCTCGCTACTGCAATTTAATAAGCGCACTACAACTACATACGCAATAATTTTTGCAGTAAAAACTCAGTATAGTTAGTCCCTATTTAAGCGATGAAAACGCACTAACATTGACCCTCGCTACTGCGATTTAATAAGCCCTAAAAACGCACTGCAACTAAATACGCAATAAATTTTGCAGTAAAAACTCAGTATAGTTAGTCCCATATAAACGATGAAAACGCACTAACATTGACCCTCGCTACTGCGATTTAATAAGCCCTAAAAACGCACTACAACTAAATACGCAATAAATTTTGCAGTAAAAACTCAGTATAGTTAGTCCCATAGAAACGATGAAAACGCACTAACATTGACCCTCGCTACTGCAATTTAATAGCCCTAAAAACGCACTACAACTAAATACGCAATAAATTTTGCAGTAAAAACTCAGTATAGTTAGTCCCATAGAAACGATGAAAACGCACTAACATTGACCCTCGCTACTGCGATTTAAAAAGCCCTAAACACGCACAATTACTTTTCAATATGCCATAAAAATAACGCAGTATTGTTAGCCACATATAAACGATGAATGCGAAGTACAATTACCCCTCACTACGCACCATAACATGCCTACAAAATCTAATAAGCCACATATGAACAATGAAACGCACTGTAATCACCACACGCGTACCGATTACATAATTAGCCCTAAATACGCATTACAACTCTTTCGAACTACGCCATATAATTAGCCATAAAAACGCAGTATAGTTCGCATTATAACTAGGCCCGTATAAACACAGTCCTACATAAACGATGAACTAGCAGTAGGGGAGACCGGGGCACAATGGACCTAGGGGCACAATTGACCACCCCCTATTATTTATTTTGTATTTTTCCCAAATTAGTTTTTATTATAATTCATAGATGACACCAAAGTCTTGATCTAGTTATTATGAAGAACTATGTTGTTAGCTCACACATTTGCCATTTTTTCTTCTTGATGTGTATTAACCAGGTGAAAGTAAAAAAGCTCTCTCCTAGAAATTATCTTCTCATCATTAAAGTAACATTAGTTGGACAAGGTGGCTTAGCATAGTTGCAAGGTAAGATTTGTGTCTTTCTATATCATCTGTAAATAATTTCTGAAATCAAAATACAGCATATTTCAATTTGGGTTTTTTTTGTTCAACTGCAATATGGGGCACTATGGACCACAAAATCCGGGGTACAGTGGACCACGGTCCATTGTACCCCATACAACTTTATAAGTATACTTTTAGTTTCAATTAGTTTTAGTTTCAGTTTAGTTTTAATTTGTAATAATAGTAAAATATTTTAATATATATTCTAATATTCACTTCTGAATGTAATAGATCCCCCCCCCCCCATCTACTAATAGTGTTGTTTTTTTAAAACCAGAGGTAAAAAATTATTAGTGAACTGATGTTTTAATTTATATATTATGACTTCAAACAATAAGTGTTTTGAATGATAAAAGCACTTTAAAGTTGAATGTGATACTAGAGTGTTAAATTATTTAAAACAAGAAGTTTAGAAATTTGAATTGGTTGTAAAATAAATTTACATTTTTACGTAACAGAAGTACAATATCATATATTTTTAAATTAATATTTGATTACTGTTGATTTCCTTACTAAAAAAAATGTGAGTTATTTGTTCTAGTTATAAATAATTAAGTAACAAATAAATTTTCTTAGAATTGGTAAAATGCACAAAATTGAAATTTTGTTAGTAAAATTTTCAACCACATTGATTGAGGGAAGGCTTTAAAAAGGTTAAAAAATTAATCTCACATAAAAACGAAGATTCTTTAATGCACGGTTTGGCCCTACACTTTTGGTGTTGTTTTGTTTAGTAATAAAAAATCTAACTTTAAAATGATCTTATAATTTTGAAGATAAATGTAATGCTTTTACTTTTTTTTTCAGAAATGCCACGTAACAGAATTAGAAAGACTAGTAAAGGAGCAGTGCCAAAAGAAGTGACGGAACAGGCTTTAAAACATATTATTGATGATAATCGTTCTATCTGTTCAGTTAGCAAAGAGAAAGGCATTTCAAAAACAACCCTTTTGCGCTACATAAAAAATTAACGTACGAGTTCAAAACCTCCCACACACCTGTTAGTTTCGAGCCTAATTATGCAAACAGACAAGTATTTTCAAGGGAAGAAGACGAAATGTTAAAAAATTACATTTTAGATGCTGCAAGAATGCATCATGGTCTTACATTGAAAATGATTAGAATATTGGCTTATGAATTTGCAGTGATGACAAAAAAGACATGCCTGCATCATGGAATAAAAATGCTATGGCTGGAGAAAGAGAGTAGACTTTCAGTTGTACAAAAATCTTTTGCAATATTATTAGCAAATTTTAATGTTCAATAGTACTTTTTTGTTTTCCTGATCTTTTCAATATTGACTGACTGTATATTTTCTCTGTAAAAGAAATTTAATTGCAATTGGACACTTAAAATTCAAAAAAAATTCATAATTTTATACGTATGTTAATCTTTAAAAAGTGCAAATAAATTTTTTTCAGCAAAAAATATCATCATTGTACCCCGAACCTGGGGTACAATGGACCACTTTCTCACTTGTAATAAAAAAGTGAATTCAGAAAAAAATACTTGAAATTATATTTTCTAGGTAAAGTATTTTTAAACCAGAATATATATGTAATATATATACACCTTTTTTTTTAAACAAGAGTGAGGAATTTTTGGTACTTATAGCGCAAAAACTGAAAAAGTGGTCCATTGTGCCCCGAGCTCCCTATAGTTACGCACTACAACTATGCACGCGTAGCCCCATACGTGGGGCTGGCTCCCTATTAAATTCTTTAAAAAAATTCAATTTCAAGAATAACGAATCTCGATTAACAGTTTCTTTTAATTAGTATTTTCTACATGCTTGTGTTATTGTTTCTAATATTTTATAGGACAATATTAGAAACATTAAGAAATGTTTGACTTACCAATATGATCCACCGACATGAGCCATTATAGAACGGGTTGAAAGCGCCAACTAAAATAAAAGATAAGTTAGCACTGTTTAATAAACCCTCCATACACACAAAAAAATCCTTCTGTTCACTTTGATAGTCCTTAACAAGCACTTTGAATAAGCCCCGTACTATAAGTTTGCGTAAGTTTTACAAAACCAAATATAATCTCCGAAAACGCAATATAACTACATTTAATGCAAAAACAAATTACAATTACAACTAACAACGGTATACAATTTGCCGTAAAAACCCTGAATAGTTAGCCCTATTTAAACGATGAAAACGCACTAACATTGACCCTCGCTACTGCGATTTAATAAGCCCTAAAAACGCACTACAACTAAATACGCAATAAATTTTGCAGGAAAAACTCAGTATAGTTCCATATAAACGATGAAAACGCACTATCATTGACCCGCTACTGCAATTGAATAAGCCCTAAAAACGCACTACAACTAAATACGCAATAAATTTTGCAGTAAAAACTCAGTATAGTCCCATTAGAAACGATGAAAACGCACTAACATTGACCCTCGCTACTGCAATTTAATAAGCGCACTACAACTACATACGCAATAATTTTTGCAGTAAAAACTCAGTATAGTTAGTCCCTATTTAAGCGATGAAAACGCACTAACATTGACCCTCGCTACTGCAATTTAATAAGCCCTAAAAACGCACTACAACTAAATACGCAATAAATTTTGCAGGAAAAACTCAGTATAGTTAGTCCCATATAAACGATGAAAACGCACTAACATTGACCCTCGCTACTGCAATTTAATAAGCCCTAAAAACGCACTACAACAATACGCAAAAAATTTTGCAGATAAAAACTCAGTATAGTTATCCCTATTAAGCAATGAAAACGCACTAACATTGACCCTCGCTACTGCATTTAATAAGCCCTAAAAACGCACTACACTAATACGCAATAAATTTTGCAGGAAAACTCAGTTATAGTTATCCATTTAAGCGATGAAAACGCACTAACATTGACCCTCGCTACTGCAATTTAATAAGCCCTAAAAGCACTCAACTAAATACGCAATAAATTTTTGCAGTAAAAATCAGTATAGTTCCTAAACGAAAAAACCACTAAATTGACCCGCTACTGCAATTTAATA